>JAYMZC010000387.1:6614740-7001757 GCA_036346975.1 Drosophila prolongata
TCCCTCCTGGTGCATCCAAAAAAAATATTTCACCCATCTCAGCCCCAACGCTTTGTAAAATTGTATTGTATACGACTTTTTGCTCGTCTGTAAGCAAATTTTCGTTGTTGGTAAGGAGAGTGTTGTTACTTTCATAATTTATTTCTCTTAGATAATCGGTATTATTTTCTTCCAATTCGGCTTCAGGAATAATTGGTTGAGGAAGACCATATTCTTTAAGACAAGTTCCACTAATAGACAATACAAAATGTTCAATGCTTATTAGACATTTGTTATAGACTCTTTCCATAATTTCGTCATTAATGTCAGAGTTTATGGGCATTTGTAATGAATGTAGTATATCTTCCGATAAGAAAGTCTTGTACTTATTCCAAAGACCTAAAGGATCCGAGAGTTGACAAAAAACTAACATAATTGCAAAGAGATAGCTTCTGCCAAAGTTTTGTCCCATTGACTATCATCCTCAAGTAAGCCCAATGCTTTGCAAGCTAATTGAAACGTATATTACGCCATTTACAGTTTTTAAATACGAAAATGAAGTTGGACCTCGTACCTCATGGAGTAAAAGTCTAAGAAAATAACATTCACTGTTATGTGGGTGAACGGTATAAACTCTGCCCAAAGCTGAATCCTTTTTAACTCCAGAAAAATGAGGTACGTCACTGCCTCGTTTTCTTCTAAGAAACTTTGAATTGTTCCATGTGTAATAGGATGGAACTTCAACATATAAAAGAGTTTTGGCGAAATCATCAATTTTACAAAGTTCAAAGAAAGCGAGAAGTGTAGTATTCGAAGGAGTGTTTATCTTCTTCGCTAGTTGATTCGGATCATTGGGATTAAAGTACACACGCTGCCCATTTTCTAAATGTACAGACAATTGCATAACTGCTGGAAATCGTTCGTGTATAGGGAAAGCCAGGATTCTCCACACGGCTTCCGAACTGCTTATATATCTTCCATTTTCATACGTTTTAACTTCATTTCGTCGGTCTTCAAGGGAAAATGAAACCTGATCGCTGCCTTTATTGACATATTTGCATACGTATTTTATAGACTTAACTGAACTGCAGGCTTCAACATTTATGTGTGCTTCCATTGCACGTAATAGTACTGAATTATATGGCACAACCCAACGGTTGTCTAAAATATTACCATTCTTTTGTACAGTAAAGCCACCATCATCTGAAGCCCTTCTTCGATACAGAGGATAACTATCAATTCCTGTTACTGTTTCCTTTGAAAGCTGACGGGGAAATTTTTTTGAACATTTCTTTCATGCACGGTGAACTACGGTTTAACATTCCGCAAGGTCCATGAATCATATTGGACTTTACGATATTATGTAGCACGGGATCTTTCTGTGGATCTGGAATTTCTGCACATATTGTATCGTCTATTTGATCAGCATAAATTCGATTTTTAAGCCAAAGTAGTATATGAACATGTGGCAGGCCACGTTTTTGCCATTCTACAGTGTACATGAAACATTGAACTTCTCCAAACAATTCGTTCTTAACTAAAAGAGCCTTTAGTGCTTTAACTTTTAAATGAAATACTCGCGAAATACTACACTTATATCATGGCGGTCATAGGCCATCTGACCGGGTAATAATGACTCTGTAATGTCTTTCCACTTAGGATTGCAAGCAAATGTTATAAATAAATCAGGACGGCCATAGTGCCGGACATATGTCATAGCATCCTGAGTTTTCTCATACATATAACGTGCAGAACTCGTGAATGAAGATGGTAAAATAACCATTTGGCCCAGCTGAGCTGGATTTACATCTTGTCTACCTATAGCGTCTTTAAGGTGTATATAGCTTTCAGCCCTAAGTTTTTCTTGATTGTTTCGAATAAAATTAAGCCGTTCTGCTTCCATTTTGGCACACATATCGACTAAAAACTGACTTAAAAGAGCTTTGAAATAAATTAAATGATTAATTTCACCCTCCCGAATCATTATTCGGTAACTATAAAAATGTAGTGCCGATACGGTTTTTTTTAAATGTTTTTTTGATAGAGGATCTACTTGCGGTATATCAATTGTATATCCATCCTCTCCATGTGGAAAGAGAAGCGGATACTGCAAAGCGTCATAGGAACGGTGTAGTTCATTAATTTTTTGTAATTTTGAATTATGATATCGAGTAACGTGTATAATAAATCATTTTATTTGTATTTAAGCACATTATCCACTTTCAAATAGAAACATACACACACATTGTATGTATGTACATGTATTGTACATATGTATAAGCAAATCAAAACATATCCAAATATACATATGTACATACGTATTTGGTCAAAAGTTCGAATCTTAAGATTAATATTTAACTTGGAAACATTTTGGCTTTGCTTACAGAATTTGTAGTAATTTTCTATTTTCTTCCATGGTGGAAATTAAATAAGGCTCTTACTTCTGCTACAAAATGAAAAATAAAACCTAAGCATTTGATCCACAGGACTGACTATTGATCGAAAATCATATTGATCGGAGCAGCAGTTTAAGTTTTTAAAATCCAAAACAAATTTAACTTAAATTGCCTCTTTCCCCTCCCCTTTCCCTGCAGCACTACCCCTCCCCCTCATCAGTTTTCTTGGCTGTTGCTCTCTCGGCCGTCGCTCTCTTGGCATCCGCTCTCTGGGTTTCGCTCTCTTGGCAGGCTCCCGCAAAATGCAACGCAATAACTTAGAAAATCTAAATAAATTCGTTAAAAATACTTTAAAAAATGTTAAAAACTTGAAAAATTAAACTTAAGCATTTGGGTCATAGAATAACTATTGAGCGAAAAATCATCTTGATCGGAGCAGCGGTTTAGATTTTTTAAATCGAAAAGTTAATTTTAAATGTAGCCCCCAAATTATGGGGGATATCGAAATTTCTTTTAGATTTCTAATTAGGCCTTTTCAAAACCTAAAATTCGGAAAAAACCAAATATCGAAATTCCAACCACTTTAGAAGTTAAGCTTAAATACATCAACTTTTTTTTGCTCAGAATAATGGATGTTGGAGCTGTTTGGGGCCACTGGGGGGACATATCGGATCTTAGTGGGCGCCCACGCCCCCAATGGAATACTGTGAAAAAATTTTGCTGCTCTTGCTCTTACGGTTTGGGCTGTGGCCGTATCCCCTTAAAATCGGTCTTTCATTTTATAATCTTTAGGGATAAGTTTAATAGAGGTTAAAATGGCGACCGTGACTAAGTGACATAAATTGAAGTGACAAAAATAGTATAGTAAATCGTAAATTTGGCCACAGCATTCATTCGGCCAACAGCGGAAAAATTCGAGCTATGTTTCAGAGACGAGGGCAGCAGCAGCAGCACAATCAAATAAATACAGGGGCATAACCATAAAGCCCCCTAACACCTCCAATAGAAAGTGTTCAAAATGTCCCAAAAAATATAAAGGGAAGAAGACGAAATGTGTGAGTGGCAATCCGCCCCTTACACCGCCGATGGAAAGTGTTTAAAATAAAAGCAAAAATATTAAAAGAAGAAGAAGACGACTAGTGTGAATGGCAATCCGCACCTTACAACACTGATGGAAAATGTTTAAAATAATAGCAAAAATATTAAAAAGGAAGAAAATCACTAGTGTGAGTGGCTCCGAGTCTACATGAGGCCTTAGAGGTGTGTCCAACCAATGGACCTCGCCCCCTCACAATAGCTGAGTACAGCCCGCCAGAAAAAAAAGAAGCCAATAAAGAAGCACGCCAGAGGAACCTGCAAGTCATCGAAAAAGAACTTAGCAAACTGGCGGAGTGCAGGCCAAAGGGCATGACCTTCCATTGATATAGTCCCCGACCCGGAACCGTGAAGGCCGTGTATTGACGACTATTCCTGGCCATGGGTATTTGCCAATAGCCGTTTTTCAAATCCAACGTGGAGATATACCGGACGTGACGCAACTTCTCCAGGATGTTATTGATCCTCGGGACCGGGTAGGCGTCGGGCACTGAGTGTGCGTTCAACTGTCGATAGTCGACACACATGCGCCAATCGCCAGCCTTTTTTCTTCACCAATACGATTGGTGCGCTGTGTGGGCTCCTGGAAGGCTCGATGGCTCCTGCGCGAAGCAGTTCATCTACTTGGGTATCGATGACATGTTGCATCGCGGGGTTCCTGGGATAATGCTCAGCGACCTAAGATACTCCATGGAGACTATCGAACAAAGCAAACTCTCGGTCGATGAAGCCTTGTTGCCTCTGGCTCAATGGTACAATCTGTCGCTCTTCGTCATGGTCTTCCGCCTCCATCCTAGCAGTTGTCCCAGTGTCCTTTGTCGTGGCCGCGTCCCGCGTAGGCGTATAGCTAAGAACCTCTGTTCCTCCTTGTTTGGCAGTCCCCAATTGGACCCTAATCTTGTCGGGGGGGTACCGCTTCTTCTCGGTTGTCCCTCGGTGGTATGAGCACTGGGTGTAACAAAGGATCTCCTTCTGCTTGGGGTTCGGATCGCAATTCGAGGGTGGCCTACCCACATCGCACGCGCGTTCCGGCTGCTTTGAGGAAATCCATCCCAAGTATCACTCGGTCCAACATGGTGGGCATCACCAACATGGGTAAGATTACTGTGGTGCCCGCCAACGCAACAATTTCGTCTCATCCAGACATGACCGATCGGCCAACGCTATTTTAGTGACAACTTCACGAACCTCGTCTGCGCGGGCAACCCGCTTCGTAAAACTCTCACTGGCGAAACTCCTCGAAGCTCCTGTATCAAGGGTGGCGTCTACCCACCTTCCTCCGACTTCTATCGCTGCAGGGATGAGCCCACCTTGTATCCTTAACGGGGGTTTTGTTGGGGTCATGTCGTTGCTTCACTCGTCTCTGCCGCACCCGGATTCCGGCGGAGACGTCCTCCATTTCCCGAGGCATTTCGACGGCAGCACTCTATAGTTAACACTCCTACAGAAGTCGCGACGTGGGTTGGGACAGTCCCTACGGAAATGTCCGTTCTCACCGCAATGGCCGCAGGCCCGCAGCACGTCCACTCGCGAGGTTCCTTGCCCGATCATCCGGTGAGTCACGTGTCCTGACTGTGTAGTACTCTCCAAGTTCCGAAAGGGATTCGGCGATCGCCGAAGTTGCGATCCCTCGTGGTTCCGGTCCGTTCCTCCTGTGGTCTCCTGTGGTCGAGTCGACTCGAGTTGTTTGACACACTGACCTGTAGGCCAGTGACCAAGCGAGCGTCTACTGGCGGCACCCAGACGCCGTGTGTCGTTCCTGGATGTACCCCTCGATGACGAGCTGGAATCTCGACAAGCGCAGCGTCGGAGACGACGGGGATCCGGAGGGACTCTGCAAATTGCCCCTTCTCGTCGTTCTTTCCTGTGGGATTAGGGCTCGGGGCCCGACGGTACTGTTCCTGCAGTTGAGCTAGCCGGTTCCACACCCGTTGTGGGAAGGATCCTGCGCTGATCAGGTTGGCAAACGCCTTCCTGGCCTCTTCGACGGTTTCATCCGCTTTAAAGCTGAACTCAACAGCAAGGGAGTTGAGTTCGTCTCTTCGGCGGGCATATATCCAGCGAACTCCTACACCAGGGTTTTTGATATAACTACCTGCTTCGTACTCACCGTCGGATTCCTTAGGAGTACTCATCGTCTTATATTCCTGGGCGGTTTTCTTATATCCTTCTATTTCGTCGGTCGTTTCGTCTCGACTCTCCGGTCGACTCTTCCCTTTTTACAGTGGGTCTTTAGGCCACTTGGATAAATCTCGAGCTAGTCTCGGTGTCCCTGCTCGGGCGCCACTTGTAAGGATGCTTTCTCGGCCGGGGTACAGATCTCAGTCGGATCCAAGAGTCCTTTACAAGAAATTTGTAAGTCACCGAAACACCGGACTAGAGAGTTCCCTTCTACAGGTGAACGGATGATTTTGATGGGGAGTCTGCACCGAAGGTTCTTATTTGTGTCGACGGAAACGTGGACGTGTAGAATCCTTGTCTTGTGTTTCGCGTCAAGGGCGAAAAATCCACCGGGCAGGACCTTCGGGCGAGGCCGAGCCGTGAGGATACTGGGCGGGCGTTGGAGTCCTGGATCTCGCGTCAAGGGCGAAAAATCCACCGGGCTGGACCTTCGGGCGAGGCCGAGCCGGGAGGATACTTTGCGGGCGTTGGAGTCCTGGACCTCGCGTCAAGGGCGAAAAATCCACCGGGCTGGACCTTCGGGCGAGGCGGGACGGGTGTCCACGCTCAAATCCCAAAGCATAGGTAAACTAAGGCGACGGATCCGGCGGGACGGGTGTCCACGCGCAAATCCCAAAACTACGTAAGGGAGTGGGGAAACTACCGGAGAACGGATCCAACGGGACGGGTGTCCACCAGCAAATCCCAAACTACGTAAGGGGGTGAGGAAACTACTGGAGAACGGATCCGGTGGGACGGGTGTCCACGCGCAAATCCCAAACTACGTAAGGGGGGGTTGGGGGAACTACTGGACCGAACGGGAAGGGGTCCGCATTCAGGTCCGATGGTACTACTAGGAGCAGAACTACGGCTACTGTGGGGAACGGAAAGTATGTCCACGTTCGGGCCCAAAGTAGCTGTGGGAATGAGGTTAGGTTAGGTTAAGTTTCCTTTCTAACTACAAAATGAAAACACACGATCGGGAGATGTGATTATACAATCGTAACACTTTATTGAGATTGTCCTCACTCGAGTCCGCTACACCGTTCTGAGCGTATGAGAACCTATTTTTACTAACCTCTTTAATATCACCCGCGATCAACAACGTACCACTTGGCCAAATTAAACCGGCGGAACACTCGCGATGAGAAAGCCGTGAGCGATCGCGTTAGGCGTCACGTTTGGCCTGTCTTGCGAAAAAGCTTGAGGAGCACACGTGGGGTTTCGAAGTTTCGCTAAGCCGTGTGCCGATCACACGGCTTCCTGGTTCCGCGATCCCGACAGAAGTCACGCTCTCCGGTTGTTGTGTGATACACTTCCAGTACATACAACCTTTCTCGAGCTAGCCGCTATCAGCAGCGAGGAGCATATTTATATATAAGATATACATAAATGCGGCCGCTCCGCTGCCGGCGTTCCCGGCAGCGCAGTTGTTAGATATAAGCGAATTGATTGAATAAAGATATGTCTACAAGCGATGTCGTACTTCTTTTACAACTCTTTAATAAAAAACTTTAAATATCATTATTTACAAATGAGTTTAATAAAATACTTTTAAAATAGCATGTATCCACATTCTTACGTTAAGTCAATTGAGTAACCCTTCAGTCACTTCAGTCAATACCTCAGCAAGCACTACAAAACCTGAAGACATAACAATAAAAAAAATATGAGCATGCCTCCTTCCAATTGTAACGATCCCATGTTTTAGGAGAATCAAATTTCGGCTCCCAGACACAAACTCCAATTTCATAATTGGAATCCAAGAGTAATTAATTCCACTCAATATAAACAAAAAGTTATCTGAGAACATTTCTAAAGTTCACTCAAAATCTAACAAGCTCGAGACCGAGGCTTAATCGTCAGAGAAGACAGATCAATAAGTTAAGACCTTATAACAATAGGTCAATGTACTTCACTCTAAAACTAACAGATCCACAAAAAGAAACTAAATGTTATCGCGTAAAACTAGTGACACACAAAATAGAGAATACAATTTTGCTTATTGAAACAAAGTTAGTTAAATTAAATTAAATTAAGTTAGTTAAATTAGTTAACCAAAACAAGAATACAAAATCATAAAGGCAGTACCCAAACTTTCGAAAAACCAACTAAACCAGTTGCTGGGTCAACTCAAGGAACTCCAATATTTTGACGGTACCCCCCGAAAATTATCTGGATTTATAAATCAGACAGAATATTTTACAGAATATCTACCGCACCCAAGATGCGAGGCTAATATTTTTTACGGAGCAGTAGAATGTGTTTCTAGTTCGTGGTATTTCCAGTGTTAGGTTTTAGTTATGTTGTTGAGTTGTTAATCGCAAATAAAGATCCTCCTATTTCTGCTATCAAATTATGAATTTATTTATTTAGGCGTATTGGTCAAAATGGAACCTCAGCCCGGAAATCTTTTATGTGTACAATTTCCAGAGATTATTTCGGGTTTTCTCATGTGTTATTAATCGTCGTTTAATTTGCATTGACGATAAATATGAGGGGGTCCTCCGTTGCTACAATCATGTTTCCTTGATGTCGATCGCGGTTAGGTGCTTTGTCTGTCAATACTTTTAATAGGCATTCTTCTCCTTTAGTGGCGACTCCCAACGCTTTGCTCTCACACATAACATTTCTCTAAATCTATTACATTGCTTATAGAAATAACTTATTTTATCTTTGTTTATTTAGGAATAACTACTACAAATGTTTCATTTATGGGTACCGGTACGACATAATATAGTTGGTATTCTGTTGAAATATTATATATATGAAATATTGACTCTGTTTTATTAATCTGTGTCTGAATTGTTAAAAGCTCATATATATGTTATTTAGATAGGATTTCAAGCATTTGTCAGTTAGGAATTGCTTAATTCTATTTAGCTTTATTTCTGATAAAATACATTTTGGAATAATTTGAAGCTTTGCCAGTAAAAGACTCTCTGCTATATTATAAATATTCTGCAAGCAAGTCAATATTATACCTAATTCTGTTTAAATGCAGCAGCATGTAAACTTCGTTATGCTCTTGAGTCAATTCTCTAAATGCATTATTCTTATAATTTTTATGAATAACTTAATATTGTTTTGCTCTCAATTTATGTGCATTTTTATATTTATGTTTCTGCCAAGAGTCTCTTGATAAAAGTTTCTTTGCTCTACTGCTTCCTCTGTGAGAAACTTTGAGTAATTTCTAAGTTTGTTCATTAACATATAGCGCGTCTTAGGCATCCATTTTACCTGCCACTAGTTGTATAACACTTTATAACCCACTAATTATTCCCCTCTTCGATCTAAGTGTTTCCAACTTTTCTTTTACTTGATTTAATTTTTCTCTTTTTATTTGAACCGACTCTCCAGAAAACATTACATTCTCCACATCAGTTAGTGCCTTTTCCATCTGGTCTATGTTAAACTCATAATCCTTTAGATTAATAATAGTATTAAATATCTTTGACCCTTCATGACCCTAATTCCAACTTTGCATTGCAAATTATATTCAATTAGTTATTGTTTTCAAATTCTTTCTCATATATCTTGTTCGATGTATATGAAAACCTAGGGGTCATCTTATTCCTTATGTTTTCCTTTCTATAAACTACGTCTCCTTGTTGCAATCCAATGGTTCCTCTCTTTCCTTGTTTAATTTGTCCGTTCTTTTTTGTTTTGCCTCATCTATATATAATATAAATAAATTTCCTTTCGGTACTTATTAAGCTTTTTTAAGTAATCTCTGGCCAGTTCTCGTCCCAAGTTCTTTGGTCCTTTCCTGCGAATTTAGATATCATCGTCTTTACCGTACGGTTAGTCCGTTCTTTTGGGTTTTCCTGTGGTGTGCAGGGCGCCGTGAATTGCCATTTCGCTAAGAAATCTTTTAAAGGATCGACTGGTGAACTTTACTCCGTTGTCTGTTATCAATATCTTCGGAGCCCCGAACCTTGATATTATGGGTTCTCTAACGCCTTCTGTAGAGTCTCCGCTGTTGCTGTTCGGAGTGGCACAATTTCCGTCCATTTGGAAAACCGATCGATTAACACAAGTATCATTTGATTTCCGTGCTTCGATCTCGGCAATGGCCAGACGAAATACGCACATATTGTTGCCCATGGTTCTTCTGGTACCTCAGTGAGCATTTTTCCTGCAGCCTGAAGCTGATTGGGCTTGTATTTCAGGCACACTTCACACTTGCGTACATGGGTTCTGGCGTCTCTGTGCATTCCTGGCCAGTAGTACCGGGCTGCCAGACGTGCTATTGTTTTTCTACTCCCAACATGCCAGCGGATGGGGAGTCATGGTTTTCTTGAAGTAGGCTTTGTCTCAGGCCTTGTGGAACGCACAGTTTCCAAGCCACGACATCTTCATTGCCCGCTCTATCAGGTGACTCGCCCTATAGAGTGACTCGCCTTCCATTACATAGTCTGGATATTTTTGTGGTTGGGCGTGGTTGTCGTGATTGGGCGTCTGTCCCCACAAAGTCGTACTGCTGCAACTTTAGGGCCCATCTTGCAGCCCTTCGAAAAGGGCTTTCAACGAGGGCAGTCCGATAAGTACTAAGCCTCACCGCCCGATGGCGGTGTAGTACATTCTCGTAGACGGCTACTGTCGAAATTTCAGTCGAATCGGACTCATAGTTTTGTTTTGACTGCGTGTGGAATCGGACGTGTCCGCGGATTTTAGAAAAATGGAGTAAGAGCAATATCGGTCTGTGATTCGATCCTTGTTTTTGGAAGGGAAATCGAGTAGCAAAATCAAAGAGCGCTTTGATGCTGTGTACGGTGACTCTTCTCCTTCGATGGCGTCCGTCAAAAATTGGTTTAACGAGTTTCAACGTGGACGCACGTCGGTTTTTAATGAGCCACGCCCAGGTGCCCTGAAAACGGCTACCACGGAGGATAACGTGACAAAAACCTACGATCTCGTATTGGCAGACCGCCGATTGGAGATACGCGAGATAGCTGAGACAGTAGGCATGTCAAAACACCGCTTGGGTCATATCCTGCATGACATTTTGGGCATGAGAAAGCTGTCGGCGCGAAAGGTTGCGGCGTTTGCTCACTCCGGACAACAAACGCAACCGTGAGACCACTTCAGAGCAGTGTTTGACGCTGTTAAAGCGCAATCCGAAGGAGTTTCTGCGTCGTTTCGTGACCGTCGACGAAACATGGATCCACCGGTACACACCAGAGACCAAGGAACAGTCGAAACAGTGAACTTCACCCGGCGAACCTGCTCCGAAGAAGGCGAAGACTGTCGGCTGGAAAGGTGATGGCCACCATTTTTTGGGATTCACAAGGTGTGATCTACATCGACTACCTGGAAAAGGGCAAAACGGCCACAGGGCTGTACTACGCCGAATTATTGGGCCGATTCGCCGCCGAATTGCAGAAAATACGGCCCCATTTGGCGAAGAAAAAAGTGCTCTTCCATCATGACAACGCACCGGCTCACACTTCCGCCCTCGCAAGGCCAAATTTGTCGAATTGGGCTACGAACTGCTACCCCATACACCATCTTCTCCAGATTTGGCCCCGTGTGACTTCTTTTTGTTTCCAAACTTGAAAAAGTCACTCGCTGGACAGAAATTTGCGTCGAATGAGAAGGTCGTCACCGCCACAGTGGCCTATTTTGTAGACCTCGAGAAAACGTATTTTTCAGACGGGTTAAAGAAGTTGGAGCATCGCTGGGTCACGTGTATCGAGCTAAAAGGAGATTATGTTGAGAAATAAATGGCAATTTTTCCAAAGTTTTCGGTTTTCTTTTGGAGGCTAAGTACTTATAGGACCACCCTCGTATGCTGTTTAACCACTTTAAAGCCATGTGGTCTGTTATCACTTTAAAATGGTAGCCTTATCCTTACTTAGAAGGCTTTCTGATTGCCCACACGATTGCCAAGCATTCTTTTTCTGTTGTAGAGTAATTTTTCTCCGCGCCGTTTAGGGTCCGGCCTGAGTATAATATTACTTTTTCACCGTCCTCTGTTTCTTGTGTCAGGATCTCACCTAAACCATAATCACTGGCGTCCGACTACAAGACGAATCTTTTCTCTTTTCTGGCAGCACAGGATCGAAAGCCTGTTGGTGTTCCGGCGTCCATATCCACTTTGTGCCTTTGCGTAGAAGATCATTAAGTGGTTTTACTATACGCGCAAAATATGCCACAAATCGTCGGTACCATGAAGCTACGCCTAGGTATTGTCGTAGCTCGCATACCGTCGACGGTGGCTCTAGTTCGGCTATGGCCGCTACCTTCTCGGGATCTGTGGCTATCCCTTCGCTAGTAACGCGGTGTCCTAGGTAAAGCAGCTCTTGCTTGAAGAATTTGCATTTATCGGAGCTTATTATTAAGTTGGCTTCCTTGAGACGCCTAAACACTTCCTTTAAGATCTTGTTCTTGTTCTTTCAGCGTGCGTCCGATCACAATAATGTAATCTTGATATGCAAACGCGTATGGTGACATCTCCGGGCCAATTACCTGATCGAGATCTCTTTGGTACGAGGCCGATGCTGAGTGTAGTCCGAAAGGAATTATTTTCCATTGGAACTAAGTTTTGCCGGGTACTGTAAACGCCGTGAATTGCCTAATATTTACCTCCAGAGGTATTTGCCAATATCCGTCTTTTAAGTCTAGACTGCTTATGTATTTTTCCTCTCTGAGTTGGTCTAGGATATAATTGATCCGCGGCATCGGGTAGGCATCTTTTATTGACTTCGCGTTTATTTGTCTGAAATCAACGCACTTGTCCGTCTTCTTGGGCGAGCTGTATGGACTTCTTGAATGTTCTATGAATCCCATTTGTAACAGATCGTCCACTTTTGCGTTGATCTCTCCTTGGACTCTTGGGTTCTAAGGATAATATATTTTTTTGATTGGCGATTTGGTGCTCGGCCACTGTAGATGTTCATGACATTGTGCTGAATTCTGCTAGCTGTTTGTCGAGGAATTTTTCAATGTCCTTTTCATCACTTCCGTGTGAATCTACAGCCACCGACAGCCTTTCTTCTAGACATTCATTGTGCCGTTTTCTTGCAGGTATTCGCAATTCATGCCCGGCACATTTTATTTCCGCCCCGATTCCTATGAGGAAATTCCATCCCAGCACTATCTCATCCACTACTCCTGAAAATATTAGAAGATTCATGTCCAATTGTTTGTTTCCAAACTCCACCGTGACCTCGAGCTGTGAGCTTATTGGCCGTCTGCCAACCTAACTTGACGTCTTGTCCTTCCTTTGTCAGCCAGTGTATCCGCCAGATCCTCGTTAATGAAGCTTGACGTGGCTCCCGTGTCAATTGTGGCCAGTGCTTATTATTCGAAATAAACCATTTCAGTGCTTTGCCTTGCATAAGCACTGGCATTGCACGTGGGATCATATTTACGTTCAGACCGTGCGTGTTTGCGGACCACTCCACATGTTCGAAGAATTCAAGTTGCTTCTCTGTGCCATCGAATTTGAACGACCATTAACTCACTTGCTTTGCGAACTTGGCGTGATCTGGTGTGCTAGGGGTTTGGTGCCGTGATTTTCTCTCTTGGCTTGTGTTCTGACTTCTGCCAGCTTCCTTCATGCTGTCCACTCCAAGACTTCCTTTAAGCATCCAATTTAGTTTCCGAAGCTTGGTACGACATGCTGCTGTTACCTTCGTTACGTGCTGCTTCCACGTAAGTCGTTTGTCCAAAATCAAGCCTAAGTACTGAGCCTGGGAAGATTGCGATATAACTGTGTCCTGGAATTTTACTCTGGGGAGAATTTTACTTCTAAGAGAGAAGTTGCAGTGCTGGGACTTATTCCCGTTTATCGAAATGTTCCATCGATTCGTCCATTCGTCACACAGGTCCAAAAAGTTTTGGGTGATTTCAATCGCTTCAATTCGACATGTGCAGTTTGCAATAAAGGATCAGCGTTGCGGAGCATATCGTCAAAATATTCTAGTTTCTTAAGATTCTCCTCAGCACGAAGATATTCTCTTTTGTCAGCAGGGTCTCGAGAACTCATAAATCTGCGACGCAATGTTCTTTTAAACCTCACCAGATCCAGGACCTCAGGTTTTAAAAGAGCATGAGGTGGATCAGATGGGTTGTTTGGTCTTTGTCCGCAGGTTGATGACTCAGCAGCGATGTGAATATTTCGCACAAACATTTCAGTACCATCTTCGATGTCATCAGGAGTGTTCAGGTGCATATTCAGGTTAACTAAACCGTTAATCGCTTGCTGAAACTTTGGTATATTTGCATTCTGGGGCAGAATGCACTTCTTGCGGGAAGCTTACAAGCGGAAACTCTGTACTGGATTATTAATGGAATGTGGTCCGAACTCAGCTCAAGAATTTCAGAGATGGTTAGAAAATCAGAACGAATTCCTTTGTAGATGGCAAAGTCTATGGCTGATGGCATGCGTTGGATGTATAGGTAATGTGTAGGCCCTCCAGTAGCAAGTACCTGCATATGGGATGTGAGAATAATATCCGCTGGAGTTCTGCCCCTGTTTGAAGAAATACGTGATCCCCAGAGACGATGATGGGCATTCCAGTCCCCTGCAATTATAAAATTTGGCCCAAGCTCACTTATAAGTTCTTCATAGTGATTAGCTGTGAGCTGTGATGATGTGAGATGTGATGATAATTGCGGATCCTCCGCGATGGCGATCAGCAGGATGGTTTGATAGATGAACGTCATATCCCCTTAGCTGATAGTATGATCTAAAGCAGAAGTGAGTTTCGCTGACCAACATAGGAAAGGCATAGTGGAGACCAGCGACTGCTTGTGCAGATCCTGGCGCTATTTGGGGTAAAAGGTTGGTTATAAGGGACATCATTGACATCATCATCTTGTCAACCCGAGCAACGAGGTAAGACAGTTTTTTCTTCAGAACGTAAATACATTTGTTCTTGTCGTTTCCATTGTGATCGTTTTGGAATTGCTGGAGATTTCGTTGATGTTGCTGCTGGAAGGGCTGTTGCTGCTGAAAGGACTGTTGGTGCTGTTCGCGGGTCCCTGGGTATTGTTGTTGGTCAAGGGCTTCCGTCTGTATGGTTTGTGGCTGTAACAGAGGGTGATTCTTTAGTTTATGTTGCTGGTTAGGCCTCCTACTGCTGGTTTCCAGTGGAGGGAATTGGCACTGGTGCAAGTTCGCAGGTTGCTGCAACTGGGGTCGGCCACCCTGTTGAGTTTGCTGTCGAAAATGACCATTGGTGACATTTGCGTATGACAAAGCTCCCACGACATCCGATCGAACAGTACTCCTATTTGTGGGGGATTTTTGGGGTAGAGCGTTACCCTGGGATAGACGATTTTTTCGAAGTCTTACTCTGCTGGTAGACGACACAGCCTTTATAATTTGCTGTGTGATTTTCACCACAATTTACACATTTAACGGGGTGAATATCCCGTTCGCAAGTCTCTATGGCGTGTTTCTGACCACATCTCACACAGTTATGATGCAGAAAAGAGTTGTTTTTCGTATGGTTGAAATCCTGGCAACAATGGCATTGTACGACTTCATCCTTTTTGTAGGGTAATTCCACTTGAACACGCTGGCGACATAGAGACATGACTTCATGAATTTCCTTGTTGGTTAAAGATGGCTCCAGTTCAACAAACACTAGGTTGACGTACTTTGTTTTGTCGAAACGCCTTATTGGCTTATTAATAAAACGAACAGTATGGCCAAGCAAGGTTAGGCTTTCTTTAATGTGTTCATCCGGAGTAGAGTGATGAACACCTCCAATAACCACGCGATAAGATCTGTCCTCTTTAAGCTGCCAGGAGTGGAACGGGACCTTTTTTTAAATCAAGGATTAAGTGATAGCTCTATAAGTGTCTGAATCTGGGGCAAGAATTAACACGGAATTGTTAGAAAGGCATTTTACCGAGTATTTAGACGGATGATCGATTTTATCTGTGGAACGGATAAGCCCGTTTAGATTCTCGCAGTTATTAATCACAATTGGCGGTGGCTTGTGATTGGGATGGTGTTTGGTAAGGTTGTCTGTGCTATTATTGGAGATATTATTATTGGTAGTATTGTTAATACTGTTATTGCCTTCATTGTTGGATTGACTGGTGCTGCGTTCGACGTTGTTGTTGTTGCTGCAGCTACCATGGCCTAAACCAGTGCTGGTACTGGCCTGATCAGGGTTGTTCCTCAACTGTCGGCTCTTATATTTTCTTCGTTTGTGTCCATGTCCGAAAGCTGAACAAATCGGTTGGTGGATTCAGACGTTTTGGGACTATTCGATTTTCTCTGCATTTTATTGGCAATCTTCATCGTCACCAGCTATGGCTTCCAGCTCGGGTTCAATGTCTCGGGTTGGTAAAGGTGGGGCGGTGATGGAGCTGGTTTTATAAATGCTGCTAAATTGTTGTAGTGTCTTAGCCACCTTAGAATGAATGTCAAATTGGAATTCGGAGTCCGACAATGCACTATGGTCCAGAAGTCTATTTTTTTGGCATAAATACGAAATTTTTATATTAATGTTTTGTAGTTTTGATTTAAAATTCTTAAAGTTAATACATTAAACATAATCAAAACTAAAAAAATAAGCTTTAAAAGCTTCACTGAAGCTTTTTATGAGCTTTCCAAACCACACTATCGAAACAACTGTTTGGGAATATGAAATTGGCGGCAAAGTGCTCTGTTCACTTTTTTGCGTGAAAATAAATATTCTTTGTCTGAACAAACTGATAGTAATGGAAATTGTAAATCAAGGAATGTATTTTTTATTGAATATAGTCTGTTTCTGTGTAGACTTAGAGTTTGTGTTTTGTTTAATGTTCAATTTATGTGTATTTTTTATAGAAAATTAACATGAGTCCCTTGTGTGTCGTGCAATAAAACAAACAACCTGACGGCTGCTGACAAAAACTAATTACGACAGTTTATACTAATATATGTCGTTCTTTATCGCTAATTAACAACTTTTCCACGTTCGTCCCCTTTTTCTCGCAATTCCGCAATATTCAGCGACGTTC
The DNA here is from genome assembly GCA_036346975.1 of Drosophila prolongata. Taxonomy (NCBI): domain Eukaryota; kingdom Metazoa; phylum Arthropoda; class Insecta; order Diptera; family Drosophilidae; genus Drosophila; species Drosophila prolongata. Next base: position 6,631,339 of record JAYMZC010000387.1, read on the forward strand.
GAATTTCGCCAGAGCGATCTCTTCGATATTTGGCTCAGCAATAATCGCAAAATATCTTTTGTGTCAGATTGCATTTATAAAAAAATTATCCATTACCACGTCGAAGATGATACAAAATTAGAAATCAATAAAAAAAACAAGTACTACCACAATGCAACTATATGGTCGAACGATTTAAGTCAAAGCATACTAAATGGATGTCATCTAATATATCAATTACAATAAATGATAACTATAAGACACCACAAAAACCGGGACGCCGTACCTTGTCTTATGCAAACGCAGAACCACGATTGAAAAGGAAATTGGCATCTGAGCTTGCGAATGAAAAAGAGCACAACACAACTCTTCTTATGCATGCTGCAGCAGTTTCTGCTAAAAAAGAATGTTTAACAAACGTGGCCTTGACCCTTAAAGAAATTACAACACCTGCTGAATACCCAACAGAATTGAGAAAGCATCTTCAAATCCAAAAACCCACTCCACTCACACCAAATGAAGCCCTACCCTACATTCTGGAAAATTCATATCGTCTTTGACTTTCAAAGTGAACGGTCGTGTTTTTTTTCTGCGCTTCGAATTTTGTATTTTGTTTTCGTTTATTCCCATCGGTGGGTTTTATCAAAACAATTTTAATTTTCTTCCGGTTAGTCAAACATAAATTTAAACTCCGTTCGCTTCGCGAGTGCACTTTGTATTAATATTAATAAATGGTTTTTAGTTTTCGTAATTCTTATCTGTGTTTTCTTTTCTTATATCCCCGCCGTTTCTCTTTTGTGCATGCACTTTAACTTATTTACGCTCCCGCTCTCTTGCTCTCTTTGCTTTGAAAGTTCTAAGCGTGCACTTTCTGTGCTCTTGCGGAACTTATAACTGCTCGCTTATAAATTTCAATTTGCTTTCTTGGTACAGTGGTCCCAATAAATAAAATGAATAATAAAAATTTTGTCTGCTTCTGCAAAAAATGCAGCCTCGTAATCAGGACTGACCAGTCTAATATGACTTGCTGGCTGTGTGAAAATATGGTGCACACCAAGTGCGCCGGTTTTACTGGCCGGACAAGTGATGACCTTTCAAAGGGGCCCAATTTGCAGTTTTGTTGTGACGCTTGTGTCCAGGTTGCGAAAGAGATGAAATCGTTCATGCGCCAAACTAAAGGCGGGGCTGATTAGCTGTTTCGGTGTTGCTAGAGATAGTTTTCGCCGAGCTGATGATCTCCTCTCTGCGCTGGACTCGCAGTTTAATAGTCGTAAGCTTTTGGCAGAGTCTCCTAAGCGCAAAAAGGCCGCTGGTGGTAAGGAGCAAAAGGGGAACACCCCGCAACCGAAATCAAAAGAACAACAGAGCATTCCGGCGGATCAGCAGCTGATTTCAGCAAACACTCAAATGTTGCTAAGATCAGCAGCTAAGAAAGATTCGGTATCCGAACAATCCGTTACAGAATGCATGCAACCAGGGACTTCTAAGAATTCAGATTTGTCCGTAGTGGTTTCACAATTAGTGGATCCACCTATCTCTCAGAATGTAGCATCACTACCACAAGGGACTACTGAGTCCGGACAACCGGCTCAAGTTGGTTTTGCAGAAACAATGTCTGCTCCACCAAAATCCCTTTCAGTGGTTCCACTGAAAAAACAAATTTTCGTTTCTCGGCTTTCCCCTGATCAAACATCGTCTGATGTATTGTCTTATATACAAGACAAACCTAAAGCCGATTGTAATAGTGTAAAGGTGGAAAAGTTTAAGTTTTCTTAAGCTTTCAAGATAACTGTCCCTAACGAGCTTTTTGTAGCCATATGCTCGGACGACTTTTGGCCGGATAATATGGTTGTAAAAGAGCTCGAGGCTAAGATAAAGAAGAAGGGGCCCGTGGGAGTAAAACTTCCTAGTCGAGGCCAAACCAGTGTACCAATTTCAAAAAACTAACTTCTAACCTCCTTCTTTCCTATCAGAATGCAAGAGGTTTGCGTAGCAAACTCACTAAATTGTATTCCGATAGCCTTTCCTTTGCATCTCATATTATTGTGTTTACAGAAACCTGGTTAAAGCCGGAGGTCTTTAGCTCCGAAGTTTTTCCAGGTAAGTACACAATATATAGGTATGACCGTCCCTCTAGACGGGGAGGTGGAGTCTTAATTGGAGTTCATTCAAACCTCCCGTCTGAGGAGTTATTTTTTGATGAATTCAATACCATTGAATTTATTTGTGTAAAGTTATCGCTTCCTGCTAACTTTATATACATAACTTGCTCATATATTCCGGCGTTGTCTGAACTTCCTGATTATTTAAATCACATATGCGTTATTAAGTCCGTTGCAAATAAGCTTTCCGATAGGGATCAGTTGGTAGTTCTGATGATTTTAATATACCTGGAGTTACTTGGTCCACTGAGGATGGATCGAATGTCTTACTACCTATAGCACAGCATGATTTTATTGACGGCCTGCGTGACATATCTCTATCTCAAGTAAACCATGTTCGAAATTCATTAGGTCGCCTACTTGATTTGTGTTTTGTATCAAATCCTGAAGGTGTGTTTCTGTCCAGAGTAGCACCACTCACGCAACCTGAAGATCCATATCACCCAACAATCAAACTTTCATTTGATACGGGTAGAGTTATAGAAGAAAAATCAGAAAAATCCAAACGAATACATTGTTTTCGCAAGGCAGACTTTCTGAGGCTAAATAATTTTATTTCTGGCTTTAATTGGTCTGATCTTTACTAATGCAATAATATGTCCGATGCAGTCAATGTTTTTTACACTGCAATAAACTCATTTTTTAATTCCTGTGTTCCGTGGTACTATCCGTCAACTTCCAATAAATCACCTTGGTTTAGCAAAGAGTTGACACACTTAAGAAATGTAAAGTCCAGACTTTTTAGGAAATATAAAAATACCGGTTCTCAATCTGGTGCTCGGTCAAGATTTACCGTGCTTAATGCTCAGTGTTATAATAGTTACTTAAACCGTTGTAAGGTCCAGTTCTCTCAGGACCCGAAACAGTTTTATAATTTTGTTAACACCAAGCGTAAATCTAATTCTTTTCCTTCCTCGCTGTCGTTCGAAAACATGACGGCAACCACAGATCAGGCAATAGCCGATTTATTTGCCCAATTTTTTCAAACGACTTACTCTACTTTAGATTATTCATCACAGCCTTATTCTTACACCATGCCCAAGTCAAACCTCATATTCTGTCCCACTTTAACAGAAAGCTCTCCTCTTTTGGATCTTCTTCGTATTAAGCCTGTTTATTCGCCAGGGCCCGATGGTATTCCTGGGTGCGTGCTTAGGTATTGCGCTAAGGCCCTGTGCAAACCTCTTCATAAGTTGTTTACCCTATCTCTAGAAACGTCCCAATTCCCAAATATTTGGAAGGAATCATTTGTTATTCCTCTTTTCAAAAGAGGTAACAAGTTTGAAGCCAGTAACTACAGAGGTATTTCTAAGTTGTCAGCTATTCCTAAGCTTTTTGAAAAAATTATTACTCCTCATTTGCAGCACCTTTGCAGATCAATCATTTCTCCGTGTCGACACGGATTTATAAAACGTAGATCCACAATCACAAACCTTCTAGAGCTCACTTCATTTGTGATAAAAGGCTTCAATAGTAGTTTTCAAACAGACGTCATTTACACTGACTTTAGTAAAGCATTTGACTCTGTAAATCACTTACTTCTCATTCAAAAACTTGACCTTTTAGGTTTTCCAGTTGATCTGCTTAAATGGATTTCAAGTTATCTAAATGGCAGGTCACAAAGGGTCCTTTTTAAAAATTCAATTTCTGAAATTCTCCGTGTTACCTCCGGTGTCCCACAAGGGAGCCATCTGGGTCCGTTACTTTTTACATTATTTATTAACGATCTTCCCTCAATTATAAGTCATTCTCGCGTACTTATGTACGCAGATGATGTTAAGTTGTGCCTGCAGTATAAGGACATTTCCTGCCATTTAAACTTGCAATCCGATCTAGATAATTTTCAAAACTGGTGCCGAGATAATTTACTAAATTTAAACAGTTCCAAGTGCAAGCTGATGACTTTTTATCGGGCCAATCCGATATACGCGACTTACACGTTAAGTGGCAGCTCTTTGGATAGAATAACTCTTGTAAACGATCTTGGCGTTCTCTTGGACCCTAAACTAAAATTTTCTAATCACATTTCGTCCATGGTTAATAAAGCCAGAGGAGTGCTTGGATTTATTAAAAGGTGGACAAAAGAATTCGATGATCCTTATTTGACTAAAACTTTATTTATTTCGCTAGTCCGTTCGATTCTGGAGTATGGGTCTCCCGTCTGGAGTCCACAATACGGAATACATATTGGTAGCATTGAATCTGTACAAAAAAACTTCCTTCTTTTTGCTTTACGGCGCCTAAACTGGGATGCAAATCTTATCTTACCTTCTTATTCTAGTAGACTTCTTTTGATTAATTTACCATCCCTAGCCAACCGTAGAACAATGCTTGGTACTATCTTTATTTATAACCTTATACATGGTGATATTGACTGCCCCGACTTGTTAAGTCGGCTAAACTTTTCTGTGCCAAGTAGATTAACTAGAAATTGTATTCCCCTAATTTTAAATCATTGTAGATCTAACTATGCATTGCATGAGCCTTTCAGAGTATTATGTTCTGACTATAATAGACTTTTTCCTGTAATATCAAATCTTGACTCTCTGCCGCTCCTAAAACGATTAATACTTGCTTCGTTCGCACAAGATTGATCTAACTATTACTTTTTTTCCCGGACCTTTACCTTTATTTTCTTATCTCGCGTCTATCTTATCGCGAATCGTGCCGTACGATACACGGCTGCGCCCCTCGGTCGGGGCAATATGCAATATGTTAACAGTAGGGTTTTGAATATAAATCATCACAGTGACATCTATCCGAGCTACAATCAAGTAATATATGTTACCGAAACTACTGCTCAAGTGTCACTGCAAAACCTATTGAATCATTCTGCAGAGCGAATAATTGAAATGCAAATTGATGTTTTCAAGCAATATCCGTATAGTTATACCCGTTACTCGTAGAGTAAAAGGGTATATGGTATTCGTGCAAAAGTATGTAACAGGTAGAAGGATGCGTTTCCGACCCTAGCCGAGTCGATCTAGCCATGTCCTCTGTCCGTCTGTTTCTACGCGTTTTCTCAGTTTTAAAGATATCGAATTGAAACTTTGTTCATGTTTGAGAGCTTTATTTATGAATTTAAGTTTTTAAAAATTACCCACATCATATTCATATTTTTAAATTCTTATTTTCATTAATTTCAATAAATTCACTTTTCTTATTCCTTTTTTTTAAATTTATTTTTGTTTGTACATATATATACTGTTAGCGTACCACTTGAGTCGCTAAGCCACTTGACGTTCACGGACAGCGCCAGCTCTGCCTGAGCTACCTTTTCTATTTTTACTAACCCTAGCGTATTAACTCCTTGTGTGGGAGACAATTATGATGACTCTGTACCTTTGTATATCTTAGAACATAAGCAATGCAATGTATTTTTAACTAACAGCCCCATACCACTTCTTTGCTATGGTGCCCCCCTTGACTCTGAAAAACGTGTATATAAACCCGACCTTTTGCCCTAATAAAATCAGTACTCAAGCAATACTTGTGTATTCAACTACTCTGCGTTCTACGAGTGAGCATCGCTGTGTCTTTGGCCCTAAACCAATTTAAGTGTTGGTTTAGCAACCTATCGTCACTAGAGTATGTTCTAGGGGCAACCATTCCTATAAATAATAAAAATAAAACTACAAACATTTTGGTGACCCCGACCATTGCATGAAATTCTAGTCAACTTGGCGACTAATTTCTGCACATACTTGCTGATTCCCGATCAACTTGGCGATCGAATCTTCTAGAGTTCATGTTGTGAAATCCTTGCTCAATAATTCAGATATTGAGCAAAATTCATAACAAAAGGAATATTGCCTCGAATAAATTTCAAAGCATATTCCCGAAAAACTTGAAATTTTCAAGGAGTAACTTATCAACTTGGCGATCTGTTACTACAATATTGGAAATAAAAGTAGAAGAGGTCAACCCGGCGACTCTTCCAACTAACAACATCCATATAATCCGATTTCTGGAGTCAACTAGGCGACTCCCAGTATAATCGTCGATTATTTTTCCGAAATTGAAGTAGTCAACAAGACGGCTCTTCAACTGGGAAAACAATAAATTCAAGTAGTCAACAAGGCGACTCTTGAATAATTCTGGAAGCGGTAGCATCCAAAAAATTTAAATTGTTGTTTAAACAATATAATCCAATTTACTGGAGTCAACTTGGCGACTCCCAGGATAATCGTCGATTAACGTTCGAGATTGAACAACAAGGAAGTTCTTCAAGTAGAACTCAACAACTTCAAGTAGTCAACAAGACGGCCCTTGAACATTTCTGGAAGTGTTTGTATCCAAAACTAAAAAAACATTTGTTAAAATAAAAAATACTTTTTAAATAAAAAGGTTTTAAACTATTTGTTGGCTTTCTTTTCTAATCCGAAAATCCTTAATTGTCTTTGACCATAAATCGGTTGCGAGTAGAATCGTAGCCAGCTTATATAAGCAAATCAATTATCTTCCAACGGGTCAGGCAATTGTTAAGGCAAAATGGAGGTTGAAAATTTGATTGCCATACAAAGCCAAATTGGCAAAGAAATCCAAATTTTGCTACGGAACATCAAAAAGGATTCCAGCAAACGAAAGGAAAAGGCGTCGTATTTTGAAGACAGAAAACGACAAATTGAAGAGCATTGGAAAAAAATTCGACCAAGGAAATAATAGTATCCTAGAATCATTAAAGGGTACTCCACATCCGCATAAGTATTTTGAAAAACAATATTACAATCAAATGCGGACGATTGTTCATCAAGCTATCGAAGAATTTAACTCAAAAATTCTTCAGTTACCGGCAAAAGAAACATCTTCAGAAGAGGTGGATCACATACAAAAGCTGATCAGACACCAAGCAGCGGTTCTGGAATCTATGTCAAGAACCATGAAACATATAGCTCCAGAAAACAAATTTACCTATATATCGGTAATTGATAATTTATGGAAACAAATTGAAAGTCTTCGTTTTGAAATCCACAAGTTATGTATAACACCTGAAGAAGTGGGCTATAGTATGGAGCGATTTATTTCCGTGGAAGAAGCAATGTTGCAATTCTGCATCCATATGCAGACCCCGTTTCAGTAGCCACCAATCAAGCGGTTTCTACAATCTCTTCAAAACAGTTGCCAAAAGTTTCCATTCCAAAATTTGATGGAAGCTATCTAAAATGGCAACAATTTCATGACATTTTTAATAAACTGGTTCATGAATCAGCGATACCAAAAATACAAAAAATGTGGTATTTTAAAGCTAATCTGTCTGGCGAAGCAGAAAGGTTTGTCAGGCATTTAGAATTAACAGAAGTTAATTATGATACTGCCTGGACCATGCTTAAAGAACGTTTCAATAATAAGCGGGTCCTTTCGACTGCAATATTTGAAAAATTATTTGATCACCCTAATGTGACGAATGATTCTCAGTCAATAAAAAATCTGCATGACAATATCAATGAATCCTTGCAAGCCTTGAAAAATATTGGAATAAAAACAGATACATGGGATCCAGTCCTTCTGTTCCATATGACAAGAAAACTAGATCGGCTTACACACACACTCTATGAGCAAACTATTTAGATACCAGGGAAATTCATACAATAAAAGAATTCCTTGGGTTTCTAGAACAATATTTTCTCGCACTTGAAGCCATCGGCGGAAAAATGGATAAAGAAAAACAAAAAACAAGTGCTTCAGCAACAACAAGTTCATTGGCATGCCTGTTTTGTCAAAAAGGGCATAGCATATACAAATGCGAGAAATTTAAGGAGTCAACTCCTGCTGAAAGGCTGACCTGGATTCAGCGAAAAAGGATGTGCGTCAATTGTCTTAAGGCAGACCACATGACCAAGCAATGCATGTCTAAATATACATGCATAAAATGTAACAAAAAACAAAACACATTGCTACATTTAGGTAACGGAAAACCAAATACCGAACCTAAAACGTCCGCTTCTGCTGCTACGAAAAACAGTTGTGAGAACAAATACACACTGTTAGCAACGGCTAGAGTCATAGTGCAAGGACTTAATAATCAAGAAGGAGATTTTCGCGCACTTCTCGATTCCGGATCACAAATTAATCTGATTTCAGAAAGACTGGTTAAGCGTTTATCGTTGCAACTACAACCAACAAACCTTCGCATTGAGGGAGTTGGAGGTCAGCCGCGAATAAGTAAAGGACGCGTTAGTGTTTTAATTAAATCAAAACATAGCGATTTTGAAACAAGAGTTGAAGCCTTTGTTCTTCCTCATATTGTGGCCGATCAGCCTACGGAACAAATAAAAGTAGCTGATTTAAAAATCTCAAAAAATATCCAGCTCGCTGATCCACATTTCGCGAAACCAGGAAAAATTGATATATTGCTTGGCGCAGAACATCACTTTTCCGTTATAAAACCTGAACAAATTAGGTCTTATTCAGATCAACCTATTCTCCAGAACACCGAATTTGGTTGGATAATTGCTGGGCAAGTAAACATGAGTGCAAGAATGCCACAAAATTGCATGGTAGTTTCCTCAGCCGAGGAAGCCAAATCATCGTTGGAAAAATTCTGGAAACTGGACAACATGGAACCGATAAGGAAATACCGGACGCCAGAAGAAAGACATTGCGAGAAGCATTTTTTGGAAAATCTTCAGCACGCACATGATGAAAGGTTAATTGTCAGATTACCTTATTCTGAAGATCCCTCAGCCCTGGGGAAGTCTTGCGAAATTGCGACAAGGCGTTTTCTTTCGTTGGAACGAAGAACCAGCCCAGACATTAAAATATTATATAAAGATTTTATGGCCGAATACGAAAAACTAGGTCATATGAGGCAAGTATTACCTAGTCAAATACCAAAGGAACATTATTTTATTCCTCACCACTGTGTTCTGAAACCAGAAAGCACTACAACAAAATTAAGAGTAGTCTTTGATGCTTCCTGTAAGACATCTACAGGAAAATCATTAAATGATTTACTTTATCCAGGAGCAGTTGTTCAAAGTGATCTGTTTGCGATTCTATTGAGATTCAGAGTTAACAAATATGTTTTTACGGCGGATATAGAAAAAATGTATCGGCAAGTTTGGATGAATCCAAAAGATCAATTTAACCAAATGATTGTTTGGCGCTACAATCCGTCCGAGGAAATAAAATATTACCGGCTGAAAACAGTAACTGTAACAAAATGCTTGGAGCATTTGGCCAATAAAAATTTCGAAAAATGGCCATTAGGATCAAATGCATTGAATAATGATTTCTATGTTGATGACTGCCTAACTGGAGCAGATACAATTATAGATGCTGCAAGGATTCAAGAAGAACTAAACAAAGTCTTGCTACCTTGCGGATTTAAACTAAGAAAATGGTGTTCTAATTCACACCATCTGCTAAAGGAATTTTCACCAGAAGATACTGCTAGCAACATAAATCTTGGCACTGCATTGGAACATACCAGTGTAAAGACTTTGGGAATTGTCTGGAGCTCTTGTGCGGAAAGGCTCAAGAACATAACACTCAAACAATTACAAAGAGAGTGGTAGCCTCTGAATTGGGTCAAATTTTTGACCCACTTGGTCTTTTTGCTCCAGTCATAATCAGAGCAAAAATATTTCTACAAAATCTGTCAGTCCTTAAACTAGATTGTGACACAGAGATATCAGATTCCCTAAAGGAAAGGTGGGAGGCCTTCAGACAAGACTTGCTGTGTTTAAATAAAATGACTATTCCGCGAAAAAACAAGAACTCCATATATTTGTGGATGCTTCTGAAAAAGCGTTTGGTGCTGTGGCTTATATAAGAGCCATATATAAGAACAAACAAACGACTGTGCGCCTATTATGCGCAAAATCAAAAGTAGCACCTCTTGAAAAGCAAACCCTACCACGACTAGAGTTATGTGCAGCTGTGTTAGGTGCAGAGCTTGCTGAAAAAGTGAAAAAGGATCTTAAATCAGAATCCATTAAATGTCATTACTGGACAGATTCCACCATCGTCTTATGTTGGATAAATGCAAAGGCATCGAATTTCCATACATTCGTTGCAAATAGGTTGTCGAAAATACAAGATACAACCTGTCCACATCAATGGAGACATGTGCAGATGTACTCTCTAGAGGGATACCTGCATCTCAATTAAGTGCACACACATTGTGGTTACACGGACCACTGTTTCTTCATGGACAAGAAGAGAAATGGCCAGCTCTATTTAAAGCTCCAAAGGACAACACTATTTCTTTGGAACGGAAAACAAAAATTGTTACTTTGGCAACAGTTTCGCTTGGAGAAGAAATATATGGCATTAAACACGGAAATTCATTCAATCGCTGGCAACGTATAATAGCATACATGTTACGATTTTGTTATCGTAAAAATAGAAAACAAACCGTCTTACTAGAGCTTGACGAATTAGAACAAGCTAGGCGGATTATAATACGTTGTATACAACAGGCTGATTTCATAAACGAATTTAATCACCTTCGACGTCATCCCGAACGCCCATTACCCAATAGCAGCAAGGTCGCATCTCTTCATCTTCATTTGGACGAAAACTCTATTATAAGAGTAGGAACAAGGGCGGAAAATGCCCCAATTTCCCGGGATGCAATAAATCCCTACTTACTCCCATACAATGACAACATCGTAAAAATGCTGTTACATAAACTTCATGAGGAAAATATGCACTGTGGTCAAAATACTTTAAAAGGTATTGCACGACAACAGTATCACATCATCAAAATCACTCCTATGGTTAGAAACGTAATTATGAAATGCGTGCCATGTACCACTGCAAACCTCACCTTTGAGCAGTTGAGCACTGTCATAACAAATGTCGAGGCAGTATTAAATTCTCGGCCACTTACTCCAATGTCGAATGATCCTAATGATTTTACAGTTCTTACACCAGGTCATTTATTGATTGGAGAAGCACTAGTCGCTCAACCAGACCCAGAACCACTTAGAATAAAATCACTACCTGAACAATGGGAACTGGTGCAGTGACTCAAGCACACATTCTGGACGCAATGGTCCAGAGAATATTTAACAAGCCTGCAACAACACTCAAAATGGAAACAGGCCCATAAAAATGTAAGAGAAGGCATGATGGTTATTGTCAAGGAAGACAATGTGCCTATGCTTCAATGGCCTATAGGACGAATAATAAAAATTTATCCAGGTCACGATGGATATGTGCGAGTTGCAGACGTAAAAACTGCAACAGGAGTTTTTAAAAGAGCAATCCATAAGCTTGCCTTACTATTCCGTCAAGAAGATCCAGGAGAAAAACGCAAGGAAATTAATGAAGAAGATGCTGAAGAAAAAACAAAGGAAGATCAAGAGCCAAAAAGACGAAAGAGCCCATCCTTACCAATGATATCGATGCCATTATTAATCTTGCTGCTGCTATTACCATTAGCCATCGCCGGTCCGATTAACATAACCAGGTTTGGTTCTAGGCCAGGAATTTATTACGAAAAAATTGGATCTACTCGATTAGCAACTGCAGACTGGACAATCATAGCTTATTATGATTTAAAGCCGTATCTCGAAGATGTAAAGACATTTTACACGGGGACACTTAAGGTTGGTCAAATGTGTTCACATATACAACCAGTTCAAGCATGTGCTGCTGTATATAACCATTTTCAACACGTTTACGAAGAAATAAAAACTGAAAATGATTTACTCCACATGTCAAGAATACGTCGTTCTCCCTTGGACATAGTGGGAAATATTGCCAACAGCTTATTTGGCGTATTAGACACAGAGTATGCCAAGAAGATGTCATCAGCTATTCAAAAGGTGAAATCGAATGAAGATTACATTTTAGAATTAGTTAAGAATCAGACTTCAATAATTGATTCTACGATAAACATCATGAAACGAGATGAAGCTACCATCGATAAAAGGATTAAAATAATGACTCAGCAAATGGAGGATAAAGCCAATGCTCGTCTAGATTCTCTCAAAGCCTTTCAATGGTATATTGCATTGACAAATCAATTATCCATATTGGCGGCAAATCTTCAAAGAATTCAGACAGGGATTTCACATGTTCTGACAAACGTCCATCACAATGAAATTAGCCCACTGCTCGTTTCTCCCAAGCAACTTCGACAACATTTAAACAAATTAAAAATTCACATGCCTCAAGGAAAAATGCTCCCTCTCATCAACGATGATATACTTCAATTATATAGGTTAATGAGGGCAGAAGCAAAGGTGGTAAAGGATTATGTAATCTTTAAATTAACACTGCCATTATTATCAACACAGTTATTTGAAATAACTTGATTCCAATACCGGTAATCATCAACAATAAAATTATTTCCCTTGATATTGAATTTCCAATCATGGCTGTGAATCAACATCGAGATCAATTCATAACTATGACATCAAGTCAATTTGATCTTTGTAATTCAATTAATGACGAAGAGTATATTTGCTCAGATAAGCAATCCATGTTTTCTATTGAAAATCATTTCGAGTTTCAAATGTTTAATAACAAATCATCGTCATTATGCCAAACATAAAGTTAAGAACAAAAATTTTCAATTAAATCACCAATGGAGTTATCAGCAGTATGTGATGATCAATTATCAACAATTACAATTGATAATATCGGATTTTTATCCTTGGATCCGAAGTGCACTCGAAGAAATCGTTTTCTGAGCGTAATTGGCCATCAGGTAACCTCTACTGGAACATTGAAGTTATCGTATGCTCGATTTGGCAGTCTGAATGAATCTTTAACACCGCTTCCTAAAGTTTCACACCCAAATAATTCATTGAAGCTAAGTTATAATGAATTAAATGAGCTCAGTAAAGAATTGATTCCGAGAATAAAAATAAAAATGCCAAACGAGATCGTCGATCTACAACATCACCACATAAGTGCATATGTCGCCCTAATTTTATCACTTGGGGTGATAATATTTTATGTATGGAGACGTTTCCAAAAGAAATCACATCATTTAACTTCGCCATCGTCAAAGGGCATCGACTTACCAGAGAGGCCAGCGTTAACCAACTCCCCAAGAAGACATCACCAGACACCTGTATCCGACGCCTTTGAGATCAACATTGGATGATGTTGAACACCTGTTCAACGGCCGGGAGTATGTTGGCGTACCACTTGAGTCGCTAAGCCACTTGACGTTCACGGACAGCGCCAGCTCTGCCAGAGCTACCTTTTCTATTTTTACTAACCCTAGCGTATTAACTCCTTGTGTGGGAGACAATTATGATGACTCTGTACCTTTGTATATCTTAGAACATAAGCAATGCAATGTATTTTTAACTAACAGCCCCATACCACTTCTTTGCTATGGTGCCCCCCTTGACTCTGAAAAACGTGTATATAAACCCGACCTTTTGCCCTAATAAAATCAGTACTCAAGCAATACTTGTGTATTCAACTACTCTGCGTTCTACGAGTGAGCATCGCTGTGTCTTTGGCCCTCATACGCATGATCCCTCCGAGTTAAACCAATTTAAGTGTTGGTTTAGCAACCTATCGTCACTAGAGTATGTTCTAGGGGCAACCATTCCTATAAATAATAAAAATAAAACTACAAACATATACAATTTTTTTGTTAGCGTTTTTTGTTTTTGAATATATTTTTATTAGACTTATTGTGTAAAATATATGCTTTATAAAGATTATACGCACACATAATGATAATAATTATCAATAACAAAATATTCCTTAAATGTGGGTCGACATTTTTTGATTCAATTTTATTAATTACATTAGCAGTGGGTCCACTGATTTAGTATCGACTAACCGCATTGTTGTTCTATCATTTACATACCAATTTTCTTCGAATTTGCTTATACTATTATATTTAATTTATATTTGTATACAGAAAATTACTTTCCGAAAATTAAATTTAAATTTTGTTTTTTATCTTTTTACATCATCCTCTCTTTTTTATACCCTTGCAGAGGGTATTATAATGTTGGTCAAAAGTGTGCAACGCAGTGAAGGAGACATCTCAGACCCTATAAAGTATATATATTCTTGATCAGGATCACCTCCTGAGTTGATATAAGCATGTCCGTCTGTCTGTCTGTTTATACGCGAACTAGTCTCTCGGTTTTAAAGATATCGAATTGAAACTTTGCACACACCCTTCATTCCTTTGCACGCAGTATATAAGTCGGAACGGCCGGGATCGGCCGACTATATCCTATAGCCGCCATATCCGATTGATCGGAAATGCCATAACTTTGCTGGTTGTTAAGTTAGGAAGTTGGGATTTTCTATGGGTTTTATTTTTGGCCAATCAATCCGACATATCAAATTTCATAAGGATCTGCCGACTATATTCTATAGCTGCCATATAACTGAACGATTGGAAATGCTTGGGATTTTTATCAGTGTTAAGAATGCATCATATGAATAATTTTTGAGAATATAATTTACAGAATATTCTGCAAGGGTATTTCAAATTCGGCTCCGCCCGAAGTTAGCTTTCCTTTCTTGTTTTTTTTATATATGTAATGTTATTTTCTGTTCTCCAAAATTGTTCCAATCACAAATTCGCTTAGCACTAACAACTTTTTTGATGCAACCTTTTCCCCAACCCACATGGAAAAAAGTTAGCGCTTACAGACTGACATCTCACCTAAAAAAATGCAACAGACTTAAGAGATGGACGTAGTTGGTGATGATTTTGGACATTTTCACACCACAAGGACTGACAGTTTACACAAATACTAAAATTAGCTTGAATACGTTTGAATAACGTATAGTCCAATAAAGTTGGTTAACTGCTCAAAAGCAATTCTTGCAAAAGCAACTTACAAATAACACGTTTCTTACGTGTTACATGGATAGACAGGTCATGAACATATAATTTATATTTAGTATATACCTTATTTTAAAGGAAGCCATAGTTCTTATTATTAATAAACTGTAATTTATCCCTTTATTTTATGTTAAAAGAAGAATCAGGAACAGCTTCAAATCTTTGCATGAACACGTGCTGAAAATAGGTCAACTTTCAAAGCTCGCAGCCGATCAGGGATGCAATTAAAAGCTTATTCAAAAGTTTTTTTGATATTTGCAAAGTGTTTCCAATTAAAAAAAAAAAAAACTTAGCGTATTTTTCAAAAATTAAAAATCGGCTTTTATTCCGTTAGATTTATCATTGGATCCACTGTGTGCTCCCGCGATCGAGAACGAAAACGTCAAATCGAAATAACGGCAGTGGTGTCGGTGTGCTTGTATGTAATCGTGGCTAGCGGCTCAACTCTAAGGCAATCATGCACTGACCGATAACTAAGGGCAACGAATATAGATATAAGCCTAATGCTGAAAGGCGTGGGAAAATAATGCAAAGGGCGGTAAGATCTGCGGCACAGGTTTTTTACCGCGAATTTCTCGTATTGACAATTTTAAAATTCCACCTTTTTTAGTAATCCCTAAATCGGTGCTCACCACGACAAAAATGGGGGTTTACCCAACTGAACCATGCGATCGTCGGTCTTAGATGATGATTTTCTACGCGAGTTTCACCAAATTTTTCCGATTTTAAGCCGTTGGTTACGAAGTCCTGAGAACGTTTCATTCTCGATGTCGTCGAATGATCCGTCTCTGCTCCGCACTGCTGTGACACCCAATTTACAATTTAAATGGTTATTAAGTCCCCATTTGGATATATATTTCTAAAACCTTACCTTCTGGTTAACAACACCGAAGTATTAATTTAGGGATAATGTTTAGTTTACTAGCTAGCATCAACGACGTTGTATAAGCCGCCTGTTATGGATATTTGATTAATAAAATTCGTGGTTTTATATAAAAAGCCTCCATGCATGAAGTTTACTGGGAGCGGCAGTATTGGCAGGGTATGTAACGTGTCTATAGGGTTTGCCCTTGTGAGGATTGGGATGGCGGTTTCTGGTGTTTCTAGTCTGGAGTCGGCACAGCAAACTGAATAGGAATTTTTGAATTGTAAATTTTTTCGAATTTTGTGATATTTATTGTATCATTCTATTCCCCAATTTGAGTGTGGATATTGATATCGGAGTTTTGTTTTTAGATGTCATTAATAAGTGCTGGATTTTCGAATGAGTAGGTAGATCCAGTGTCTATTAGGAATTAAAGAGTGTTTGACACCATGGAGTTTGGTGATAAGAAAGCAAATGGCAAGGAAGATTAGTGAGTCTTCTTCCTTATGTAACCGACTGGCTTCCAAAGGCTTCTGGTCAAAAAGTTGCATCATCGTTGATGTTACATAGGTTAGCGCTTGGATTATGAATGTTCCTGTCTTGGTTTAGGGTCTGATCTGGTTTGTCGTTATTGTGGAAGGTGTTCCTGCCCAAAGTTTATCAATCATGTGTGTGAAGCGTCTATTAATATTGTTGTTAAAGTTCTGTTGGCGCAGTGGGAAACGACCACTATTATCGTTGTTGAAATTTTGTTGAAGCTGTGTTAAACGACTATTATTGTCATTGTTCATGACGAGCGTTGTTGCCATTATTATAGAACTGAAAATATCCAACCGTAGCATCCGCCGAAACTGAAAAATGATCTCAAGGTCAAGCCTTACAAGATCCAAAAGGCGCACGATCTCACACCGAAGCAGCGACAAGTCAGACTTGAGAGAGCGAAGGAGTTGCTTCGCTTGGCTGAAAGCGGTCAACTTCCGAACATTGTGTTTTCTGACGAGAAAATTTTTACAATTGAGCAATTCGTAAACTCTCAAAACGATAGAGTTTATTTGACGGACAGTTCATGCGAGAATTTGAGTCATCGATTAGCCACCAGGAGGCAGCACCCGCCACAGATAATAGTTTGGGCCGCTGTAACCGCAGATGGGCGTTCTCCAATCGTTTTTATCGAGCCTGGCGTCAAGGTATATGCGCAATATTATCAGGAAAGTATTCTGAAGGTTGCTTTGAAGCCGTGGACAGACAAACATTTCGGTGACAGACCATGGACGTTTCAACAGGACTCGGCACCATCTCACAAAGCTCGATTGAACCAAGAATGGCTGGAAAACAACGTTCCAAACTTCAAAACGTTCACACAATGGTTCTCGAATTCAGCAGACGCAAATCCGATGGATTATTCTCTTTGGGCCATTTTTGAGAGCAAGGTCCGCACTAAAAGATACATCAGTCTCGAGGCGTTTAAAAAAGCCGTTGTCCGCGAGTGGGCCAAAATACCTGCAAGTCACATTTGGGCAGCTTGCGATTCGTTTTTGGGCCGTCTCAAGGCAAAAGGTGGTTATATCGAGCAAAAGTAAATTGTTTCTGAATTTTGTACTTTGAATTGAGTAAAAGTACTTTTCCAAACTAAATTTATGGATTTTTTAAATGGTTATACTTCGAGTGCCGGACCCTGTAGTGGTGGCTTTTTATACCCTTGCAGAGGGTATTATAATTTCAGTCAAAAGTTAGCAAAGCAGTGAAGGAGACATTTCCGACCCTATAAAGTATATATATTCTTAATCAGGATCACCAGGAGAGTCGATCTAGCCATGTCCATTTCTCCGTCCGTATGTCCGTCCGTATGTCCGTCCGTCTGTTTCTATCCAGATCGGGCGACTATATCATAGCGCAAAGTCGATACGGCTTCATTGTTTTTAGTAATATAGGCATGTAGTCGATTTATAATAACTTCAAGGGTATATAAACTTGGGCTTGCCGAAGTTTGCTTCCTTTCTTCTTTTTTTAAACAAATAATCGCGAATAATTTATATGCATAAAATAGTAATAATATGTAAAGTAGTAATTATATATGTATATTAATAATATGTATATATCGGGGACTCGTTTGGTGACGGATTCATTTTTTTTTATTTTCCGTAGCACAGCAAGCTCTGCTCGTCTCAATGCCGCCAATCGAACTGACCTCCAAGAACGCAGAGCTCAATTTTACCAATTCCTTATTTGCTCCTGCCTCTGTTCTCACCTAGTTCGCGGAATACGATCAGACCTCACTCAGTAGCAGACACTCAATTTCTGCTACTATTCTTCATTCCCTTTAACTGCGCATTTACAATCCAAAGTTCCAAAATATATCACGCCTATGCGTCGCCTCCTTTAAATGACATTCTAGGAAATGCACTTACTTACAAAATATAAGCGAACATACACTGACCTACAAAGAACATGTACTTGCTCTCCGACACGGCCTTCCTGACAAATCACACGTCCTCGTGTGCTACCTTTCATCAGTTCATAAACATTTCTTCACATAATTTGAGGCATTTAGACCAACATAAACGAATAGGATTCTTGATAACATTCTTTACATTACTTTTCTTTCTTAACCAAACTTAGCAATTCATACTAACTAATGAACTTTATCAACTTGTGCATTTTCATTAACACCAAATTACAGACCCCCGCCATAGCATGTCCTTCTGCTATGGCGCGGTCACCACCGACCCCCGCCATAACAAGTCCATCTGTTATGGTGCGGTCATGAAGTCCCCTCTTGGGATTCCAAAGCACTTACCGTGCCATCCATATCTTCATTCCCCACTTGGGAGTCAGACTCTGCTCCTTATGAGTCGTCGAATTCTTCATCAACTTTTTCACCTATTTGTCTATTTGGCAATGCTCTCAAAAATTCATGCGCATTAAGTATGCTATGTTCTCTTACTTGTTAATGATTTTGAAACACATCTATCTCCATCTAGTAGCTCGATTATTTCAAACGGACCTTTAAATTTTGGGTCAAGTTATGTCTGGTGTCGCTCTTCGATTTTTAAAAATACATGGTCTCCAACGTTAAATTTAATTATTTTTGCTTTGTTCTTATCAAGTCTACGTTTGTCGTAACGAGCATTAGCTTCCATGTTTTTCTTAGCTTGTTTTCTTACAGATTCTCTATTCTCTATCCTCTTCTTCACCTATTGGCAATAGGCCGAGAGGTCTAGCATCCCTAAAGATTAGCATTTCTAATGGGCTGACCTTGGTGACTCGATTGGCTGTGGAATTCATTGCCAACTGTACTTCGGCCAATGCATCTTTCAAGTGTGATCATTATACGTTCTACCGGGCCATTTTCCCTGCTCGCGCCTGTTGCAATTAAGTGAAGCTCAATTTTTTGGGAAGAACAGAAATCACGGAATACTGAGCTGGCAAAGTTACGAGCCTGATCCGCTATAATTCGAGTAGGCACACCAAACAAACACTCGACGGCTTAAACGGCTTTTACAGAACTTTCTGTGTCAATGTTTAAGGTATGATGAAAATAAACAAATTTTGTGAACGCATCCACCAAAACAATTACATACTCCTTTAGGTCGTTCTTTTCACTCAACTGTCCACTAATATCTATGTGCACTGTGTGCCACGGAATTTCGACCTTATTAATCGGATATAATTCCACCTGAATTTTCCCAACCGGTGGCTTGGCTAGTTTACAGGTGATACAGTTTTCGACAAACCTTCGAACATACTTCGACATATTTTCGAACCAATAAAACCCATATACTTTATCCAAGGTTTTTTCCCAACCTAAATGCATAATAGATTCGTGGACGTAAATAATCACTGCCCATCTAAATGCCCTAGGTATTACAGGTAAAATCTTGTTTTTACCGTTCCTTTGTATTTTTTCTCAATTTATTAGTTTTATCTACATTTCCAGCAATTCGTTATTTTTAAGCTTAGCTAATAACTCAGCTATTTCAGGGTCCCGTTGTTGTTCAGAAACTATCCAATTATCATTACCTTAGTCAATTCAATCCGCTTCTCAACTATTTTCTCCCAGCTCATTGCATTCTTTACTCATCGGATTCGGTTTTTTTTTTTTTCGCGCGCGATATCTTACGGCTTCCTTACCCGCCCAACCGACCTTAGGGACGCAGCCGTGTCTCGTACGGCACTATTCGCGAGAAGATAGACGCAAGACAAGAAAATATAGGTAAAAGCTTTTTTTTTATTTGTTTAATGGGTTATGTGTCTTAAACTAGTTTTCTGCTACCTATGGGGCAGCTTAATCTAATTATATATTGGGGGGAAACAAGATTTAGTCCTTAAGAGTTACATTATATCTTATTATAGTTACATACAAGTTTTGTTTTAATTGAAATATTTATTTTTGTTTTTATATAAACCTGGAAGGGAGATCCGTTGGGTAGCACCTTTTAAGTCTTCTCTTTCTAGGTTGTATCCTGAGATGCCTGACAAGCCCATTCGGGTGACTTCTTAGGCGTCGAACATAGCTGGCTGCATTTGTTTGAAGGGCATCGCCTACCTTGGGAACCCGTAGGTCCCGTTCAATGTCCCTTAGTCATATTTTCATTCTCAAATATGTACATATCGTACACATAAAAAGAGCGCATAGGCTTACCTTAAGGTGCAGATTTATTATCGAAATTGATTGTTTTATTGAGACACAACACGCACTTGCAGTCCGGCTTAAAAAATGTGCCATTTAATATTACTGGCAACACTTTATACATTTATATTTTCTTTTTCGGCCATGTCTGTCGCGCGAAGTCAAATTGTTTTGTGCATATTGCAATGCAAATGTTACTTCACAAAACAAACATGAGAATGGCTAAGTTCCACTGACTTTTAATTCTGCGTTCCGACTATTACAATTTCGAAACGAAACGTACGTGTACCATGACGTGTAGATGTGGTGGACTTAGCTTATTTCAGTGTCGCAGTAAGATTTGGCTATTTTAAATCAGAGCATTGTTCAATACCTATGTATGTACCTTAATAATTCCAAAGGTATATAAAAATCTGTAGCTTACCTAAAAGATACCCAATTATTTGTATACCTAGGTAAGGTAAAAGGTACCACTAAATTGTACCTAGGTACGTACCTAGGTAAAAGTATCTAGGTATGTCCCAACACTGCCTATATATGCATAAATACCCGTGGTACCCAATGTCACCAACGATTCACAAAGTTCTATTCCACGGTTTTCAAATAAATAATTCAACGTTAGTTCCTCTCGGATGCTTAGGTGAAAATTTCAGAAGCCCGCAATAAAATCTACAAAAAAGACCGACTCTCACACGTAAGGAAAAATAGTCGAATCAATACAATCACTGACATTTTTCACAGGGCGATCGATTCCTCGGATCCGTTACTATCTAGTGTCTGTTTAATAGAAAGAGAACGAAAAAAACGCAAAAAAAAACCAATTCCCAAATAAGTATTAAGCCTTCCGGAGCTGCCGTCAACCGAGAACAACATCCCATTTGAAAAGGAATTGCAATCTGATTGTGATTCGGACGAGGACCTGATCGAAGGCTGCACTGTAATAATAGAAGAAGAAGATAATGTTTAAGATAAAACCCATACATAACATATATATATGTATATATAAATATTTAAGTCATTCCTGCAATAAATGTAAATCTATTGTCTGAATTCAGCGTCAAACTCCATTTCTAATAATAATACTACGAATCGGTTTGTATGGAAGGGAATAGGAGGCGTGGTCGCACAGACTCAAAATTTTTTTTACATTATTATCTTTTTATAAAAACACAATGTGCACTGCTTGGCACTACTTTCCCGATTTTCAGTACACAAACCCACTTAGAGTAGGTGGCACAAAAGTATTCGTAGCCCAGTGAGCAAGGTGTGCACCTTGCAGCCAGGTACCAGGCTCAAATACGGGGAACGGATGTCTGTTTTTTATTTTATTTTTATTAAGTTTATGTTAGAAATTGATTTCGAAGTAGCGGTAATTTGCAAGATTAACAAATTGTAATTGTTGTCTTTTGATTTTTGTTTCACTTGTTTTCGCGATTCACCAGAGCGGGGCGTCTGAGCACTGTCACTGCAGCTTTTGCTGCCTGGCTTACAAAAACAAATTGTTTTGCCACGAAGGTGGACTTGTCCGTAGAGTCTTCACCAAGAATTTTGCAGCAATGTAAAAATAAAACGCGTCTGCACTCCATAAAAGCACGATCCAGGCTCAACAGTGTACGTTGGAGATCACTCTCTGGTTGTGTATTTTGAGTTTAACACGAAACAATTGCATAAATTCAGAATAAAAATTGGGAGCTACACATTGGTTTCGACCAGGCTAGTTTCCATTCGCAGCGAAACTATCTGCTACTCCTGGGTCATTCTGTTTCCTCGTTAGGTACTCTGAGAGGGCTTTCCGCATGTCATCCGTCCTACCTTCCAGAGTGATGCCTAACTGGGCGTCTATTTTTGCGAAATCCTCTTTTGAGGAGATACATCTATCCATGCCCCATTTCTGTTTAGATGCTGATTCTCACCGACTGGACTGGACAGATGTAACGAACTGATTTTTACGGTCTGCTCGCTACGAGTATCGTGCGGCTAGCTCAGAAGATGTGTGTTGTTCGTCACACCAAATTTATAGAAACGTGATCGAGCGATTGTCTAGTGAGAACGCACAGAATGTTAGGATGTGTTTGCTATTATCTTTTAGGGTTGTTGATAATATATCAATATATCGATATTTTTCCTAAAAATGATATATTTATATCGTGATTTTTTATTATCCCAAATATCGGAATTCCGATATTTTTTGATATTTTTTGATATTTTTGTCTTGGGTCGCTCTGAAAAGCGACATCGACTGAAAGAATTCAGGCGCGAAACAAAAAAATTGAGTGTAAAATCAAACTATACGGATATAAAAAACGCCGTCCGCCATCAAATGTGTTGTGTGCTACTCAAGAAGCAGGATGACTGACGCACACATAACGCAAAGGGTGTTATTAAAATCCCTAAACCCTGCATACTGGTCATCAAATATATAAGTTAACACCTAAAATTATATAAAGACCCAGACATAAGTAAGAGTAAGCATTGATTGCACAACAAATGCCCCCAATAAGTTCACACGAGCTCAGCGATCGAACTTGGCCAAGTGCATACAACAAAATCTATAACTTGAATGCATTGGCCAATGACAATTAAAATTGGCCAACAGCGACAGCGAAGAATAGCAGCAACCAATAATAACAAAGAACGTTAGCAGAAGCAGCAACAGCGGCAGAGACGGCGGCAGCAATGGAACGACGCGTAGTCATTGTTCGCGCAAATTTGAATTTTAATGAAATTGTTAAAAAACTTGAAGTTTAGTGTAAGTTAGTTTAGGGCGAAGGCGGGAGCACAATAAAGTTTTCTCTCGCTCTCGGCGAAGTCGCCCCGTCTTCGCCAACCTTCGTTAAGCTAGGCTCTAAGTACTTTGTCGAAAAATATAGAAGTATTCGTTGAAATTGATTTGAGCCGTCGACACCTTTTCTTTCGTTTTTCGTATATCGCTATTAATAATTTTAGCCACCGCCAAGTTTTTTCTCGGAAATTAATAATTAGAAAACTCTCTAAATTTTCATGGCGCTCCCGGGTGGACGTTAAAATTATTAATTTATTTTGGCAACTAGTGACAGTGACACAAACCAAAAAATAAAGTGCAAGTGCAAGTGCAGTTCAAAGCACTCAATTACATATACATAGTGCTTTATTGTTGCCCGCGGCGTGTCGGTGTGGACAGAAAATACACAGCAGCTCCTGCTTAAAATATCGTGCCGGTCGCGAAATACCCTGTTCGCCACAAAAGAACTGCTGCCAGAGGGATGCCCTGCGACTGCTCAATTTGCAAAAGGAAAGTGGCAGCTGGATTGAAAGACCCTAACGCAGAACCTGAGGTATTTGTGCAAAAAATTGAAAGCTTGAGTTTATAAGAAAAACAATTTAATTGTTTATTGTCTTGTGCTGAAAAATTGCACCTCGCTTTCAATTCTTGGCACAGACGTATCGATATAGTAGAGCTAGTTGTGCATGCATTTATTTATAATAAATAAAAATAAAAAATTATATTAAAATTTATTATATACACATACATATACACATACATAGACACATACACATTATAACCTATTTGAACCTCCGTTGGACGCAACATTTATAATTGTGTTATATTATTGCAATCACTGTCGCCCCCAATTTATTTATTGAAACTCGAAAATTAATAGTTCGTAAAATTATCCCAGCCGCTATATATAACCAATACATAAGTCCTCACATACAAGCAGCTGCAGCGGTTAACTTTTTCGTTTTCCTTTTTTCGCTTCGCTTGTCTGCCGTTAGCATCGTTGTAATTGTTGTTGGACTTTTGGTTTGGCGCGCTGAAGATCAAAGTGACGCGCTACCCTGCATTCGGACGGGTATACTGATTTCGCCGTCATTGCAACCACTGTTAATTTTGATACCTCGTGGCTCGATATTCAATTTAATATTTTTTTTCGTCGTTTTCGTTGTGGATAATTATTAAAATAATTTTTTCGAACAAATTTAATAATTAAATTAAATTGTTATTACTCTTAGTATTTTGTTTCGAAAATTTATTTAACATTTTGTCGTCATTCTAATTGAACAATTATCCTCTTTTAAAACTTATTTATTATTAATTATTATTCTTGGATAAATAATTTATTTATATATATTTATTTATTTCGTGGTTTATATAAAAAAAAAAAAAAAAAAAAAAAAATAATAAATTAATTAAAATAAAATTAAAATGAGTCCAGATAAGCCAAAATCTCTTGAACTTCTTGCGGATCTTAAAAATAAGCTCAAAAAACCAGTGATGAGCATCCGCCGATTAAATGATCGAATAGAAGCCGGCCAGATTCCGATCCAAGAAGTAGAACTAACTTGTCGGCTAGAGATTTTAAATGCTTCTATTATTAAGGCAACTCAAATACAAGAACAGATCGAAGATTTAGATGATGGCGATGAGTTCGGAGAAGAGTTGGAAGAGCTTTCAATAATTACCAAGGCAAAAATAATGTCGCTTATCTCAGCCTTGAAGACGGCAAGCGAAACCAAAATAATTGGATCAGCTTCTGTAGCCCCAACTCGAGCTCGACTTCCGAATTTGGCATTGCCGAAATTCAGCGGCAAATATTCGGAGTTTAAGAATTTCATTAGCCTTTTCGAAACTCTTGTTCATCAAGACGACAGCATTCCCGTCATAGAAAAATTCAATCACTTAATTTCTTGTCTTTCTGGTGAAGCTTTGGGAACTATTAAGGCCTACCAAGTCACCGAGAGCAATTATGAAAAGGCTATGATCAGCCTGAAAAAAGTGTATGATAACGAATGTTTAATTTTTATGAATAATATTTCAACATTGTTTAGTCTTCCGAAAATAACGCAACAGTCAGCTTCGTCTTTAAGAAATATTATCGACACCGTATCATCTATATACGGTTCTTTGTTATCGATAGGAGACGACACCAAGATTTCAAATGCAATGTTGATCTATCTTGTTTTGAACAGAGTAGACCCAGTGACCAAACAAAAATGGGAAGAACAATTAGATTATGAAAGGTTACCGCTTTGGTCCGATTTTGAAAAAATGTTAAACCGCCGATACCAGCATTTATCCGCTGAAGAATCGACGAAACCAAAGCAAGATAAAGTTATGTCGAGCAAGCCACATAATCGCAGCTCATTTTCTTGTTCTTCGTCCAACAGTAAATCCCAGCAAAGTTGTAGCTATTGCAATGCAGGAGACCATATCCTAGCGAACTGTGGTCCGTTTGGTCGCCTTTCGGTAATGCAAAGGTTTGACTTTGTAAAATCTGCTTCCTTATGCATCAATTGTATGCGAAAGGGTCACACTGTTTCAAAATGCAAATTTAATAAATGTCGAGTTTGTGGCCGCTCGCATCACGTTTTACTGCATAGATATACAGTGTCCGAAAATAGTTTAGCGTTGCCACCACCCCAAGAGATTCTTTCTCCCTCTTTAAATCAAGATCAGCCTTCCACGTCACATGTTATGCATGCGACATCATTGGACAGAGTGATTTTAGCCACGTCGATCGTAAGTGTAAGAACTAAAAACGGTGAATATATTTGGGCCCGAGCACTTCTTGACTCTGGGTCCCAAACGAATTTTATAACAGAGGACCTTGCTCACCGCTTACAGATCCGTAAAGAGGAGTCGTGTATAAACTTACTTGGTATTGGCGAGTCCAATTCTCAAGTTAAGAAAAAGGTACACACAATGGTGAAGTCGCGTATAAATGGTAGTGAGTTCTCCTTCGATTTTTGGATTTTGAAATCAATATCAGGATATCATCCTGACCAGTCGGTCAATATCAATGACTGGAAAATTCCAAAGAACCTACCACTAGCAGACCCCTATTTCTACAAGCCACAAAGAATAGATATGTTAATAGGAGCAGAATCATTTTTTCGAATTATTAGCTGTTGGACAAATTAGACAAGGTCCTGACTTTCCAACTCTGCAGAAAACCCTCTTCGGCTGGGTTGTATCGGGTAGATATAAGGCATCTTCCCCTACAGAAGTTGTGAAAAGTTTCAGTTGTAGTGAAGAGATTTTAGTGTCTATTGACAGCACACTACAGAAGTTTTGGTCACTGGAAGAAATGCCATCTCTAAAGAAAATTCTGTCACCTGAGCAAAAGTTATGTGAAGAACACTACCGGAAGACTACTCAGGTTTTGCCATCAGGTCGGTTTGAAGTAAGACTGCCGTTTAAATCGGATCCAAATGAGTTAGGCAACTCTTTTGAAGTTGCAAAACGGCGGTTTTTGTCGCTTGAAAGAAGGCTGTCTCGAGACCCTGAGATGAAGGAAATGTACCTAGAATTTATGGAGGAGTACCTTTCCTTAGGTCATATGTCTCTTACAGATAAACTTCCTTCTGCTCCACATTATGTTATCCCACATCAATGTGTTCTGAGACCCCAAAGTACGTCAACCAAGTTACGTGTCGTTTTCGATGCGTCTTGTAAATCGTCAACTCAGAAGTCTCTAAATGACATTTTGATGGTTGGGCCGACAATCCAAGATGAGTTGTACTCAACGTTACTGCGCTTCCGGCTGCATAGGTTTGCCCTGACCGCCGATGTAAAGAAAATGTATCGCCAAGTGATGGTGAATGAAGCAGATAGGCAGTTTCAACTTATAGTGTGGAGAAGAGACCCCTCTGAGTCCTTGAGATTATACAAGCTCAACACCGTAACATATGGTACTGGACCAGCCCCGTTTTTGGCTATTCGGTGTTTAAAAAGGTTAAGTGAGTCTGCCAAAGTTTCTTTTCCTAGAGCTGCTAAGGTTATTGGATCCGACTTTTATGTCGATGATATGTTGACTGGTGCTGCATGCGTAGAGGAGTTAAAGACTATTAAGTCTGAAGTATCTCAGGTTCTTCAAACTGCAGGTTTTGAATTGACAAAGTGGTTTTCAAACTCACCTGACGTTACCGCATCTGAGAGCACAGTTAAATCCATACCCATCTCGGACTCAGAGTCAACTAAGGCGTTAGGAATATCGTGGTTGCCTAACGAAGATGCCTTCAAATTTCAAATTGACACTGCTGTCATGGGTCTCCGAGCGACAAAACGGAACATACTATCGGTGACATCGAAGCTGTTTGACCCCCTCGGCTTATTAAGTCCTATTGTAATAAGAGGAAAGATCCTATTGCAGGAACTTTGGCTTAATAAGTTAGATTGGGATGAGTCGATTCCTATTCATTTGGAAACAGCTTGGAATATGATAAAAATTACATTGTCTAAATTAGAGGAAATATCTATTCCCCGGTTTGTGCATACCGATCCGATGTCACCGGTCCAATTACATGCCTTTGCTGACGCATCCTTAAGAGCTTATGGAGCTTGCGTCTACATTCGTAGCAAAACTGCAGAAGGTTATAAAATATCGCTGTTGACTTCAAAGTCTAAAGTAGCGCCGCTCAAGACTAAAACACTCCCAAGGCTTGAGTTATGTGCCGCTCACCTTCTCGCAGATCTCTGCCACAGAATCAAGCCCCTTTTAAAGGTACCTATCGAACGGATTGTTTATTGGTCGGATTCTGAAGTTACGCTCCATTGGATCCGGTCTCATCCATCTTCATTATCCACATTCGTATCGAATAGAGTAGCGGAGATTCAAGAGTGGTCAGGTGAAGCTACGTGGCGGCATGTTCCAACGAAACAGAACCCAGCAGATATTGTATCAAGAGGTTGTGACGTCGACGAAATTATCCAGTCAATATGGTTTACTGGACCTGCGTTTTTAAAAGAGGAAGATGCAAACTGGCCCCAGAATGCACACTTTGAACTAGATGAAGAAGTCCTACTACAAGAATCGAGGAAGACTGCGGTCGGACTGACCGCTGCTGTAAGAAATTTGGATTTGGTAGATGTCATCGAGGGATTTTCGTCACACCTTAAACTGCTTCGGGTATTCGTTTATATGTTCCGCTTCATAAGAAAATGCAAAGACAAAAGTATGGTATTTGAAAAAACTTTGTCGCCGACAGAATATAATGAAGCTTTTCTAAAAATTGTCGAGATATTACAGAAGCACGAGTATCATGAAGAAAGAGAAAAAGTTCGTAAAGGATCCAGAGTTGGCCCAAGTCTTCAGCGATTGAATCCATTCATCCATGAAGACAAGGGGACTTGGTGTCACTTTTCTTTGTTGCGAGTTGGGGGGCGACTAGCTAATGCTCCTATATCATACGATGCCAAGTTTCCATTGTTGTTGACAAAACGCTCCCAATTTGTGCAGAGCTATGTTCGGCATCTTCACCATTCCAATTTTCATGTTGGTCCACGAGCCCTTGTGAGTCTCCTTCGACAGCGTATTTGGATCGTAAACGCTCAGGAGGTCTGCAGTCAGATAGTTCGATCATGCATACGCTGCTTTAAGTGTAAGCCTCGACTAATGACACAAATTATGGGAAACTTACCCGCAGATCGTCTCCGTGCTCTCCGCCCATTTGCTATATGTGGCGTCGATTTTTGTGGCCCTGTCTATACGACATTGAAAATTCGTGGTCGGCCTCCGTATAAGTCCTACATTGCGCTCTTCGTTTGTTTTGCGTCCAAAGCGGTTCATCTAGAAGTTGTTTCAGATTTAACCACAGATTCCTTTTTATTGGCTTTTCAAAGGTTCGTTGGGCGCCGAGGATGTCCCCAAGTCGTCCATTGCGACAACGGGACGAACTTCGTCGGAGCGAGTCGCCACTTCCGGGCCCTTCGAGAGAGGATAGAGGACGAAGCCGACGCGATACGCGAATTCGCATCAAAAAGCGGATGCGAATTTGTCTTCACACCACCGCGGGCTCCGCACATGGGCGGACTATGGGAGGCAGGTGTCAAAACTGCCAAGAACCTACTCCTACGGGCGGTGGGCAGCGCGCTCCTAAGCGCAGAAGAGCTGGGGACAGTCCTCGTGGGAATCGAGGCGGTGATGAACTCCCGGCCGCTCGGAGCGATCAGCAGCGACCCAAGCGACGGAGAGGCGCTGACACCCGGGCACCTACTGACAGGCGGGCCGCTACTCGCCACACCAGCACTCCGGACCCCGGACCAGGAGGGTCTCAACTGCTTGCGGCGATGGCGGCTTGTCTCGTCAGTCAGGCAAATGTTCTGGCGGCGATGGTCCCGGGAATATGTCCTGGGCCTCCAAATACGGGGCAAGTGGCACCAGCAGCAGCCCAACATCAGCGAGGGAGATCTCGTCCTCGTGGCCGAGGACAACCTGCCGCCCCAACAATGGCTCCTCGGCAGAATAGTCGCCAGGCACGCAGGGGAGGACGGCATGGTCAGGGTCGTCGACGTGCGAACTAGTGGAGGAGGCTTTTTTTCGGCGGGCCATTCATAAGTTGGCGCCGCTTCCTTTGTGTTGAAGCCCGATGGGTGTTCAACGGGGCCGGTGTTCGCGCAAATTTGAATTTTAATGAAATTGTTAAAAAACTTGAAGTTTAGTGTAAGTTAGTTTAGGGCGAAGGCGGGAGCACAATAAAGTTTTCTCTCGCTCTCGGCGAAGTCGCCCCGTCTTCGCCAACCTTCGTTAAGCTAGGCTCTAAGTACTTTGTCGAAAAATATAGAAGTATTCGTTGAAATTGATTTGAGCCGTCGACACCTTTTCTTTCGTTTTTCGTATATCGCTATTAATAATTTTAGCCACCGCCAAGTTTTTTCTCGGAAATTAATAATTAGAAAACTCTCTAATTTTTCAGTCATAATGAATAATTGTTTAGCTTAATTAAAGTTAGTTCTTAATCCAACTCAATAAAGAAAAGAATGATTTTTTTTAAATAAAATTATAATCAATCTTTTAACTGGCGCCCGAGCAGGGACCTGATTAAAAGCCGCGAAAGGATAACAAGTTCCGCGTCTCGTGAAGTTCGGGAAAGTAAAAAATCCCGACGTTTCGTTTGAACCTCCGCCTAATCCGTGAGAAGTGAAAAGAAAAATCCGAGACCCGGAAGTGCGAAAGTGCCGTTTAAAAAACGCCACAATATCGTCACTCCTGAAAAAACAGGACTTGTGCCTAGTGGACTAATCAGGCCAAACTTATCGCCGTGATCCCTTTAGTATCCGTTCGGAGGGAACGTGAGTAAGGTATAGAGGAGGCCCCTTAGTAAACCCGCACTCAGGAGAGATCGCTGCAGCGTGGGATAAACCGGAATCTGTCGATCCTGTCGTCACGAGAGCACGCCGAGATATGTTATTACTGTAAGAATAGTTTTAAGCAATCTATCAAAGGAAACAAATTTAAATTGAAAAATATTAAAAACACTATACAAAAAGAAATTAAGAAATTAAGCTTAAAGAAAAAATCCACAGACAAAAACTCAAAAATTTACACAATAATCAAAGACCCACACTATATTTCTTTAATTAATAACCTTCCGAATTCTGAGTAATCAAAATTTAAAGTTAAGCTCAACCTCTTATTGCTCATATATCCTAAATGACTGAACAAGATTTAGCAGACAGACTGGCTAATCTTGCCGTACCTTCGTCAGTTAGTAACGCACAATCGACCACGCGAATCATGACCGAGAGAGACATCGAGGAAAAAATTAAAAATGTCCTAGAGGCAAATCTAGGTAGCCTAGTAAAAGAAATACTTAATCCAAATAAAGATTTGTCCAAGTATACAGACCAAACAATTAAAAGAGAATTAGCGCACAATCTTAGTGACTTAGACAAATTACCAGACATCGTGCGGACACTTAGAGATTTTTCGGGAAACAAAAGCGAATATTCTTCATGGAAAAAAAGTGTAGAAAGGGTGTTAAAAATCTACGAAATGAGAATCGGCTCACCAAAATATTATGGAATTTTTTTAGCAATCCGAAACAAAATCATCGGACAAGCAGACGCAGTACTAGAATCCTATAAAACCCCCTTAGATTGGACAGCTATCTCAAAATGTCTAACAGCGCATTTTGCTGACAAACGTGACCTAAAGACTCTCGAATATCAGCTTTATGCTCTTAATCAAGGTAGCGATAGTATAGTCGATTATTATCAGTGTACCAACAGCTATCACTAATCCTAAACCAAATTGGCAACTTAGATGCCTCACAAGAAACTGTGCAATCTCTGACAGCCATGTACAGAGAAAAAGCCTTAGACACCTTTGTCAGAGGCCTCAACGGCAACTTAGCACAACTACTGGCCATTAAAGAGCCACATGACATAGGACACGCCCTACATCTGTGCAGTCTACTTGAGAATCAGAACACTAGGAATAGTCAAACACCGAAAATTTCATATTTAGGGAAAGCACCTTTACTACCTCCAAAGCACCAACAGCCATATAGGATGGCAGCCGTCAAACAAAACTTCCATCCACAACTCTATCATAACCCGAACCAAATGCAATGGGTACCAGTAACTGGAGCAACCCCAATTACCAAGCCTAACCAATTTAAACCTTATAAACAGCCCTATACAAATCAGGCCGGTGCAGTAGCATCCTACAGCACCCCAAAACCTCCCCCACGACCCCAAACGAAACCGGTACCTATGGAGGTCGATCAGTCAGTTCGCTCGCGTCATATAAATTACATGAACAGGCCGGCAAGTAACGATTATGCAGGGAAAAGACCTCTTAGTGCTTCCAACGTTACAAACAATAACAAAATGCCACGGCAATTCCATATTCAGCCAGAGACAGAAAGCACCGCACAACAAAATTCAGAAGAAACTACACCAGAGCAAGAATATTATCAGTTGGTAGAAGAAAATAATGTAAACGTGCTTCAGGAAGAATATGTATGGCAAAACGATACTGAGCAGCAGGAATACATAGATATGTCCGAGCTTTATTTTTTAGAATAAATCGTTCCTCATTACCTTACTTTAAAGTAACCACGGGGAACGGAAAAATCCTAAAATTTTTAATAGACACGGGCTCAAACCAAAATTATATTCAAAACCAATTAGTACCAAACCCAAAACAAAATGAGAAAAATTTTTCCGTTAGCTCAGTCGGAGGTACAACTAAAATAACACAACATGCAATACTTAAGCTCCCTAAAATTTCAGATTCACCCATGAAATTTTTTTTGCTAGAAACATTAAAAACCTTTCATGGTATACTGGGCAATGACACAATGAAAAGCCTAGGAGCCATTATAGATGTGAAGAACGATACATTAATTCTCGGAAATAAACGCAAAATTAAAATTCACCAATTAGCAACACAAGCAGTAAATACCATTGGACCGCAAATCAGTCATATGACCGAGTCTCAAAAATCAATTATAAATCTCCTCGTACAAAGTCACAAAACCCTCTTTGCAGATCCTGATACAAAGTTAGCGTACACAACTAAAGTAGTAGGTGAGATCAGAACTTCGTCCGATTCCCCAGTTTATGGAAAACATTACCCATACCCAATATCTTTAAAACAGGAAGTAGAAAAACAAATAAACGAGATGCTAAAAGATGGCATTATATGACCTTGAAGATCGTCATATAATGCACCAGTATGGGTAGTTCCGAAAAAGTCCGGTCAGTCCGAAGAAAAAAAGTACAGATTAGTAATTAATTATAGGAAACTTAATGAAGTTACTATCTCAGATCGGTATCCGATCCGTGAGATGGGCGAAATTATTGCACAACTTGGGGACAACAAGTATTTTTCGGTATTGGACCTCAAGAGTGGTTTTCACCAAATACCATTGAAAGACACGGACATAGAGAAAACAGCATTCGCTGTAAACGGCGGAAAATATGAATTTACGAGACTTCCGTTCGGTCTAAAAAATTCCCCATCCATTTTTCAAAGAGCTTTAGATGACATTCTGAGAGAGTACATAGGGAAAATTTGCTATGGTTACGTCGACGACATCATAGTCTTTAGCAAAAATGAAGTAGATCACGGTCAAAATCTTGAAAAGGTATTTTCAACCCTACAAAACGCAAACATGAGAGTCCAAATAGATAAATGCCATTTTTTCAAAAACGAAGTAGGTTTCCTTTGGTATACAATATCAGAAAATGAAGTTAAAACAAATACAGAAAAAATAAAAGCGATTACAAAATTTCCGGTCCCGAAAACATTAAAAGATCTTCGTTCTTTCCTGGGCATGACAGGATATTATAGGCGGTTCATAAAGGATTATGCAAAAATAGCAAAGCCCTTAACCATTCTCCTAAGAGGCGAAGAAGGCCGTATATCTAAGACCAAGTCAAGCAAAACAGCTATTAACCTAAGCAAAGATGCGATTACAGCATTCGAGAAACTTAAAAATACCCTCGTCTCCGGAGTAGCTAACGTAGTAGCGGATGCGCTATCCCGAGCCCCTGCTGAAATAAATTCATTCAGCTCCTCAGGATCAGTCCACAGCGACGAAAGCTCATCACACAACCTCATATTTTCGGTAGAAGCTCCAATCAATGTATTTAAAAATCAGATATACTTACTGACAGCTGACACAGATTCCTACAGTTTTGAAATACCATTTCCAACATACCACAGACATATAATTAAACAAAAGTCTTACACAGAAGAAAAACTTATAGCAATTCTAACTACCAGACTTGACCCTAAGCTTATAAACGGAATCATTACATCCGAAGAAGTAATGGGAAAAATTCAAAACATTTACCCCATATATTTCAACTCGTACAAAATAAGGTTTACTCAAAACGAAATAGACGATGTAACTTCAGAATCTCAACAAAACGAAATAATTACCCTCGAACATAAAAGAGCCCATAGAGAAGCAAAAGAAAATAAAATACAAATTTTAAAAAATTAATTTTTTCCACAAGCAATAAAGAAAATCCAAGCAATAGTTCAAGCCTGTCAAACTTGTAAAGAATCAAAATATGATAGACTCCCCCCAAGAGGAGAAATCCAACCAACCCCCATTCCTAATTATCCAGGAGAAATAGTTCACATTGATATTTATATTACAGAAAAACATAGAATCTTAACAGGTATTGACAAATTTTCTAAATATGCTCAAATAAAAATTTTAGAGTCAAGGGCATCTGAAGATATTAAAAATCCGTTGAGGGAAATGTTGATTGCTTTCGGTATGCCGAAATGGATAATAATGGACAACGAACGCTCATTAGGCTCAGCAGCAATCCAGTTCATGTTAGAAGATGAACTCAAAATATCAGTACACACGACTGCTCCGTATGCATCGACAAGTAACGGACAAATAGAGAGATTTCATTCAACCCTATCAGAAATCATGCGGTGCCTCAAAAAAGACAACGGGAGCATAACATTTGAGGACTTAATTTTTAAAGCAGTTCAAGAATATAATAAATCGATCCATTCTGTAACAAAAAGCACAATCTCCAGTTCAGTAGAAGACATAGGAAAAAATCGAGAAGAAATTAAACAGAAAATCCAGAAGAAACAAACAGCCGACCTCGAATATTACAATCGAGACAAAATACAACCAAAGCTTTTTAAACCTGGTGATGTAGTCCATGTAAAAATAGATAAAAGGTTAGGAACTAAACTTACACCTAGATACAAAGCTGAGAAAGTGGCAGAAAACAAAATGACCACTATTAAAACACAAACCGGAAAAATCATACATAAAAATAATATAAGAACATAATTTTTCAGGCTATTTCTACCAACATGCCTGGGGATAACCACAGTGCTCGACTACTCCAACTCACAAATCATCTCACTCGAAACCGGATTAGCGGCTAAGCAAGACGGAACATTTAAAATCATCCACATCTTTAACTTACACAGCTATGAAGAAACTCTGGCGAAGTTAGAAGATTCATTTCATTCACTCACCTCATCTCATCCATTACACCCCTATCTCTCATACGAATTAAAACAGATTCATACTGATTTACGCATTCTCCAAACACAAAAAAGACAAAAAAGGGCAATAGAAGCAATAGGTACTGCATGGAAATGGCTGGCGGGATCACCAAACCACCACGATTATGAGATCTTAGAAAATAAGATAAATGAGCAATTAGAAAACAACAATAAACAAGTAGTAATTAACAGATTAATTAACCAAAAAATTAACCAACTTACTAATGCAACTAACGCAATATTAAAAGTTACCCAGAGCTCGGAAGAAATCGTAAATCAGAAAGCAAATATTTTAAAGTATAAAATGCAATTAATAAAAGAAGAAATAACCAATATAATATACGTAATTAGATGGGCCAAATCTAACACTATAAACTCTTTTGTATTCACAAGCACAGAAACCATAGTAGTGGAAGATATCTTTAAAAAGGAAAACGACTTATTTTTTAACATAGAAGAATTATTGGAATTTGCTAAAGTTAAATTAGCCACAAATGGCAACGACCTCATCTATATTATTAGCCTCCCAACTATTAAAACAGATAATTGTAGAACTTTAAAAATTAAAGCAATAAAAAAAGCCCAAATAATCAATGATATAAAATACGAAAATTTGTTAGAGTGTAAGAGACATTTATTTGCAATTAAAAAACCTTGCGAATCCCATAATGATAAGACAATTTGTAATTCAGAAAATTTGTTAGATTTAAGCAATAACACTTGTGTAAACGCTCTCCTGAACCTTCAAGAACCTGAATGTAAGATGATCAACAATCAACACATACCAGATTTCGAGGAAATACTGCCAGGCACCATACTACTGAACAACTTCAATGCGCCAGTTTCGCTAGACGAAAAACTTCTACAACTGCAAGGCTCCTTTATAATACAATACCGTAATTCAACAGTAACTATTGGCGAAACTACTTACAAATCAAAAGAGGTCAACTTAGTCGAACCAGAACCACCGTTATTCCAACTAATGGGAGAAAAGACGAAGTTAGAGGAAGTTCTCTCACTACAAATGGTCAAGGAAATCAATATAAACAACACAAAAGCGCTGGAAAAACTAAGAAGCAAAACAACTATAGAATCTTCCGTTAGCTACGGATCGGCCATCATTCTACTTCTACTAATAATAGGATAGATCACGGAACTCCTACGAAGACGTAAATCGACGGAAAGTACATCAGCTTCCGTGCCAGAAACGCAAGAAAATCCCCCACATTCTGGACCTATTCTCTACGTCGTTGCGACCGAGGACAGTCGCGTTTAAGGAGGGAAGAGTTAACACCTAAAATTATATAAAGACCCAGACATAAGTAAGAGTAAGCATTGATTGCACAACAAATGCCCCCAATAAGTTCACACGAGCTAAGCCACGTGCGCTGAGCTTGCACCTTTCGGTCAGCGATCGTGGGAATGCAGAATAGCCAATTTCCAAAGTTGATCGAACTTGGCCAAGTGCATACAACAAAAACTATAACTTGAATGCATTGGCCAATGACAATTAAAATTGGCCAACAGCGACAGCGAAGAATAGCAGCAACCAATAATAAAAAAGAACGTTAGCAGAAGCAGCAACAGCGGCAGAGACGGCGGCAGCGATGGAACGACGCGTAGTCATAATGAATAATTGTTTAGCTTAATTAAAGTTAGTTTCTTAATCCAACTCAATAAAGAAAAGAATGATTTTTTTTAATATAAAATTACAATCAATCTTTTAACTTATATAATAAAATACTATTGTTTTTAAAAAGAAACATTGTCTTTTTATTGTGTGCGGTCAATTTTTCATTTAACACAAAAAATATCAAATATATCAAATATATCGACATTTTTATGTGATATTTTAAATATTATCATTTTTTTTTTTTTATTAAAAAAAATATTATTGATACGATATTTTTAAAATTTTCGACAACCCTATTATCTTTATTCGCCGACTTTGCCCTCGGCCCGGGATTAATGGTTGCTCCACCGTCGATCCCCGCTTCCTCGTTTCCTGCTGGACCGGAACGCCTCCGTTGTCTTTGGCCTCGGGGCTGTGAGGGTCTAGGAATGCGTTACCGTTCCCAGACTAGGCACTGGGCTCTCAAAGCACACGCCTTTCGCTGCCACAGCCTCCTGTCCCTGGATCTGTCCCGGCCGGTCACACCAGACGCCTACACAGTTCCTACCTGACCTTTCAGGCATACGCTGGAAGGCCGCCAATGCAGTCCCTGTGTCAGGACGCTAGGTTCAAGACGAACGCTTTCGCCATCGCCTCTTAGCCGTAGACTGAATACGTTTGAGTATGGCTTGCTTGCTGCTGGGCTTGCGATGACTGCTCGTCGTTCATTGTGTCCTCGATGCCCTTGCTCTGCTCACGGCGCGATATCCTGGCTCCGTTGTCTGCGTGCTCTTGCAGGACTAGGTGCAGCGGGTCTTTGGCACTCGGAATTCGGTCAGCTGCCTTTCTAGGACTCTGGCGTTGAACTACTGTGCTCTCGACGCATACGCCTCTCGAGACACCCGTGGTTCGGACGCGCGTCCTTCTTGGCTAGTCGCACCAGGGCCTGCACAATTTTCGCCTGACGGTTCTGGCAAAATTCGTCAAGGCAATTGTTTGGCACGGCAGTTGGTTCTAGACAACTTCCCTTCCGAGCCCACGGTTCTTTGTCGAAGGCCTCTTTTTTTTCAATTTTGCCGGACTCGCCGAGCAATACACCAAGCTCAAATCGCGACAAGAATTGGAACAAAGCGCCTGAACATAGCCGCGTGATGCCTTAAGAACCTCGGACTTCAACTCTAAGTCCCGAACGTCTTGATGTAGCGATCTTGCTCCTTTTTGACTCGGCGCGGCTCTGCTTGCTCCTGATGTTGACTTGACTTGTGTTGTCCACTGATCTGCTGCTTGTTTTACTAATCTTCACGGATTGACTCCTTGTGATCGACTGGTCCAGATTCCAGCGCTGGACCCGCTTATATAGAACTCTTAGTACCGTTAATCCTCGGCTTCTCCTTTTTCATCTTTGCGCACGGCACTATACTAGGGTCCAAAGTCCGCCGTCCTCTACCATTATCCCTTCTCTCCAAACTCTCTCTCTCCTCGTACTCTCCAAACTCTCTGTTCTCGTACTCTCCAAACTCTCTGTCCTCGTACTCTCCAAAGTCTCTCCTCGTTCCATCCAAACTCTCTCCTCGTTTTCTCCAAACTCTCTGCAGCTGCATTCTCCAAACTGTCTTTTCCCGCAGTGCCGTTCCTTCGCGCATTCACAGGCTTCCGTATTTGAAGAGTGCTTCGTTTTTATTTGTGCAGAGTTAACTCCTCACAGTTTCTTCAGATCGGTCAAAGGTTTGGCGATGATGGAAAAGTTCAGGATAAATTTCCGAAAATATCTAACCAGACCCAGAAAACTTTGTAGTTGCTTCTGGTTTGTCGGCAAAGGAAAGTTCGTCACAGCCGAGTTTTTTCATCTGAGATACGGATTTTTTGGTTTTCAATGCTATGGCCTAGAAACTAGATTTTCTTTTTAAGGAAACAGCATTTATTTACAGTGATCAACAAACCGTAGTCATCAGAACGCTTGATGACTGTCTTGAGATTGGCTACTGCTTCACCTTCGTGTGTAGCTGGGGTTCTGATATCGTCGACATACGGAATCGCTATACCAAATCGGGTCAAGTTTCGGAAAATGGCGTTAACGTGCCTTTGAAATACGCCTGGAGAATTCGTAAGGCCAAAACTTTCAAGAACTGGTACTGGCCATTGTGAGTAACAAATGACGTGAACTTGCGGTTTTCTGCATCGACGTTAACGTGGAAAAATCAGTTTTTGAAGTCCAACGTGCTGATTACTGAGCATCTTGCAGATGGTCCAATTGGTCTTCGATCCAGGCCCGATGAGAGGGGGGACTGCCGGGTCTTTTTCCCGGGGCCCGCATTGGTCAGGAGCCCGGCAGCGAGAAATTTTGTTCGAAAATATAGATGTTAAGCCTAGTACTCAGATCGACAAACGAGTTAGCTAGCGTAAAAACTTTAATCTTTCCAGTGTGACCAAATTTGTTGACAAGCAATTAAAATTCAATCGTCGTATTTGCGGGATAGAGCCTTTAAAAGATATTATCAACTACCTTAGCAAGACAAGTTTGGCACTGTTCAAAGAAATTAAAAAACAATACAATTTAAATTTAACAGTTGTTTTTTTTTTTAATTTACTTATAGTTATTTGATAAATTAAAGTTCTTAGCTGCACTTTTATTGCGTTTTTTATACACTTGCAGAGGGTATTATAAAATTGGTCAGAAGTTTTCGACCCAATAAAGTATATATATTCTTGATCAGGATCAATAGGGGAGTCGATATAGCCATGTCCGTCAGTTTTAATACCGTTTGCGAACTCAGTTTAAAAGCTAGCGATCTAAAACTTTCACAGTCGACCTGAAACATGTGTACGCAGATCATGTTTGAAAATCGTACCGATCGGACGTCTATATCTATAGCTCCCACAGCAACAATATGGTGAAATCGGTTAAAATTGTATGATTTTCCGGATATTTCGCACAGTATATAAGCTATTGACATGAAATTTTTCAAATCATATTTTTTTTATGCATACCCTGAATAAGATAAAATCGGAACAATCGGATATACCTTGCAAGAATTGATGATATTCCGCGCAGTGTAAAAGCTATTGATATGAATCTTTCCAAATCGTATTTTTTTATGCATGCCTTGATCAGGGTCAAAGCGCGTGGTGATCGTACGACTATATCCTATAGCTACAATAGGTACAATAGGGTGAAATCGGTCCAAATTTGATGTTTTTCAGAATATTTCGCGCAGTGTAAAAGCTATTGACATACATTTTTTCAAATCGTATTTTTTTATGCATTCCTTGATCAAAGTAAAAGCGCGCGATGATCAGACGTCAATATCTTATACCTCCCATAGGAACAATAGGGTGAAAACGGTCCAAATTTTATGTTTTGTAGAATATTTCGAGCAGTGTATAAGCTATTGACATACATTTTTCCAAGTCTTATTTATTTACGTATATCTTGATCAGGGTAAAAGCGCTTGCCGATCGGACGTATATATCTTATAGCTTCCGTAGGAAAAATTGTTAAAGTCTGGGAAAATATACCTTTTTTTCCTATTTGTATATGACATTTTTGCAGTATAAAAGCTATTGACATGAAACTATGCAATTTATCTAATTTATCTAATTTATTTATGTATACCTTGCTCAGGGTAAAAGTTATTGCCAATCAGACAACTACATAATACAACCGCTATTTAAAAATGAAATTGATTAAGTATAGCTAATGTTTTTATACCCTTGCAGAGGGTATTATAATTTTGGTCAGAAGCTTGTAACGCAGTGAAGGAGATGTTTCCGACCCCATAAAGTATATACATTTTTGATCAGAATCAATAGGGGAGTCGATATAGCCATGTCCATCTGTCCGTCTGTCCGTACGTCCATCTGTCCGTCTATTTCAATACCGTTTGCGAGCTCAGTTTAAAAGCTAGCGATCTGAAACTTTCACAGTCGTCCTAAAACATGTGTAAATTAACTTTCTCACTTGTAAATTAGTTTAAAAAAATTTATTTTTATTTTTATTATCACTTATTCACTATTACATTTTTTCAATAGGTCGAACTTATTTTATTCACTGCTCTTTTACTTTTCACTTGATTTTTCTTTGGTGCTCGGTTCGGATCTCAAAAACGGACTGGACTCCTTGAGTTCGATGATCAATAATCAAACCTCGGCTTAAGAGATTTATCTCAAAAAATTGATAAAGATAATGACTCAAGAGAGTCGGAAAATATGATGATGCAATTTGCCAATTAAATTTGAAATCTAAATTTGGCTGGAAATTAATGTTTACATTAGCGGACTTTAGGGATCACTTTGGAAATCTTTTGTTTGCATTAGCGGACTCAAGGCTCGCTTGGGGGCTCCGATGCTTAGAGTATCGGCTTGGATATTTACAGCATCCGTTTGATGCGGACTGCGTGAAATTGATCTGGGTGGGAATAATTTAGAGGCGTGTTGACAGAAATAGGTGACCACGGATTTATCTCGGGTCTTGTCAGAGTTAATTGGAAATTGGCTCTCGGCTCAAAGTTGTTTATAAATTGGGTAAGAGCCCCTAAGTAATGTGTCATATAACTCC
Source organism: Drosophila prolongata (assembly GCA_036346975.1). Lineage (NCBI taxonomy): Eukaryota > Metazoa > Arthropoda > Insecta > Diptera > Drosophilidae > Drosophila > Drosophila prolongata. The sequence continues at coordinate 6,672,691 of JAYMZC010000387.1, forward strand.
CCCCCCCTTCTAAATTGAATCGTCCCGATTCATTGGGACTGATGGGTATATTGAATGTATTTGGTTGGTTAATTCAACAATGATATTTTCTTCTTGGGTATTTTCATTGACAGGGATATTATTTATTTCATTATCGGAAATTTTGCTTTCTGGTTCGATTTCTATATGAATTTGCCATGGTTTGAATATTAAACATTTTTTGTATTTGATTACAACAATAAAAATTAAATATATAACTGTGAATATATTATACCGTAACCGTAACTGGTATTTGAGTTTGTTTAATTTGAATATAAGGATTTAGTATGTTAATATTATATTATCAAATGAGAGTTCCGAATCATCATCGGATACTAAAAAATCTGTATATTATCGAGCGGTGATGTATTCCAATATCTTATTGTCTACATTGGTGTAAGATATATTATTAATTTTAGAGATGCCATTAAAGGTTATTAAATATGTCATTAAATATTAAAAATGACACTTAATTAACTATATTTTGTCCATTTTCAAATATGGCTCCATCTTGGATTACATCTATATTTTTATTTTTTTCTCGGATTTTGTTACAAATAGATTTTTCCCCATTTAGTAATCCGGTAAAAACAAGAACCTTCAGGGTTAAGTGTGCAATAATTATTGAATACTATTGTTTTTAAAAAGAAACATTGTCTTTTTATTGTGTGCGGTCAATTTTTCATTTAACACAAAAAATATCAAATATATCAAATATATCGACATTTTTATGTGATATTTTAAATATTATCATTTTTTTTTTTTTATTAAAAAAATATTATTGATACGATATTTTTAAAATTTTCGACAACCCTATTATCTTTATTCGCCGACTTTGCCCTCGGCCCGGGACTAATGGTTGCTCCACCGTCGATCCCCGCTTCCTCGTTTCCTGCTGAACCGGAACGCCTCCGTTGTCTTTGGCCTCGGGGCTGTGAGGGTCTAGGAATGCGTTACCGTTCCCAGACTAGGCACTGGGCTCTCAAAGCACACGCCTTTCGCTGCCACAGCCTCCTGTCCCTGGATCTGTCCCGGCCGGTCACACCAGACGCCTACACAGTTCCTACCTGACCTTTCAGGCATACGCTGGAAGGCCGCCAATGCAGTCCCTGTGTCAGGACGCTAGGTTCAAGACGAACGCTTTCGCCCTCGCCTCTTAGCCGTAGACTGAATACGTTTGGGTATAGCTTGCTTGCTGCTGGGCTTGCGATGACTGCTCGTCGTTCATTGTGTCCTCGATGCCCTTGCTCTGCTCACGGCGCGATATCCTGGCTCCGTTGTCTGCGTGCTCTTGCAGGACTAGGTGCAGCGGGTCTTTGGCACTCGGAATTCGGTCAGCTGCCTTTCTAGGACTCTGGCGTTGAACTACTGTGCTCTCGACGCATACGCCTCTCGAGACACCCGTGGTTCGGACGCGCGTCCTTCTTGGCTAGTCGCACCAGGGCCTGCACAATTTTCGCCTGACGGTTCTGGCAAAATTCGTCAAGGCAATTGTTTTGGCACGGCAGTTGGTTCTAGACAACTTCCCTTCCGAGCCCACGGTTCTTTGTCGAAGGCCTCTTTTTGTTCAATTTTGCCGGACTCGCCGAGCAATACACCAAGCTCAAATCGCGACAAGAATTGGAACAAAGCGCCTGAACATAGCCGCGTGATGCCTTAAGAACCTCGGACTTCAACTCTAAGTCCCGAACGTCTTGATGTAGCGATCTTGCTCCTTTTTGACTCGGCGCGGCTCTGCTTGCTCCTGATGTTGACTTGACTTGTGTTGTCCACTGATCTGCTGCTTGTTTTACTAATCTTCACGGATTGACTCCTTGTGATCGACTGGTCCAGATTCCAGCGCTGGACCCGCTTATATAGAACTCTTAGTACCGTTAATCCTCGGCTTCTCCTTTTTCATCTTTGCGCACGGCACTATACTAGGGTCCAAAGTCCGCCGTCCTCTACCATTATCCCTTCTCTCCAAACTCTCTCTCTCCTCGTACTCTCCAAACTCTCTGTTCAAAGTTGTTTATAAATTGGGTAAGAGCCCCTAAGTAATGTGTCATATAACTCCCCCCCCTTCTAAATTGAATCGTCCCGATTCATTGGGACTGATGGGTATATTGAATGTATTTGGTTGGTTAATTCAAGAATGATATTTTCTTCTTGGGTATTTTCATTGACAGGGATATTATTTATTTCATTATCGGAAATTTTGCTTTCTGGTTCGATTTCTATATGAATTTGCCATGGTTTGAATATTAAAAATTTTTTGTATTTGATTACAACAATAAAAATTAAATATATAACTGTGAATATGATTAATATTACCGTAACTGGTATTTGAGTTTGTTTAATTTGAATAAAAGGATTTAGTATGTTAATATTATATTATCAAATGAGAGTTCCGAATCATTGGATATAATATATTCGGATACTAAAAAATCTGTATATTTTCGAGCGGTGATGTATTCCAATATCTTATTGTCTACATTGGTGTAAGATATATTATTAATTTTAGAGATGCCATTAAAGGTTATTAAATATGTCATTAAATATTAAAAATGACACTTAATTAACTATATTTTGTCCATTTTCAAATATGGCTCCATCTTGGATTACATCTATATTTTTATTTTTTTCTCGGATTTTGTTACAAATAGATTTTTCCCCATTTAGTAATCTGGTAAAACAAGAACCTTCAGGGTTAAGTGTGCAATAATTATTGAATATTTCTGTCTTAAAATTAGACATTACATAGTACTTATTTCTACATTTTGCGACGTGATTGTCTATTAATAATTTTCCATCATTATGTGAAATGGATCTTGAATTGTAAATTTCACAACGATCGGTAATTATAGGGTATTTTATGTAAATTATAATAAGATCTTGGTGCAAAGCGATTTTAAATTCAGATATATCTAATAGGTCTGTTATAATTACAGGTCTACTTTCGTGTTTATAAATTTCTTGTATATCATCATTATTTAGAATTTTAGTATTAAATACATCAATTTTTGCGAGTGTAATTGTGTCCATCCCTAAAGATTATAAAATGAAAGACTGATTTTTAAGGGGATACGGCCACAGCCCAAACCGTAAGAGCAAGAGCAGCCAAATTTTTTCACAGTATTCCATTGGGGGCGTGGGCGCCCACTAAGATCCGATATGTCCCCCCAGTGGCCCCAAACAGCTCCAACATCCATTATTCTGAGCAAAAAAAAGTTGATGTATTTAAGCTTAACTTCTAAAGTGGTTGGAATTTCGATATTTGTTTTTTTCCGAATTTTAGGCCTAATTAGAAATCTAAAAGAAATTTCGATATCCCCCATAATTTGGGGGCTACATTTAAAATTAACTTTTCGATTTAAAAAATCTAAACCGCTGCTCCGATCAATATGATTTTTCGCTCAATAGTTATTCTATGACCCAAATGCTTAAGTTTAATTTTTCAAGTTTTTAACATTTTTTTAAGTATTTTTAACGAATTTATTTAGATTTTCTAAGTTATTGCGTTGCATTTTGCGGGAGCCTGTCGAGAGAACGAAACCCAGAGAGCGGATGCCAAGAGAGCGACGGCCGAGAGAGCAACAGCCAAGAAAACTGATGAGGGGGAGGGGTAGTGCTGCAGGGAAAGGGGATGGGAAAGAGGCAATTTAAGTTAAATTTGTTTTGGATTTTAAAAACTTAAACTGCTGCTCCGAGCAATATGATTTTCGATCAATAGTCAGTCCTGTGGATCAAATGCTTAGGTTTAATTTTTCATTTTGTAGCAGAAGTAAGAGCCTTATTTAATTTCCACCATGGAAGAAAATAGAAAATTACTACAAATTCTGTAAGCAAAGCCAAAATGTTTCCAAGTTAAATATTAATCTTAAGATTCGAACTTTTGACCAAATACGTATGTACATATGTATATTTGGATATGTTTTGATTTGCTTATATGTACAATACATGTACATAAATACAATGTGTGTGTATGTTTCTATTCGAAAGTAGATAATGTGCTTAAATACAAATAAAATGATTTATTATACCCGTTTATCGATCAAATGTGGAATCTGAAAATAATACGTTCCTTTGCCGTTTTTGTATTGGATGCCAATCTTTTACTGTGTGTACAAAGGTTTTCGTTTCATTCAAAACAAGAAATTTGAAAACAACAAATTCCAATTTACAAACAAGTATACATATTTGTGCGCAAATTAAAATTGCATTGATAACATTGTAACTGATAAAGAGTATACAAGCTCACGACTTTTACTTGGATCACTTTCATTTATTATATAGCTCTGCCAGTATCCTTCTGATTCGTCTCTCTTGAAGGATCTTCTGCAAAGATTGTTTACACAAAGGTTTTCAAAAAACGCGCAAATAAGAAATAAGAAAGTCCTGACAACCCAATTTCCTAACTCCAAACTAATATTAAGCGAACGAGCAAAAAGTCGTATACAATACAACTTTACAAAGCGTTGGGGCTGAGATGGGTGAAATATTTTTTTTGGATGCCCCTGGAGGGACAGGTAAAACCTTCTTGACAAACTTCCGGTATAGCTGCTACCCTGCTCAATGGAGGTCGAACTGCTCATTCTACATTTAAACTTCCTTTGGATTTAGTTAATTTAGAAACACCTCATTGCTCTATTTCAAAGCAATGTAATATGGCTGCGGTGTTTAAAGATTGTTAGTTAATTGTTTGGGATGAGTGCACAATGTCACATAAAGGTGGGCTTGAAGACATAAATAGAACCCTGCAAGATATTAATGAGAATACTATGTTGATGGGTGGTATTACAGTCCTGCTAGCTGGAGACTTTCGCCAAACCCTTCCTGTTGTGCCAAGAGGTACAAGAGCTGACGAAATAAAGGCCTGTTTAAAATCTTCATTTTTATGGCCACAGATAAAAAAACTAGCGCTCACGAAAAATATGCGAGTGCACTTAAAAGGAGACAGTTCTGAAGGAATGTTTGCCGAAACTCTTTTAAAAATTGGGAATGGCGTCCATCCAACAGTTGATGGAAAAATAGTTATAACATCACGCTTAGGAAATGTAGTCAAAAAACGTTCAAGACCTTACATCCAAAATATTTCCTGACATTTCCAACATATCATGTAAAAGCTTAGATTGGCTATCTGAGCGCGCCATTTTGACAACGAAAAATGAAAGAGCAACCTCTATTAATAATTTATTGCTAAACTCATTTGATGGTTTAGAAGTCTCCTATAAATCGGTCTACTCTGTTCCTGATGCTGATAATGCTGTTCATTACCCTGTTGAATTTTTAAATTCTTTGAATCCTCCAGGAATTCCTCAGCATAATCTGTCTCTTAGGACTGGAGCACCCGTAATGTTATTGCGAAATTTAAGTCCCCCAAAGTTATGCAATGGGACACGATTGCAGATAAAAGGTCTTCATAAGAATGTAATCGAAGCAACAGTATTTACGGGGTGCGCGAAGGGGGAAACAGTGTTTATACCCAGGATCCCATTAATACCATCCAGTCTGCCGTTACAGTTTAAAAGGCTACAATTCCCTCTAAAAGTTTGCTTTGCAATAACTATAAATAAATCGCAGGGGCAGACTTTGAAGCTGGCTGGACTAGATCTTAGAGAAGATTGCTGCTCTCATGGACAATTTTATGTCGCATGCTCTAGAGTTAGCTCTACCAGTAGCCTTATTATTCTCGCTCCTGAAGGATCTTCTATTAATTAACATTATTAAACCTAGAAAGTTTCAGTGGAATAGGTCTAATTGGAGATACCACATTAAAAAAAACGCGCCAATTTCTCTACCTCAAAACTATTTTAAATATTTTAAGCGAACGAAGTCGCGCCGGGTACAGCTAGTTAAATTCATAAGATCGTAATTAAGCAAGCGCAGACGATATTTCCTGAGTGGAACTTCTTGATCTTTAAAAACTGTTTTGAATTCTTCAGATAAAGATTTTATTTCTTTAAATATTTATTTTGTATTAATCATCGATTTTATTTTGGAGTGTTATGAAATCATCATGATCTGGTGTTCCTGCTATCCATTTCCAAATGGTGCCCAATTCATTAATGCCTCTTTTCGATCTACTGGGTATTATTTGAGAGATAAGTATTTTGATAATTTTTAAATCGTGGGATATTTCCCAAAGAAAATTCTTGCTGTTATGATTCTTTAGAAATTCTGCTTCAAGATTAATTATATCTCTATAAAAACTAATATTAGTTATATGAATTAAGTCTGCGTATGATTCATAAATAAGAACATCTTTGGTATCTTTGTAAAGAAGGAAATCGTGGTTCGTGTAATCCATTATTTCGGATTTTGTTGTACCTACCAGCAATAATAAGTACATTATTGAAAACATTATCTGGAATTTGAAACAAATTATTTTATATTATCTTTATGAATCGTACGGTTTCTGTTATTTATAATAACTTTATTAGGGAGTGTAACGAACTGATTTTTATGGTCTGCTCGCTACGAGTATCGTGCGGCTAGCTCAGAAGATTTGTGTTGTTCGTCCCACCAAATTTATATAAACGTGACCGCCCGATTGTCTAGTGAGAACGCACAGAATGTTGGGATGTTTGTATTAGGATCTTTATTCGCCGACTTGTCCCTCGGCCTGGTACTAATGATGACAGATGGGTATCTCAACGCCTTCCTTGAAGAATTGTGGTCGCTCCACCGTCGCTCTCCGCTGCCTCGCTGTTCGCTGCCTTTGGCCTCGGGGTTTTTGAGGGTCTATGGGATGCGTCACCGTTCCCAGACTAGGGTGAACAGGCACTGGGCTCTCAAAGCGTACGCCTTTCACAGCCACAGCCTCCTGTCCCTGGATCTGTCCCGGCCGGTCACACCAGACGCCTACACAGTTTTTACCTGACGGTTCAAGCATACGACGGAAGGCCGCCAATGCAATCCCTGTGGCAGGACGCTAGGTTCAAGACGAACGCTTCCGCCCTCGCCTCTTAGCCGTGGACTAGATACGTCGGAGTGTAGCTTGGTTGTTGCTGGGCCTGCGATGACTGCTCGTCGTTTCTCGTGTCCTCGATGTCCTCGCTCTGCTTGCGGCGCGAATCCTGGCTCCGTTGTCCGCGTGCTCTTGTGAGACTAGGTGCAGCGGGTCTTTGGCTCTCGGGATTCGGTTAGCTGCCCGTCTAGGACTCTGGCGGTGAACTACTGTGCTCTCGACGCATACGCCTCTCGAGACACCCGTGGTTCGGACGCGCGTCCTTCTTGGCTAGTCGCACCAGGGCCTGCACAATTCTCGCCTGTCGGTTTAGGCGTACGCCGGAATTCGACAAGGCAATTGTTTTCGCACGGCAGCTGGTTCTGGACAACTTCCCTTCCGAGCCCACGGTTCTTTGTCGGAGGACTCTTTTTATTCACTTCTGTCGGATTCGCCGAGCAATATGCCAAGCTCAAATCGCGACCAGAATTAGAACAAAGCGCCTGGAATTAGCCGCGTGATGCCTTAAGGACCTCAGCTACCTGTTTCTCAGCTCGGAGACTTCAACTCTAAGTCCCGAACGTCTTGATGTAGCGATCTCGCTCCTGTTGACTCGGCGCGGCTCTGCTTCCTCCTGATGTTGACTTGACTTGTTTTATTCACTGATTTTCTGCTTGTCTACTGATCTTGCTGGATTGACTCCTTGTGATCGACGGGATCGCTTCCTGCGCTCGGCCCGCTTATATTAGCCGGCGTATCCCGTTAATTCTCGGCTTCTTCTTTTTCGGTTTTGCGCACGGCACCATACTCGGTCCAAAGTCCGCCGCCATCTACCGTTACACGTGCTTTCCAAACTCTCTCCAGCCGCATTCTCCAACTCTCTTCTCGTTTCTCTCCAAACTCTCTCCAGTTGAATTCTCCAAACTCTCACCAGCTGTATTCTCCAAACTCTCACCAGCTGTACTCTCCAAACTCTCATTTATTTGTGAGGAGTTATTTAACTCCTCACATTCTCCCCTTTCTTCGGGAACAAAATGAGACTTGCACCTCTTCTCCGGCTGCTATGTTGGAGTTCTTCTTGGATCCGCTGTTCTGGATCGCTGATGTTGGTCCTCCTTCCCTCGACGTCGCTCCTTCTCGTTCTATGTAGTTCCCGCCCCATGATGTTTCCCCCATAGACTTGATTTTCCTCTCCGGCTGTCTTCCTTGTAAATTCTTGTAGCCGTCGAGTCCTCTTCCTCCTTTCAAAATGATTCCCTCGACGCTCACAGCTCGTACCTGAGTTCCACAGCGCCGATGCTCCATTCCTTTTTCCGCCCAAGATGTTTCCCCCATAGACTTGACTTTCTTCTCTCCGGCTGTCTTTCTTGTAAATCCTTGTAGCCTTCGAGTCTTCTTGCTCCTCCAAATGGTTCCCTCGACGCTCACAGCTCGTACTTGAGTTCCACAGCGCCGATGCTCCATTCCTTTTCCCGCCCAAGATGTTTCCCCATAGACGTCTCGTGTTCTCCTTCGTATCTCCTTTGAATGTCCCGCCCAAGATGTTTCCCCCATATACTTCGCGTTCTAAGCATCTCCTTTCTTTCGTTGTCTGGTCACACTACCGCCTTCCCGATGGGTTTCCAGCCGATCTCGATAACTTGAATTAGTGCAGCGTTGCCATTCGGTGGTGGCGAATATTTTTTTAGTGTAACCCTTCCTGTGCCGTCATCTCCAGTGTTCTGTGCCCATCGATCGACACTATCGTCTAGTGCCAATCGACCGCTTATAAATCGAAGCGCCCCCATCCCTTTATATGAGCGACATGACAAGAAAGTTTCAATGGTAAGTTTTTTCCTTTCTTTCTCCACTTTCACCCTTCTCACTTTTTTACTCTCTCTTTTAGCCTTTCGCCCTCCAGTCGCCCTTGGCCGTAGGGCCTCGATGTTGTATACGGGAGGACCGATGCCGCTTGTGTTATTTTGTGTCATTTATTTGTTTGTATTGTGCGCGTTGTTATGTTTGATGTGCCCGTGTTTTCTGTGTTCCCTGTGCCAGGGTTTCTTTCTTTTTGTTTATATATTTTATGTTTTTGTTATCATACATATGTATTATTACTATTATTATTTTTTTTTTTAATTACTCACATCGCATCTGGACCTACGGTGCAGCTCTGCTGTGACGTCTCTCCCCTTTCTTCGGCAGCTCTGCGCTAATCCGTAAAGAGTCTAACGACGCTACGGATTTGCAGTTGCTGCTCCTATTGTAAACCTATTCCATGCGGCGTATAGGCGGATGACTCGGGCGTATGCCCGACGCTGAATCCGTCTGCCTTGTTGGGGTTTTATGCGATCTTTCCTTTTCTTATGTACCCTATTTACGCGGCGTATAGGCGGATGACTCGGGCGTATGCTCGACGTTGAATTCGAATGCCTCGTTGTTTGGGTCCCCTTATTTTTTTTGTTACACCTTATCTACGCGGCGTATTGATGGATGACTCTGGCGTATGCCTGATGCTGAATCCGTGTGCCTCGTAGTCGGGGTCCCTAGCATCGTTTTCCCTTTATATTCTGTGTCATATCCATGTGATTATCCTTTCTGCGCGGCGTATCCTGTTGCCTCGCAGTCTGTATCAATGTGAAATCCTTGTCCTAGTCCTCCGATGTGTCCGCCGTCTGTTCTTGTGCCGTTTCTGTTTGTTGCTGCTTAAGCTCGCCAATGTGAATAGTCCGCTCTTTCTTCGAATGTGTGTGGCGTATTTTGCAGATTACCGGCGAAACGAAATCTACAACCTGGTAAGGACCATCGTACCTCGGGGCTAGTTTCGCAGCAAACCCTTCGGCTGCTTTGGATAGATGGTGTTCTTTGGCCCACAATATGCTGCCCACCTCTGTTGTCAACTGCCTCCTCCTCAGATTGTAATGTCTGGCTTGGTCCTGGGATGTTTTTTCCATATTTCGCCGTACGATTTCGAAAATCTCTTGCAGTTTAGCTGCATTGGGGTCTCTGTGCTTTTCCCCGAGCCTAGCGTTTCCCTGTCGTATAGTGCGTTTGGCAAACGGGGTTCTCGGCATTGAGTGAGAAACGCTGGGGAGTACCCGGTTGATTCAGATACGTTTGAGTTTACTGCTAGCATAATTTCAGGCCAATTTTCGTGCCATGTTCTTTGGTCCTTTCCTGCGAATTGAGCTATCATAGTCTTTACCGTACGGTTAGCTCGTTCTGTTGGGTTTTCCTGTGGTGTATAGGGCGCTGTGAATTGCTGCTTTATTCCCATTTCGCTAAGAAATCTCTTGAAGGATCGACTGGCGAACTGTACCCCGTTATCGGTTATCACTATCTTTGGAGCCCCGAATCTTGATATTATTCGTTCTCTGAACTCCTTCTGTGGGTCTCCGCTGTCGCTGTTCGTAGCGGTACAATTTCCGTCCATTTGGAAAACCGATCGATTAACACCAGTATCATCTGGTTTCCATGCTTTGATCTTGGCAATGGCCCGACGAAGTCCGCACATACTGTTGCCCATGGTTCCTCTGGTACCTGAGTGAGCATTTTCCCTGCAGCCTGCAGCTGATTGGGCTTGTATTTCAGGCAAACTTCACACTTGCTTACGTGGGTCCTGGCGTCCCTGTGCATCCCTGGCTGCCAGGCGTGCTATAGTTATTTTACTCCCAACATGACCAGCAGATGAGGAGTCATGGTTTTCTTCCAGTACGGCTTGTCTTAAACCCTGCGGAACGCACAGTTTCCAAGCCACGACATCTTCATTTCCCGCTCTGTGTGGAATGTGCCTATAGAGAGACTCGCCTTCCATTACATAATCTGGATACTTTTGAGGTTGGGCTTTTATTTTCTCGCACATACTCCTGATCCAGCTGCAGCTATTGATCGGTTTTTTCGATGCGTCTTTTATGGCCATGAGTGTCTCCGGCAACGGTTGTCGGGATAGGGCGTCTACCACTACGTTCAGCTGTCCTTTCCTGTACGCTATCTCGAAGTCGTACAGCTGTAACTCCAGAGCCCATCTTGCTATCCTTCCAGACGGGCTTTCTATGCTGTTTAACCACTTTAAAGCCATGTGGTCTGTAACCACTTTAAAATGGTAGCCCTCCAAGTACGGCTTCAGCTTCCTGATTGCCCACACGATTGCCAAGCACTCTTTCTCTGTTGTGGAGTAATTTTTCTCCGCGCCGTTTAGAGTCCGGCTTGAGAATGAAATGACCCTTTCTCCGTCCTCTGTCTCTTGCGTCAGGATTGCACCTAGTCGCTGGCGTCCGTCTGAAGGATGAACTTTTTCTCGAAATCTGGGCACGCCAGCACTGGATCGGCTACTAGTCGTGCCTTTACCTCTTCGAAGGCCTGTTGGTGTTCCGGCGCCCATATCCACTTTGTGCCTTTGCGTAGAAGATCATTCAGTGGCTTTACTATCCGCGCAAAATCTGGCACAAATCGTCGATACCATGAAGCTACGCCTAGGTATTGCCGTAGTTCGCGTACTGTCGACGGTGGCTCTAGTTCGGCTATGGCTGCTACCTTCTCGGGATCTGTGCCTATCCCTTCATTAGTAACGCGGTGTCCTAGGTAAAGCAACTCTTGCTTGAAGAATTTGCATTTATCGGCGTTTATTCTTAGGTTTGGTTCCTTGAGGCGCCTAAACACTTCCTTTAGATTCTCCACGTGTTCTTTCAGCGTGCGTCCGATCACAATGATGTCATCTTGGTATGCAAACGCGTATGGTGACATTTCATTTGGAACGTGGCCGAAGCTGAATGTAGACCGAAAGGCATTACTTTCCATTGGAACAAGCCTTTGCCGGGTACTGTAAACGCCGTATATTGCCGACTATTTACCTCCAAAGGGACTTGCCAATATCCGTCTTTCAAGTCTAGACTGCTTATGTATTTCGCCTCTCTGAGTTGGTCCAGGATGTAATTAATCCGCGGCATCGGGTTAGGCATCTTTTATGGACTTCGCGTTTATTTGTCTGAAATCAACGCATAGCCCCCACTTGCCCGTCTTCTTTTTCACCATTACGATGGGCGAGCTGTATGGACTTCTTGAATGTTCTATGAAGCCCATTTGTAACAACTCGTCCACCTTTGCGTTGATCTCTCCTTGAACTCTTGGGTTCTTAGGATAATACCTCTGTTTGATTGGCTTGTCGTCTTTCATGATGATTTGGTGCTCGGCCACTGTAGATGTTCCTGATATGGTGCTGAATTCTGCTAACTGTTCGTCGAGGAATTTTTCAATGTCCTCTTCATCACTTACGTGTGAATCTACCGCCACCGACAGCCTTTCTTCCAGACATCCATTATGTCGTTTTCTTGCCGGTATTCGCAATTCATGCTCGGCACATTTTATTTCCGCCCCGACTCCCGTGAGGAAATTCCACCCCAGCACTAGTTCATCTACTACTCCTGGAAGTATTAGCAGATTCATCTCCAATTGTTTGTTTCCAAATTTCACCGTGATCTCGAGCTGTGAGCTTATTCTGCTGCATCTGCCGTCCGCCAACCTAACTTGCCGTCTTGTCCTTGTGATCCTTCCTTTGTCAGCCAGTCTATCCGCTAGCTCCTCGTTGATGAAACTTGACGTTGCTCCCGTGTCAATTGTGGCCTTGTATGCGACGCCTCCAATTTCAACGTACGCGGATAACTGCTGCTCTTCCTCGATTAAATTGCCAGTTAGTTTGGAGAGGAGGCACTTTGCGACCCCTGTGCGCCTCTCTGCGACTGGGATCGCTGCCCATTTCCCGACCTTTGGCAGCACTCTACGCTCCTGATGCCAACTTTGCCGCACACCCAGCAGAACAGTACTCTTTGGTTTCTGCATCCTCGTGCCCAGTGGTCGTGTCCTCCACACCGGCGACATGCCTCCTGTGGGTTCACTATGTGGGTCTGTGCATTGGTGGCTCTTGGCATTGGATTGCGTGCCACCTGAGTGGAGTTTGGTGGCCTCCCTAACGTGTTCGTTGGCTGCCTTTGTTGTGTTACATTGGCCGGTATCCACTGGCCGTAGGACGGTGTTTGGTTTACCGTGCTGTCTTCACATCTCCTGCATGTAGTTTGTGGTGGTGCTGCGATTTTGTTCCGAGAGAACTTGTGTTCGTGAACGAATTCTTCTCGCTCTTTGTCCAGTTCTTCGTACTCGTCAGCCAGGATCATTAATGTGTCCAGATCATCCACTTTGTACGTTCTTAGTGAAATTCTCAGGTCTGGTGTGCAGTTGTCCTTGATTATTTCTAGGGTCTCCTTTGGCGAGTATCCGAGTGGCCTCATCAAAGTCTGCATGTCCACCATGTAATCTTTGAACGGTTCCCTGAAACCTTGTTTCCGCTGTTTCACCTTATCTGCCAACTTCGAGAAGAACCCTCTCGGCAGAAAGTTCGCTGAAATCTCCCCATGTCCTCCAATGTTTATTGTTTGAAATAAACCATTTCAGAGCTTTTCCTTGGAACAGCTCTGGCATTGCACGTGGGATCATGTTTAGGTTCAGACCGTACGTGTTCGCGGACCACTCCACCTGTGTTAGGAATTCCAGTGGCTTCTCTGTGCCATCGAATTTGAACGACCATTCTCTCACTTGCTTTGCGACTTTGGCGTAATCTGGTGTGCTAGGTCTTTGCTGCCCTGATTTTCTTTCTTGGCTTGCGTTTCGACTCCTGCCAGCTTCCTTCATGCTGTCCACTCCAAGACTTGCTATGAGCTCCTCGGCGTCAGGGTTCAGCAATTTGATTGTTGGGCCTGGCTTATCGTCGAATTTCTCTTCCAGCTCAGCCCAGATCTCTGCTACTCCTGGGTCATCCTGTTTCCTCGTTAGGTACTTTGAGAGGGCTTTCCTCATGTCATCCGTTCTTCCCTCCAACTTGATGCCTAACTTGGCTCCTATTTTGGCGAAATCCTCTTTCTTGAGGAGATATATCCATCCTTTCCCCATTTTCTGTTTATTTGCTGATTCTCACCGACCGGAAAATCACGTTTTGGGCGCCAGATGTAACGTACTGATTTTTATGGTCTGCTCGCTACGAGTATCGTGCGGCTAACTCAGAAGATTTGTGTTGTTCGTCCCACCAAATTTATATAAACGTGACCGCCCGATTGTCTAGTGAGAACGCACAGAATGTTGGGATGTTTGTATTAGGATCTTTATTCGCCGACTTGTCCCTCGGCCTTGTACTAATGATGACAGATGGGTTTCTCAACGCCTTCCTTGAAGAATTGTGGTCGCTCCACCGTCGCTCTCCGCTGCCTCGCTGTTCGTTGCTCGCTGCTCGCTGCTCCGTAATGCCTCCGCTGTCTTTGGCCTCGGGGTTTTTGAGGGTCTAGGGATGCGTCACCGTTCCCAGACTAGGGTGAACAGGCACTGGGCTCTCAAAGCGTACGCCTTTCACAGCCACAGCCTCCTGTCCCTGGATCTGTCCCGGCCGGTCACACCAGACGCCTACACAGTTTCTACCTGACGGTTCAAGCATACACCGGAAGGCCGCCAATGCAGTCCCTGTGGCAGGACGCTAGGTTCAAGACGAACGCTTCCGCCCTCGCCTCTTAGCCGTGGACTAGATACGTCGGAGTGTAGCTTGGTTGTTGCTGGGCCTGCGATGACTGCTCGTCGTTTCTCGTGTCCTCGATGTCCTCGCTCTGCTTGCGGCGCGAATCCTGGCTCCGTTGTCCGCGTGCTCTTGTGAGACTAGGTGCAGCGGGTCTTTGGCTCTCGGGATTCGGTTAGCTGCCCGTCTAGGACTCTGGCGGTGAACTACTGTGCTCTCGACGCATACGCCTCTCGAGACACCCGTGGTTCGGACGCGCGTCCTTCTTGGCTAGTCGCACCAGGGCCTGCACAATTCTCGCCTGTCGGCTTAGGCGTACGCCGGAATTCGACAAGGCAATTGTTTTCGCACGGCAGCTGGTTCTGGACAACTTCCCTTCCGAGCCCACGGTTCTTTGTCGGAGGACTCTTATTATTCACTTCTGTCGGATTCGCCGAGCAATACGCCAAGCTCAAATCGCGACCAGAATTAGAACAAAGCGCCTGGAATTAGCCGCGTTATGCCTAAAGGACCTCAGCTACCTGTTTCTCAGCTCGGAGACTTGACTTGTTTTATTCACTGATTTTCTGCTTGTCTAATGATCTTGCTGGAATGACTCCTTGTGATCGACTGATCCCGCTTCCTGCGCTCGGCCCGCTTATATAGGCCGGCGTATCCCATTAATTCTCGGCTTCTCCTTTTTCGATTTTGCGCACGGCACCATACTCGGTCCAAACTCCGCCGCCGTCTACCGTTACACGTTCTCTCCAAACTCTCTCCAGCCGCATTCTCCAACTCTCTTCTCGTTTCTCTCCAAACTCTCTCCAGTTGAATTCTCCAAACTCTCACCAGCTGTATTCTCCAAACTCTCACCAGCTGTACTCTCCAAACTCTCATTTATTTGTGAGGAGTTATTTAACTCCTCACATTCTCCCCTTTCTTCGGGAACAAAATGAGACTTGCACCTCTTCTCCGGCTGCTATGTTGGAGTTCTTCTTGGATCCGCTGTTCTGGATCGCTGATGTTGGTCCTCCTTCCCTCGACGTCGCTCCTTCTCGTTCTATGTAGTTCCCGCCCCATGATGTTTCCCCCATAGACTTGATTTTCCTCTCCGGCTGTCTTCCTTGTAAATTCTTGTAGCCGTCGAGTCCTCTTCCTCCTTTCAAAATGATTCCCTCGACGCTCACAGCTCGTACCTGAGTTCCACAGCGCCGATGCTCCATTCCTTTTTCCGCCCAAGATGTTTCCCCCATAGACTTGACTTTCTTCTCTCCGGCTGTCTTTCTTGTAAATCCTTGTAGCCTTCGAGTCTTCTTGCTCCTCCAAATGGTTCCCTCGACGCTCACAGCTCGTACTTGAGTTCCACAGCGCCGATGCTCCATTCCTTTTCCCGCCCAAGATGTTTCCCCATAGACGTCTCGTGTTCTCCTTCGTATCTCCTTTGAATGTCCCGCCCAAGATGTTTCCCCCATATACTTCGCGTTCTAAGCATCTCCTTTCTTTCGTTGTCTGGTCACACTACCGCCTTCCCGATGGGTTTCCAGCCGATCTCGATAACTTGAATTAGTGCAGCGTTGCCATTCGGTGGTGGCGAATATTTTTTTAGTGTAACCCTTCCTGTGCCGTCATCTCCAGTGTTCTGTGCCCATCGATCGACACTATCGTCTAGTGCCAATCGACCGCTTATAAATCGAAGCGCCCCCATCCCTTTATATGAGCGACATGACAAGAAAGTTTCAATGGTAAGTTTTTTCCTTTCTTTCTCCACTTTCACCCTTCTCACTTTTTTACTCTCTCTTTTAGCCTTTCGCCCTCCAGTCGCCCTTGGCCGTAGGGCCTCGATGTTGTATACGGGAGGACCGATGCCGCTTGTGTTATTTTGTGTCATTTATTTGTTTGTATTGTGCGCGTTGTTATGTTTGATGTGCCCGTGTTTTCTGTGTTCCCTGTGCCAGGGTTTCTTTCTTTTTGTTTATATATTTTATGTTTTTGTTATCATACATATGTATTATTACTATTATTATTTTTTTTTTTAATTACTCACATCGCATCTGGACCTACGGTGCAGCTCTGCTGTGACGTCTCTCCCCTTTCTTCGGCAGCTCTGCGCTAATCCGTAAAGAGTCTAACGACGCTACGGATTTGCAGTTGCTGCTCCTATTGTAAACCTATTCCATGCGGCGTATAGGCGGATGACTCGGGCGTATGCCCGACGCTGAATCCGTCTGCCTTGTTGGGGTTTTATGCGATCTTTCCTTTTCTTATGTACCCTATTTACGCGGCGTATAGGCGGATGACTCGGGTGTATGCTCGACGTTGAATTCGACTGCCTCGTTGTTTGGGTCCCCTTATTTTTTTTGTTACACCTTATCTACGCGGCGTATTGATGGATGACTCTGGCGTATGCCTGATGCTGAATCCGTGTGCCTCGTAGTCGGGGTCCCTAGCATCGTTTTCCCTTTATATTCTGTGTCATATCCATGTGATTATCCTTTCTGCGCGGCGTATCCTGTTGCCTCGCAGTCTGTATCAATGTGAAATCCTTGTCCTAGTCCTCCGATGTGTCCGCCGTCTGTTCTTGTGCCGTTTCTGTTTGTTGCTGCTTAAGCTCGCCAATGTGAATAGTCCGCTCTTTCTTCGAATGTGTGTGGCGTATTTTGCAGATTACCGGCGAGACGAAATCTACAACCTGGTAAGGACCATCGTACCTCGGGGCTAGTTTCGCAGCAAACCCTTCGGCTGCTTTGGATAGATGGTGTTCTTTGGCCCACAATATGCTGCCCACCTCTGTTGTCAACTGCCTCCTCCTCAGATTGTAATGTCTGGCTTGGTCCTGGGATGCTTTTTCCATATTTCGCCGTACGATTTCGAAAATCTCTTGCAGTTTAGCTGCATTGGGGTCTCTGTGCTTTTCCCCGAGCCTAGCGTTTCCCTGTCGTATAGTGCGTTTGGCAAACGGGGTTCTCGGCATTGAGTGAGAAACGCTGGGGAGTACCCGGTTGATTCAGATACGTTTGAGTTTACTGCTAGCATAATTTCAGGCCAATTTTCGTGCCATGTTCTTTGGTCCTTTCCTGCGAATTGAGCTATCATAGTCTTTACCGTACGGTTAGCTCGTTCTGTTGGGTTTTCCTGTGGTGTATAGGGCGCTGTGAATTGCTGCTTTATTCCCATTTCGCTAAGAAATCTCTTGAAGGATCGACTGGCGAACTGTACCCCGTTATCGGTTATCACTATCTTTGGAGCCCCGAATCTTGATATTATTCGTTCTCTGAACTCCTTCTGTGGGTCTCCGCTGTCGCTGTTCGTAGCGGTACAATTTCCGTCCATTTGGAAAACCGATCGATTAACACCAGTATCATCTGGTTTCCATGCTTTGATCTTGGCAATGGCCCGACGAAGTCCGCACATACTGTTGCCCATGGTTCCTCTGGTACCCGAGTGAGCATTTTCCCTGCAGCCTGCAGCTGATTGGGCTTGTATTTCAGGCAAACTTCACACTTGCTTACGTGGGTCCTGGCGTCCCTGTGCATCCCTGGCCAGTAGTACCGGGCTGCCAGGCGTGCTATAGTTCTTTTACTCCCAACATGACCAGCAGATGAGGAGTCATGGTTTTCTTCCAGTACGGCTTGTCTTAAACCCTGCGGAACGCACAGTTTCCAAGCCACGACATCTTCATTTCCCGCTCTGTGTGGAATGTGCCTATAGAGAGACTCGCCTTCCATTACATAATCTGGATACTTTTGAGGTTGGGCTTTTATTTTCTCGCACATACTCCTGATCCAGCTGCAGCTATTGATCGGTTTTTTCGATGCGTCTTTTATGGCCATGAGTGTCTCCGGCAACGGTTGTCGGGATAGGGCGTCTGCCACTACATTCAGCTGTCCTTTCCTGTACGCTATCTCGAAGTCGTACTGCTGTAACTCCAGAGCCCATCTTGCTATCCTTCCAGACGGGCTTTCTATGCTGTTTAACCACTTTAAAGCCATGTGGTCTGTAACCACTTTAAAATGGTAGCCCTCCAAGTACGGCTTTAGCTTCCTGATTGCCCACACGATTGCCAAGCACTCTTTCTCTGTTGTGGAGTAATTTTTCTCCGCGCCGTTTAGAGTCCGGCTTGAGTATGAAATGACCCTTTCGCCGTCCTCTGTCTCTTGCGTCAGGATTGCACCTAGTCGCTGGCGTCCGTCTGAAGGATGAACTTTTTCTCGAAATCTGGGCACGCCAGCACTGGATCGGCTACTAGTCGTGCCTTTACCTCTTCGAAGGCCTGTTGGTGTTCCGGCGCCCATATCCACTTTGTGCCTTTGCGTAGAAGATCATTCAGTGGCTTTACTATCCGCGCAAAATCTGGCACAAATCGTCGATACCATGAAGCTACGCCTAGGTATTGCCGTAGTTCGCGTACTGTCGACGGTGGCTCTAGTTCGGCTATGGCTGCTACCTTCTCGGGATCTGTGCCTATCCCTTCATTAGTAACGCGGTGTCCTAGGTAAAGCAACTCTTGCTTGAAGAATTTGCATTTATCGGCGTTTATTCTTAGGTTTGGTTTCTTGAGGAGCCTAAACACTTCCTTTAGATTCTCCACGTGTTCTTTCAGCGTGCGTCCGATCACAATGATGTCATCTTGGTATGCAAACGCGTATGGTGACATCTCCGGGCCGATTACCTGATCCAGAGCCCTTTGGAACGTGGCCGAAGCTGAATGTAGACCGAAAGGCATTACTTTCCATTGGAACAAGCCTTTGCCGGGTACTGTAAACGCCGTATATTGCCGACTATTTACCTCCAAAGGGACTTGCCAATATCCGTCTTTCAAGTCTAGACTGCTTATGTATTTCGCCTCTCTGAGTTGGTCCAGGATGTAATTAATCCGCGGCATCGGGTAGGCATCTTTTATGGACTTCGCGTTTATTTGTCTGAAATCAACGCATAGCCCCCACTTGCCCGTCTTCTTTTTCACCATTACGATGGGCGAGCTGTATGGACTTCTTGAATGTTCTATGAAGCCCATTTGTAACAACTCGTCCACCTTTGCGTTGATCTCTCCTTGAACTCTTGGGTTCTTAGGATAATACCTCTGTTTGATTGGCTTGTCGTCTTTCATGATGATTTGGTGCTCGGCCACTGTAGATGTTCCTGATATGGTGCTGAATTCTGCTAACTGTTCGTCGAGGAATTTTTCAATGTCCTCTTCATCACTTACGTGTGAATCTACCGCCACCGACAGCCTTTCTTCCAGACATCCATTATGTCGTTTTCTTGCCGGTATTCGCAATTCATGCTCGGCACATTTTATTTCCGCCCCGACTCCCGTGAGGAAATTCCACCCCAGCACTAGTTCATCTACTACTCCTGGAAGTATTAGCAGATTCATCTCCAATTGTTTGTTTCCAAATTTCACCGTGATTTCGAGCTGTGAGCTTATTCTGCTGCATCTGCCGTCCGCCAACCTAACTTGCCGTCTTGTCCTTGTGATCCTTCCTTTGTCAGCCAGTCTATCCGCTAGCTCCTCGTTGATGAAACTTGACGTTGCTCCCGTGTCAATTGTGGCCTTGTATGCGACGCCTCCAATTTCAACGTACGCGGATAACTGCTGCTCTTCCTCGATTAAATTGCCAGTTAGTTTGGAGAGGAGGCACTTTGCGACCCCTGTGCGCCTCTCTGCGACTGGGATCGCTGCCCATTTCCCGACCTTTGGCAGCACTCTACGCTCCTGATGCCAACTTTGCCGCACACCCAGCAGAACAGTACTCTTTGGTTTCTGCATCCTCGTGCCCAGTGGTCGTGTCCTCCACACCGGCGACATGCCTCCTGTGGGTTCACTATGTGGGTCTGTGCATTGGTGGCTCTTGGCATTGGATTGCGTGCCACCTGAGTGGAGTTTGGTGGCCTCCCTAACGTGTTCGTTGGCTGCCTTTGTTGTGTTACATTGGCCGGTATCCACTGGCCGTAGGACGGTGTTTGGTTTACCGTGCTGTCTTCACATCTCCTGCATGTAGTTTGTGGTGGTGCTGCGATTTTGTTCCGAGAGAACTTGTGTTCGTGAACGAATTCTTCTCGCTCTTTGTCCAGTTCTTCGTACTCGTCAGCCAGGATCATTAATGTGTCCAGATCATCCACTTTGTACGTTCTTAGTGAAATTCTCAGGTCTGGTGTGCAGTTGTCCTTGATTATTTCTAGGGTCTCCTTTGGCGAGTATCCGAGTGGCCTCATCAAAGTCTGCATGTCCACCATGTAATCTTTGAACGGTTCCCTGAAACCTTGTTTCCGCTGTTTCACCTTATCTGCCAACTTCGAGAAGAACCCTCTCGGCAGAAAGTTCGCTGAAATCTCCCCATGTCCTCCAATGTTTATTGTTTGAAATAAACCATTTCAGAGCTTTTCCTTGCAACAGCTCTAGCATTGCACGTGGGATCATGCTTAGGTTCAGACCGTACGTGTTCGCGGACCACTCCACCTGTGTTAGGAATTCCAGTGGCTTCTCTGTGCCATCGAATTTGAACGACCATTCTCTCACTTGCTTTGCGACTTTGGCGTAATCTGGTGTGCTAGGTCTTTGCTGCCCTGATTTTCTTTCTTGGCTTGCGTTTCGACTCCTGCCAGCTTCCTTCATGCTGTCCACTCCAAGACTTGCTATGAGCTCCTCGGCGTCAGGGTTCAGCAATTTGATTGTTGGGCCTGGCTTATCGTAGAATTTCTCTTCCAGCTCAGCCCAGATCTCTGCTACTCCTGGGTCATCCTGTTTCCTCGTTAGGTACTCTGAGAGGGCTTTCCTCATGTCATCCGTTCTTCCCTCCAACTTGATGCCTAACTTGGCTCCTATTTTGGCGAAATCCTCTTTCTTGAGGAGATATATCCATCCTTTCCCCATTTTCTGTTTATTTGCTGATTCTTACCGACCGGACAATCACGTTTTGGGCGCCAGATGTAACGAACTGATTTTTATGGTCTGCTCGCTACGAGTATCGTGCGGCTAACTCAGAAGATTTGTGTTGTTCGTCCCACCAAATTTATATAAACGTGACCGGCCGATTGTCTAGTGAGGACGCACAGAATGTTGGGATGTTTGTATTAGGATCTTTATTCGCCGACTTGTCCCTCGGCCTGGTACTAATGATGACAGATGGGTATCTCAACGCCTTCCTTGAAGAATTGTGGTCGCTCCACCGTCGCTCTCCGCTGCCTCGCTGTTCGTTGCTCGCTGCACCGTAACGCCTCCGCTGTCTTTGGCCTCGGGGTTTTTGAGGGTCTAGGGATGCGTCACCGTTCCCAGACTAGGGTGAACAGGCACTGGGCTCTCAAAGCGTACGCCTTTCGCAGCCACAGCCTCCTGTCCCTGGATCTGTCCCGGCCGGTCACACCAGACGCCTACACAGTTTCTACCTGACGGTTCAAGCATACACCGGAAGGCCGCCAATGCAGTCCCTGTGGCAGGACGCTAGGTTCAAGACGAACGCTTCCGCCCTCGCCTCTTAGCCGTGGACTAGATACGTCGGAGTGTAGCTTGGTTGTTGCTGGGCCTGCGATGACTGCTCGTCGTTTCTCGTGTCCTCGATGTCCTCGCTCTGCTTGCGGCGCGAATCCTGGCTCCGTTGTCCGCGTGCTCTTGTGAGACTAGGTGCAGCGGGTCTTTGGCTCTCGGGATTCGGTTAGCTGCCCGTCTAGGACTCTGGCGGTGAACTACTGTGCTCTCGACGCATACGCCTCTCGAGACACCCGTGGTTCGGACGCGCGTCCTTCTTGGCTAGTCGCACCAGGGCCTGCACAATTCTCGCCTGTCGGCTTAGGCGTACGCCGGAATTCGACAAGGCAATGGTTTTCGCACGGCAGCTGGTTCTGGACAACTTCCCTTCCGAGCCCACGGTTCTTTGTCGGAGGACTCTTATTATTCACTTCTGTCGGATTCGCCGAGCAATACGCCAAGCTCAAATCGCGACCAGAATTAGAACAAAGCGCCTGGAATTAGCCGCGTGATGCCTTAAGGACCTCAGCTATCTGTTTCTCAGCTCGGAGACTTCAACTCTAAGTGCCGAACGTCTTGATGTAGCTATCTTGCTCCTGTTGACTCGGCGCGGCTCTGCTTCCTCCTGATGTTGACTTGACTTGTTTTATTCACTGATTTTCTGCTTGTCTAATGATCTTGCTGGAATGACTCCTTGTGATCGACTGATCCCGCTTCCTGCGCTCGGCCCGCTTATATAGGCCGGCGTATCCCGTTAATTCTCGGCTTCTCCTTTTTCGATTTTGCGCACGGCACCATACTCGGTCCAAAGTCCGCCGCCGTCTATCGTTACACGTTCTCTCCAAACTCTCTCCAGCCGCATTCTCCAACTCTCTTCTCGTTTCTCTCCAAACTCTCTCCAGCTGAATTCTCCAAACTCTCACCAGCTGTATTCTCCAAACTGTCACCAGCTGTACTCTCCAAACTCTCATTTATTTGTGAGGAGTTATTTAACTCCTCACAGGAGATTTTCCTTAACTAGTTGTTTTTTATATCTAGAATTAAGCTTGGTTCTTTCCCCGTGTTTCTTTTCGTAAATTACCTCTCCTACATGATAATTCTTATTTCGTGTATCTATATTGTGAAAATGCAACGATTTCTCTTGAGCTTGTTGCAGTAATTTAGGAGTTTCCTTATGTTCGATTTTATTAAATAATATATCAAAAGGTCTTTGGTTGGTTATTGAGTGAATTGTTAAATTATATTTTTGTGCAGCTCTAATTATGATTTCAGAATAATCAATTAAATTAAGTTCTTCTTTAATGCAGCGAGCAATTTCTGTTAAGGTAGAGTGTGCCCTTTCTATTTGTCCGTTCGCCGTACTATGTCGTGGATCTGCAAAGTATATTTCTTTGTGCAAAGGATTTAAATTGGGATGAAGAAAAACTTGGTTCGTTATCTATCATCAAAGTTTTGGCTAATGGAAATTGTTGTAAAATTTTTGAAACTTTATTTTCTATATTTAGCTTATTAGGAATTTCTTTTACGACTAAGTATTTGGAATAGGAATCTATACAAGTAATGAATGTAAGATTTTGGGCGTAATATATGTCCAGATGCAAACTTTCACCTTTTCTTTCTGGGATAGGTGATTGACCGATAGGAATTTGTACTGGGTGTCTGTTGTATTTGTTTTGATAACAGATAGTGCAACTCTTTATAAACTCCTTAAGTTTTTTGTATAAATTAGGCCAATAATAGAGTCTAGATATTTGTTTATAATATTCATCAAGCCCTCTGTGAGCTCTACAATGAGTTTCTGTGATTATGGTAGATCTGTCCTCAGCGTTTTCGACATCCTGGACAAATATCTTAGTGTATAAAAATTTATTTATAAAATTGTCTTTAAGTGGTTTTTGTAGTTTATAAAAATCTTTTAGAGTACAGTGAACTGCTATTAATATGTTGGGTGGAATGAATTCTCTTAAGATGGATACTAAATTTTCTGGAGTGTCATACTCTATTATGTGTCTAGTATTTCCGAATACATTAATCGACTCATGTATTGTATACCTTCCCGTTGCTATTAGCAATTATTGGTTTAACTGGTTTAAGGGTTTTCGGGTTTCTTGTATAACATTCTCAAAACTACTCTCTGCTGAATGCTGAGTATTTTGATCTGAGACCGATTCATTACTTTCCGTTAGGTTATTTATTTGGATCCTTGATAAGGCGTCCGCAACAACATTTGTTGCTCCAGGCTTATAAATAATTTTGGGTGAATAGCTTTCCATAAAGGAATACCATCTTTTCATTTCGATATTTGGATTTTTTTGAGAAATGGAGAATGAAAGAGGTTGAGGATCGGTATAGATCTCGATGTCGTTAACCCCATATAAGTAATTTTGAAGATTTTTAAAAGCCAATACTATGGCTAGAAGTTCTTTTTTATTTGTTGCGTATAATTGTTCAGTTTTGGTTAGAGTTTTTGAAATAAATGTAATTGGTTTTTCTTCCTGAGAAAGAACAGCACCAATAGCTAAGTCAAACTCATCAGTTGTTAGGGTAAATTTTTATACCCTTGCAGAGGGTATTATAATTTTGGTCAAAAGTGTGCAACGCAATGATGGAGAAATCTCCGACCCTATAAAGTATATATATTCTTGATCAGGATCACCTCCTGAGTTGATATATGCATGTCCGTTTGTCCGTTTGTCCGTCTGTCCGTCCGTCTGTCCGTCTGTCTGTCCGTCTGTCTGTTTCTACGCGAACTAGTCTCTCAGTTTAAAAGATTTCGAATTGAAACTTTGCACACACCCTTCTTTCCTTTGCACGCAGTATATAACGAAACGGCCGGGATCGGCCCACTATATCCTATAGCTGCCATATAACTGATTGATCGGAAATGCAATAACTGAAGTTAGGAAGTTGGGACTTTTTATGAGTATTAAAAATGCATCATATGAATAATTTTGGAGAATATAATTTACAGAGTATTCTGCAAGGATATATCAACTTCGGCTCCGCCCGAAGTTAGCTTTCCTTTCTTGTTTAATATAATCTGGTTGTACTAGTTCTACCTGTGCAATTAAATTTTCTTTAAGCTCGTTAAAAGCTCTTACAGCTGAATCATCAAGCTGTATTAAAGTTTTACGTGATGTTTTTTTAGATACCTTGCCATTTTGGCCTTCTAAATATTTTGTTAAAGGTTTAGTTATCTTTGCGTAATTTTGCACAAATTTTCTGTAATATCCTGTAAGGCCTAGGAAGCTTCTAAGCTCTGGAATATTTTTAGGGATCGGATATTTTTCAATTGTAGAAATTTTTTCGGGATCGGTCTTGATCATATTGTGAGAAACCACGTAACCTAGAAAGTTTGTTTATAATTTAAAGAACTTTGATTTTTCAATCGAAATTTTCATGTTTGCGTTTAGCAAAATTTTAATTATGACAATTAAATCTTTGTAATGTTGTTCAACTGTTTTTTAAAATATTATAATGTTATCCACTTGTTTTCTTAAAATATCAAAACTTTTATTTTTGTCGGATTTTTCCACGGCGGCGTGTTCAGGATTTTTAATTCCCAAACTTTTATTTTTGTCGGATTAATAAAAACTAAATTCGCTTTGATTACCCATTTCAGATTCGGATCTGATTTGAGTCTTTTCATCAAAGTATTTTTTTAATATAAATTATTTTAATGGAAGAATAATGTTTTCTTCTGTTAATGAAAGTTGGATTTAAGATTTTTCCGTTATCATAATTTAATTTTTCTTCTTTTTCATTATATTTAATTATTCCCTTCGCTGAATCGATTACAGCTCCTATTTTTTTTTAGGTTATAGCCGACCAGTAAATCTGAGTCCAGGCCTTCTATTTCATAAAAAGGATTTCGCGTATCAAAAATAGTTATCATGTGCTAGTATTTTATTATTGAATATCCATTCACTGTGGATACTTGTTTATATATTGGAAGCTCATTCTTATTTTTATAAATTCCTGTTCTAATATAACAAGCGGGTGCTCCAGTGTCAATTAATATTTTTAATTTTTTATTTATTTTTTATCATTTCTAATTAAGTAGGGCAAGCCTACTCCTGACCTTTGTCTGAAAAATGGTCATCCTCAATATTATTTAATCTCATGGTCTTGTTAGCCGGTTGCTTAACAGTTCCAGTTGGTAACCTTTTATTTTGGGCTTGGCCTTGCGGAGTGTTCTGAGTCTCAAATTGTTTAGTTTGATACCACTTGTTCAGTCTGTAATTATTACTTTAATGATTATTATAGGTTTGATTGAATCCGTTATTAGGCCTGTTCTTAGTCTGTATAGGCTCGTCTATTTCCATTGGTTCTGGCTTATTTTGTGGCTGTCTATAAGTATTCCACTGATTTTGTTGGTTATTATTAAATTTACCCTGGTTCCAAAAAATATTTTTATTCTGATTATTATAACCATAATTATTTCTGTTCTGGTTGTTGTCTTGATTGAACCTTAGATTATTATTGTTCCGCTGAATATTATAATTATTGTTTTGTTGTCTTGGCTTTTGATTGAAATATGTTTGTACATTACCACTAGAGTTTGGCTCACTATGTTTTCTCTGAGTAGTTGAGAAACTATTTGCGAAATGAGCTCTCATGTTGTTGCTTTCTAATTCCTGAACTATGACCATTGCATTTGGTAGGTCAGGTGGATTCATTGCGAAAATGGTATCAGAAATTTGGCCGTTGAGGCCGGTGATGAAAACTCTAAGAGCTGTCATATGTTTTTCATTAATTTCTGCTGTGATTGGTTTGTTTCTACCGTAGGTCATAATTGTTTTGTTAATTAGTAGAGTTAATTTTCTATTAACTGTACCATAATAATCCATTATGGATAATTTTCCCTGACTCAATACACTTAGTTCCTGTTCGATAATATGAATTGGACGTTTGTCGCTAAAGACAAAGTCAAGTCTGGCCATTATGGCATCGAAATTTAACACCGTACCATTATGGGTTAAGGCATCATTTGCCATTCCTGTTATTTTATTTCTTAATATAGATAAGGCAGAATAAAACCTTTCACTCCTTCTGGCATACTGACCCATGGCTATTTCAGCTGATTCTCTCCAGCTTACATATTTATCTTTTTCACCTCTATATTCCCTAACAGATTTGATGATCTCATAAGATGTTTCGAACTTAATATTTGGATCTACAATCTCTATCTGATAATCTTCAATCGTCTTTATTTTATGAGAAAGCTGCGATCTTAAATTTACGATCTCCTCCTTTAATGGATTTAATTCAAAATTAACAATTTGTTTTATTAAATCTCCTACATTTAACATTGTATTGTTTGTAACCGCCGGATAGTTCGTATATTCTTGAGGCGTATTCATGTGGAGTCTTTTATTTACTCCAGTCTGGCTGGTTGAGGGTTCCAACACTTTGAGAACTTTATTGAAATCAGAAATTAAGTCTTCCACTTTGAATTTTTTTATTCCTTTTTTTTTACTAATTTCTTATATAATAATAAAACAAGAAAGGAAAGCAAACTTCGGGCGGAGCCGAAGTTGATATACCCTTGCAGAATACTCTGTAAATTATATTCTCCAAAATTATTCATATGATGCATTCTTAATACTCATAAAAAATCCCAACTTCCTAACTTTAAAAACACCAAAGTTATGGCATTTCCAATCGTTCAGTTATATGGCAGCTATAGGATATAGTCGGCCGATCCCCATAAAATTTTGTAGGTCGGATTAATTGGCCAAAAATAAAACCCATAAAACTTTCTAACTTTACGAACACCAAAGTTATGGCATTTCCGATCAATCAGTTATATAGCAGCTATAGAATATAGTCGGCCGATCCTTATGAAATTTAATAGGTCGGATTGATTGGCCAAATATAAAACCCATAGGAAATCCCAGCTTCCTAACTTTACAAACCCCAAAGTTATGGCATTTCCGATCAATCAGTTATATGGCAGCTATAGGATATGGTCGGCCGATCCTTATGAAATTTGGTAGGTCGGATTGATTGGCCAAATATAAAACCCATAGAAAATTCCATGTTCCTAACTTAACAAATACCAAAGTTATGGCATTTCCGATCAATCAGTTATATGGCAGCTATAGGATATAGTCGGCCGATCCCGGCCGTTCCGACATATATACTGCGTGCAAAGGAAAGAAGGGTGTGTGCAAAGTTTCAATTCGATATCTTTAAAACTGAGAGACTAGTTCGCGTAGAAACAGACAGACGGACAGACAGACGGACAGACAGACGGACAGACGGACGGACAGACGGACAGACGGACATGGCTATATCAACTCAGGAGGTGATCCTGATCAAGAATATATATACTTTATATGGTCGGAGATGTCTCCTTCACTGCGTTGCACACTTTTGACCAAAATTATAATACCCTCTGCAAGGGTATAAAAAAGGTTTTATCTCTCACGAATCGTCCTCCTTATTTTTCTTATCGTTGCTTGCTGATCCTGTTGGGGTCGTCCTTCTCTTTTTTGTTGATCCTGCTTGGGCTCGACCTTCTTTATTGGTAACTTTGGCGAAGGATTGCCCTTCAGCCTGTTTTCTTTGAATGTTTTTTTGTATGATGGCTTTGATGATTTTTCTGTAAATATTTTTAAATTAAATTGTTTTTCCGATGATGATTTTTTTGTCACTTTTTAATTTTTATAATGTATGAGCAGTGAATTTCTTGTTACGATCACTATTTTGTTATTTGAGATTTAAGGAGATTATTTCATTAATTATTTTCTGCCTTAGTTCGTTTTTTTGATCAACACAAACTTTATTATTTTTTTGCCGGTTGTATCGATTTTAAGGGTATTATTGCATTTATTAATTTCCACCTTATTTTTTTTTTTTGATCAACACAAGCTTTATATTTTCGTCGGTTGTATCGGGTTTATGGCCGCGCTAAATTCCTTTTTTACTTTAAAACTTTTTTAACTTTTATTTTATAGTCTTGTTTTAGAATTTTTTAATCGCACGGCCCCACGTTGGGCGCCAATTAACTTTCTCACTTGTGATTAGTTTAAAAAAATTTATTTTTATTTTTTATTATCACTTATTCACTATTACATTTTTTCAATAGGTCGAACTTATTTTATTCACTGCTCTTTTACTTTTCACTTGATTTTTCTTTGGTGCTCGGTTCGGATCTCAAAAACGGAATGGACTCCTTGAGTTCAATGATCAATAATCAAACCTCGGCTTAAGAGATTTATCTCAAAAAATTGATAAAGATAATGACTCAAGAGAGTCGGAAAATAGGATGATGCAATTTGCTAATTAATGTTATTAGCGGACTTTAGGGATCACTTTGGAAATCTTTTGTTTGCATTAGCGGACTCAGGGCTCGCTTGGGGGCTCCGATGCTTAGAGTATCGGCTTGGATATTTACAGCATCCGTTTGATGCGGACTGCGTGAAATTGATCTGGGTGGGAATAATTTAGAGGCGTGTTGACAGAAATAGGTGACCACGGATTTATCTCGGGTCTTGTCAGAGTTAATTGGAAATTGGCTCTCGGCTCAAAGTTGTTTATAAATTGGGTAAGAGCCCCTAAGTAAATTGTCATATAACTTGTACGCAGATCAAGTTTGAAAACCGCCCCGATCGGATGTCTATTTCCTACAGCTCCAAGAGGAACAGTAACTTGCAAAAATGGAAGATATTTCGAGCAGTGTAAGGCTTTTGACATGAATCTTTCCAAACCCTATTTTTTTATAGATATCTTGACCAGTGTAAAAGCGCGTGTCGATCGGACGTCAATATCCTATAGCTCCTATAGGAACAATAGGGTGAAATCGGTCCAAATTTGATGTTTTTTAGAATATTTCACGCAGTGTATAAGCTATTGACATACATTTTTCCAAGTCTTATTTATTTACGCATATCTTGAACTGGGTATAAACGCTTGCCGATCGGACGTCTATATACTTATAGCTTCCGTAGGAAAAATTGTTAAAGCAATTGACATGAAACTATGCAAATCTAGTTTAATTATGTATACATAATTCCTTTCGCTACCTTTTCAATTTTAGCAATTTCGGCAAAGTCTGCAAGGGTATTAAAACTTCGGCTTGTTAGCTGCACTTTTATTGTGTTTTATCGTACATTTTTGACCTACGAAACATTTTGCTCTGACAAGAGGCACCCCAGATAGTATTAATGTTATTTTGTCCTCACATGTAAACTCTTTCAATCGACTTTTGCGGTTTTTTTTGATTTTTTTCCCTCCATTTTGTAAAATGTTCAGTGAGAAGCGTACGCCAAAAGATTAAAGTTCATTTCCGCAACGCTATGCAATTTTCTGGTATTTTTTCGTCGATCTGAGGACCGAGGTGAAAAAAAACCTTGACGAAAAGTGTACGCCAGCTGTTTGCCACATGAGTGGCGTAAAGTTTTCGTCGATTTGAGTACTCGGCTTTAAGAAAAATTGAGACAGAAAAATATAAATCAAAAAGTCCACTTTTGTTCTGTGACTAAACTCATTTGCTTCTGATGTATAACACTTCTGTATAATTCAAATAAGAATCGAAAAAGGGCTCTCGACGGCCCTGCTTCGATCAAGGGAAGGGGGAACATATCCCGTACAATTACCTTGTTTATCCGTCTGTAGTCAATGCAGAGTCGAGTTGTATTGTCGCGTTTCCTGACCAGGACGACCAGACTCCTGTACTCGGACTCAGAATGCTCGATGATTTCGTCTTTTCGATTTGGTCGTTGATAATACACCGCTCGGAGATTGCGAATCTACGCGGACGCGAGTTTACAATACGCATAAAACAATACGCATCGCAACGCTTGTTGTTTTTGTACTCGTCGGCTTATAGTTCTTCATCAGGTCGTAAACTTCGCGTTTTGCTTGAGTTGTTGCACTCTCGTCAATGTTTGTGTTCACATGTTCGGCCCTTTCGACAGTGTTTTTCATTAGCGAACTTAATTCATTTTTGGAGTTATGCATGTCTCGGCTTGGTATTTTTATTCAGTCACGATTTATTAGTATTTTGGCGTTGCTACAAAATTCTGCGCCTAACACAACTTGTACATCCAAAAAGTCAGATGAAACAACTAGAAAATTTTCTCCAAGCACTTGATCGTCAATTTCGAATTCTTCTTTATAAGAACCGAATGGTTTCAGCCTGTTGTTGTTTCCAAAACCGACAAGAAAAATGTTTACAGCACTCAATTCAGGCTTATTCAAGATTACGTACGTTGTTTCACTTGTGACGGTTTGTCGTTGTCGGGTGGCTCTGGGATGGCCAAGGTTCGTCACAAGAATTTGTTTGTGTCAGGCGTGGTTGCTGAAAGAGAGTTCCGACCCAGCCCAGAGTAGAAGTCGTGGGGAATTACTTAGTAAATTGATTATAACTAGGTTTATTTTAGTAAGAATCTTGACATTTGATTAATTTTTAACTAACGGGTTCTCGGGACTGGTGGGGTGCCGCCCTTGCTGCTTTCGCTTCCTTCGTCCACCTCGAATGCCTGGTATCGGTTGCCGTCCAGCTGCTCGAGAGGAACAGCACGGGATTACGGCTGCTGGTAGAATAGACCCCGGGGCGGGTTGCCAGGTAGCGAGCCTGAAATAAGAATATGGTGCTTGGGGACCCTAAAGTCAGCCGCAAGAGAGAGAATGTTGCTTGGGGACCCTGAAGTCAGCCGCAAGAGACAGAGAATGTTGCTTGGGGACCGTGAGGTCAGCCGCAAGAGAGAGAGAATGTTGCTTGGGGACCCTGAGGTCAGCCGCAAGAGAGAGAGAATGTTGCTTGGGGACCCTGAGGTCAGCCACAAGAGAGAGAGAATGTTGTTTGGGGACCCTGAGGTCAGCCGCAAGAGAGAGAGAGAGAGTTCGGCCGGTGAACCGCGCCGTAAGGAGGCGTGATCCTGAAATCAGACGTCTCCTAGTGATACCTTCGGATCGGCAAGCTGAGCCGGTCTTAAGAAGGTTAGGGGAAGTACTACGGGGGCTAACTACAATGTATAAGCGGACTTGGATCAAATGATCTAGTCCACCAAAAAACGACTTCGCTGCTTACCACCACTGGGGAGTTGCCTCTGTACCCTTAGATGGTCTGCTGCTAAGTGACCTTCTATGGCCCGGCTCGGCGAGATCTAGTGTGCCCGCCGCCTGTGTGGGATTTGCCGGTATAATTGTGGCCATCTCTCTCGGTCTAGTGTGCCCCTACGCGCGCGATCGTTGGCGAGCGCGCGTTCTTAGTTTGAATCTGAATTAAACGCTCCTTTCGTTTAACTTTTTTCGTCTCCTTTTATTTACATCTTGTTTTTGTGCACGCAGCGTCACACACTTATAATGTTGTATTTGCTGCCTATGTCAATAAGAGCTGTGTACTTGTTGTTTTTCATAAAAATTTCCTTACACATCTATAATTTATCATCTGATACTTTGCGTATATTTTTCTGAGTTTTAACCGTTTTAATTTCGCCTGTGGGGCAGTCTTAAGACAAGTCCGAAATTATTGCAGTTGAAGCATTCCGACCGCTGCTTCGATTAGGGCATTGATTAGATGTATGGCCAATTACACCACAGTTGTAGCAATGTACCTTTCTTTGCACGGATACGTCTCTATGACTTGTCTTCTTGATTTTTTGGCTTTCCGGATTTTTCACGGATATCCTCGTGGCACTTTAACTTTTCCTTGAATTCCTTCAAGTCTTTAGCATTGTACAAGATCGATTTATTGAAACTCAAATTATTGATGCCATCAATCACGTATTGCATAAGAGCACTGTTATCTACACTGCCACGAGAAGCCATTTCTTTCATTTGAGAAGATATTCTTAAACAATGTCATTGTTTTTATACCCTTGCAGAGGGTATTATAATTTTGGTCAAAAGTGTGCAACGCAGTGAAGGAGACATCTCCGACCCTATAAAGTATATATATTCTTGATCAGGATCACCTCCTGAGTTGATATAGCCATGTCAGTTTTAAAGCTATCGAATTGAAACTTTGCACACACCCTTCTTTCCTTTGCACGCAGTATATATGTCGGAACGGCCGGGATCGGCCGACTATATCTTATAGCTGCCATATAACTGAACGATTGGAAATGCGATAACTTTGGTGTTTTTAAAGTTAGAAAGTTGGGATTTTTTATGAGTATTAAGAATGCATCATATGAATTATTTTGGAGAATATAATTTACAGAGTATTCTGCAAGGGTATATCAACTTCGGCTCCGCCGAAGTTAGCTTTCCTTTCTTGTTTATTTTTCCTTTCGATAACAACTTATGTTATTGAGCACCATTCACTTCGTCTTTGAACTCTTTGATCAATGCGTATTTCAACATTTGCCAACTTCTTATTCCGCGCTCACTCATAATGTACATTTTAGAGAGCCGTTTAAGAGAACTTTTTGCGAAAATGAATTTTTGCTGGTCACCTAAGTACATAATGGAAGCCATGTCTTCGAAATCGGCAACCCAATCCTCATCTGCAAGGGTATCATCTCCACTGAATAGCCAAACAGAATCTTATACATCGCGGAAGTTTACTGAAATTTAGTTTGCGTTGCGTCATACCTTTCATTCGAACATGCGGCACCAACCATCCTGGTTCGATTGAATTTATACCCCCTTGTGTATATTTATACCCGTTACTCGTAGAGTAAAAGGGTATATTGTATTCGTGCAAAAGTATGTAACAGGTAGAAGGAAGCGTTTCTGACCCTATAAAGTATATATATTCTTGTTCAGGATCACTAGCCGAGTCGATCTAGCCATGTCCGTCTGTCCGTCTGTCTGTCTGTCCGTCTGTCTGTCTGTCTGTCCGTATGAACGCTGAGATCTCGGAAACTATAAAAGCTAAAAGATTGGCATTTTGCATGTAGATTTTAGGAGTTCCTACGCAGCGCAAGTTTGTTTCAAAATGGTGCCACGCCCCCTCTGACGCCCACAATCCATAAGCTGTGGCCACAGTTTTGATAATATTATGAAAATTTTAATTGGTATGTATTTGTTTCGTCAATAAATATCGGATGGCCTAATAAAAGTTTGCCACGCCCACTCTAACGCCCAAAAACCCATTAAACGCTTAAGCCTGGCTAGCGCCTACATTTCCGCCTTTCATGGCGCCATCTAACGGATGACTTTGGAACAGCTGGCCAAGGTGCTTAACAGAGTCAACGTTAATTCTCGATAAGGATTTCTGGATAGCTGAGTAACGGGTATCTAATAGTCGACGCACTCGACTATAGCGTTCTCTCTTGTTTTTTTTTAGTTTACTTCCAACGCACACATGTTTTTAACTATTTTGCATTTAATTTATCTAGCAGTTGTTTAATGTCACGCCGCAATCCACACTCAGATTGTTTTACCTACTGCTCAATCAAAATATTCAATCCAATAATTATTTGCATGGTCCTCCTGAGTTCTCCGGGTAATTGGTATTGACTTATTTTTCCAGCTGAGGTGACCGGCTGCGCCAGTTATCTATAAGTTCAAAACCGTGGTATTTTAAGTAAAAGTTTTTAAGCATTTTAATGATTTGTTCATCTCAAATAAAGATCCTCTTCTTCTACATTTAAAATATGAATATATTGGTCTAAATGAAATCTCAGCCCGAAAATCTTTTATGAGTTCAATAGCATTTCTTTTAGTGCTTAAATGCTAAAAAGTAGCTTGAGCGGGTGTTGGGTCACACATCCTGCCTTTTGCTGAAGATGCAGTCTTGCCAATATTTAATTGGGACTCGGGGTAGCACGGGGAGTTTTAGGCCTTGATACTTGTACGGTAACTCCTCCCCAACTAGAATGGAGCGATGGCAACATCTGTGGTATTTCCAGAGCGACATTGTGCAGTATGGTCCGGGAAGCAAACGTGGATATAGAGATTGTTTTAGAAAATATTAGCAATATTCCATTTATGGCAGAGGGATGTCGTTCTTGATTTCTTCGAATACCAATTATATTCTTGATGTGTATTTTATTTTCAAGGTTAAGGGTCTCAAGGTTCAGGTCCACCTTGGTACTGTTAATGGTTGTTATTAATTTTAACCTGTCTTCTTTTTTTGGTTCCACAATGTGGTTAGGCTTAATTACTGTCTGGGGATACATCCATAAAAATGGAATGTAGGGTTTGAACATACTAACTAAACAAGACGGAGATTTTTAGCGTACAAATTATAACAAAAGTGATTTTATTATATTTTAATTTATTTATTGTTAACCGGTTAGGGCAGCTTGAGCTCTGTTTAGAAACTAAAAATACAATTTAAAATGAAAATGCGGCTCGTCACTCCACCGTTCGGCTAAGTTGCTGATCCGCACTTTTGGGGAGACGCTGCTGGCGGCCCGCAACTCTGTTACTGTGTTGACGCTGCGCCTCGTGACCACTCAGCGCTTGCATGGGCCGGATCGGATTTCACCGGCCGGATTCCCGCTTACGCGTGCATCCGGAGTTGGCCCCAGATCAATGACGGTAGTCGGATTAACTCCTCCCAGCTTTAAGTTAAGGCCGCCCTCGGTTTTTCCAAGTATTTCTGCCAGCAGCTTGCTCCGGTTCTTCTTGTCATTTCGGCGACGGATCAGGAATAAGAGAGCAAAGCATCCTAATAGTAGGTGGTAGCCCCACAACTGAAAACGGAGCCATAGGTAATTTGGCCCCCAAGATCGACGATTCGCTGCAGATTGCGCTGGCTTAATTCGTGCAGAAACTGAGGAGTTGGTGGTGCTCAGTAATGTTGATTTCAGCCACGGCTGGCACAGCCGGTGTTTTCCTCCGATTGCCATTACATCTAATTGGAACAGTTGCACGTCGAGCCAACGGTCAAGTTGGCAAGATGCACTGGTGGATGTACAGTTAGTTTGTTTTTTTCTATGGACAACTTATTGTGTTTGAAGATGTGTGAAGCAAATGTATTTGGCGATGGATTTAAAAGTTGGCTAACAAAAGTCTAGTTATGTAGCTTGGATAACGAATTGATGACACGAGGACGTGTATATGTCAGAATGGCCGTGTCGGAGAAAAAGTAATGCAGCATTTCGTTAGGCATGAGACTTTAAGGAATGAGGTACTAGTTTCGGTAGAAGGACTCCGTTTGCGAACTAAGGCCGTACCCGGCCGTTCCGACTCATATACTGCGTGCAAAGGAACGAAGGGTGTGTGCAAAGTTTCAATATCATCGATATCTTTAAAACTGAGAGACAAGTTCGCGTAGAAACAGACAAACGGACAGACAGACGGATATGCTTATATCAGATCAGGACGCGATCCAGATCAAGAATATATAAATTATAACAAAAGTGTTTTCATTATATTTTATTTATTGGTAACCTGTAGGGCAGCTTGAGCTCTGTTTAGAAACTAAAATTACAATTCAAAATGAAACTGCGGCTCGCCAGCGCTTGCATGGGCCGGATCGGATTTCACCGGCCGGATTCCCGCTTACGCGTGCATCCAGTGTTGGGCTCAGATCGTTGACCGTAGTCGTGTTAACTCCTCCCAGTTTTAAGTTAAGGCCGCCCTCGGTCTTTCCAAGTATTTCTGCCAGCAGCTTGCTGGCCCCCAAGATCGCCGATTCGCTGCAGATTGCGTTGGCTTAATTAGTGCAGAAACGGTAAACTGAGGAGTTGGTGATGCTCAGTAATGTTGATTTTTGCCATGGCTGGCACAGCTGGTGTTTTCTTCAGAACCCCACGATGATTTACGTATGGGGTACCATTCACGCTTATTTGGTCGTCGAAGGTTACAAGGAACGTGCCGTGCTTTTGATAAGTACTGCTGCCGGTTATGTTTGCAACGTCGTTGATGATAAGCATGCCCTCGTCTACCATAACCACGGGCTGAAGATGGCTGGATTTTGTGCCGCAGTAAGCGAAGACGCCGGTCATCGGCTGTTGAGCGCATGTTTAACTCTCCAAAGTTTTGCACAGAATCCATTTATATTTGAAGATAAATTAGTAAATAATCGTTCGTATATGTCCCAAAACTCTAAAAAAAATGAACCTCAATACCATCAAAATCGTACTCAAATACAAATTTAGACAATAATCAAGGCGGTGGATTCCAAAATAACTATCAAAATAGAAATAATAACAACAAAGAGAGACAGAATAAGTTCGATTCAGTTATTACTACTCATACTTTTAGTGCGGATCCTAACATGTTAATACTCCGACCCTGTCAATGGTGTATTTTAATTGTGTCTACTAATGTACAAATTTCGACGTCGGAGAGTACTACTAGTTCCATATGTTTCCTTGGGAACTTTGTCGTTAATGATGATGTTTCGTCCGCATAAGTCTCCTTAAATGTTATATTAGCTGTGTGTCCAAGATATCCGTACTCGTCCCAGATAGTTACGTCACTGGGATGTAATCAGCTTGTGAATAGTCACTAAGTCGGAAAGTCGCGTTCGTGGTCAGTATTGTCAGGAGGAATATGGCGAAGTGGTTTAGCCTAAAAGGAACAAAAGGAAAATGGTTAATACTAATTTCTATTAATCTATCTTAGGTTGTTCTTATGGACCACCATCCCCTTTATTAAAACGGTTTCCTCTGAACAAGGGTTTTTTCCTTTTTTTTTTTAAATTTCTATTTGAAGTTCGTAAGGGCTTGAATGAATAATTTCGACAGGTTTTTTACCTGTTACGGAATGAATGGTTTTGTTGTATTCTATAGTTGCTAATAGCACAATGTCAATGGTATCGTCAAGTTTTCTGTCTATATTTAGGCAACGAGCTATCTCGGCTAATGTACTATGAAAACGTTCTACCGTTCCGTTTGATGTGATATGCAGAGGTTGGGAATTTGCAATACTAATTCCAAAGTTTCTTAAACTCTTTAGAGCTGATAATATGGCTAAGAGTTCCTTTACATTTGCCGCCAGGTGTTCCTTGTCATTGCGAATTGCGTGCAAAATCATGGTAATATGTCGTTTACCTTGAGATAGTACGGCAACTATGCCATGCTGTGAGGCATCTGTAGTTAGGTAAAATGGTTTACAAAAATCGGGATACATGAGGGTTCCTTCCTCCGATGCTAAAATAATTTTCAGTCGTTCGAAGACCCCTTTTTGGGATTGATTTAAATTTATCTCAATTTTCCTAGACTGATTCGCACCTACTTTACCATTGTCGCCTTTTAAAATATTTGTGAGCGGACGAGCGAAGGTAGCAAACCCTTTTATAAAACATCTGTAA
Organism: Drosophila prolongata; assembly: GCA_036346975.1. Lineage (NCBI taxonomy): Eukaryota > Metazoa > Arthropoda > Insecta > Diptera > Drosophilidae > Drosophila > Drosophila prolongata. The sequence goes on from JAYMZC010000387.1 coordinate 6,710,774, forward strand.
TAGCTAGCTAGCCCCAGAAAGGATTTAAAATTAAATAATGTTATTGGGGGCAGAAAGTTTTCAATGACTTGTACCTTTTCTGGGGAAGTTTAGATCCCCCCTCGCGATACTACAAATCCTAGGTGTAGGGACAAGAGCGTTTTCTTGCCGGGGTGTGATTTGGACGGTGTGATTTAGCGAATTTGATTAATAAAACTCGAATTGCGAATTGTGTTTGTTCTAGGCGATCGTATTTTTAATAATGACCATGGTGAATACAAGAATGGTGAATGGTGAATACAAATGCGAGAATGGTGAAGACAAAATGCAAGCATGATACGCGCAATATTTAAATACATTTCAACTAGTTTATCAGAATTAATTATATAAGTTTTAATAGAAAGTTCTGCGTTGATCCAACACTAGGTATTAGACGCTTTCTTTAAAAAACTTGGATTTTTCATGTGACAAGCGCATTCCGGCGGTGCATAAGCGACTTAGGATCTCATCAACATGTTTGATGCGATCCTCCTTTGTAGGATCAAACAAGAAGTTTGAAGAATTAGTACATTACTGTTTACTGAAAAAGCCGTTTTCTTTCTATCTTCTTCTGCCAGCTTGATCTGGTGGAATCTCGATTTTAAGTCCAGCGTTGTAAGGTATTGGGCTTTTTCTAAGTTCGACAGTATTACCGATATGTTAGGAATGGGGTACTTGTCATCTTCGGTTTTATATTTAGTTTCCTAAAGTCAAAAACCAGCCTCTTTTTTTTGTAGCCATCTTTGTCAACACCTTTTTTGTCTACAACCCAGATGGGATTATTTGGTGGTGATGATTTTGACGGTCGAATAATGCCATCATCAAGAAGTTTTTTATCATCCGTGTTGGCAAAGTCCGATACCCCTTGAGGGTAGGGGTATATTTTTGAATAAATGGGTTCTTCATCCGTTGGGATTTAAGCAACCGTGTTGATCTTATACGGCAGAAACTCGTTGAAGTCCGCAAATGCGTTTGATCTTAATTTAATCATCTTTGAAAAGAATTTTTAGTGACCATCGGGAAGTCTTTATCGTCAACTTTTGCAAAATTTACATCCTTAAATTCAGCAAATTGAAGGTCCTCTATGCCGCTTTCATACTATAATGTTTTTTCCAAAAATGATTTTGGCATTGACCACCTTTAGGAAATCCAGACCCACAATCCCAGTAAATTCGATTCAAAATACGTTTCAACTCCTTTAGGGGCTGAATATAATTTTTTGAGGCACCGGTATCTATTAGGAGCCTTAAGATTTATGTACGGAAGAAAGGACTTTCCCCTAAAAAATTATAATATTCCAGGTCCGAAGTCTCGTCCTCTATAGCTGAGGCTTTGGCTTTCGCACAATTTTCATATTCATTATCTTCGTTTTGATCGGTAAAGTTTAGTTTCTGAGTTTTCATCGAGACATCCTCGTAAACTTTTTTATTATTTGCGTGTAGTTTTGATCGGAATGTAGGGTCTACTTCCATGGTTCCTTTAAACAAACGGTTGTTGTTTACAACTACCGTCATCCCTGTACTTGTACGCCTGCTCTTGCCCAGACTTAACTTAGTGCGGGTTTTTTTGTCCGTTGCCCGGTTTCTGCTTGTGTTGACTGCCAGTTTTTTGGGGCTTTTCTTTTTCATTTGCAAAATTAGCATCTGTCATTAGCCGCTTCCGCTTCATGTGCGAGTGCTAATGTGGAGGGCATATCATTGGGTTGGGCTGGGAATAATGCGAGTCTAAAGGGCTTTCTTAGCCCGAAGACAAAAGTGTGGAGAGCATCGCTCCTAAATTTCTGATTCAACACAGCAGCGGCGGAAGGCTCGTGTGACATTAATGTTTTATTAGTAAGAAGAAGTTCTCCCTGCCTCATGGAATCTAATTCCTGCATGATAACACGTACCGGTGTTTTGTCGTCATACGTGAAATCAAGACGCGCTGTAATGGCGACGAAATTCGAAATTGTGTCAATTTGCATTGACCCTTACTTTGGTTCTTATAATTGCCATTAAAGGCTTAAAGACGGTATATGCAGTGTTAGCCGCTTGTCTCCAAAAGACATAATTCTTCTGCTTCCCGTCGATTTCGGGAATGGACTTGACTATGTCTAAAGGCTCTTCGCATTTATACTATTGTCGATACTTATGGCCTCATAGGCCATGACCAACGTACTTGCCAGAGAAATAGAACCTCTAGCTCTTGGAACTTCTGTTCAAGGGCCTGGGCCTGTGTGTTCCACGCTGGCTGAAGTGCGGCACGTACAATTTCAGAAATATCGCTAGAACTTCCCCGTCACAACTGTCTGTGCCTTTTTCTTCTCTATAGCTCATTTAATTTATTAATAATAATCTCTGAACTAAAAAAATCAGTTGCTTTATTGTTTTTAGAAGTTTCTCTAAAGAGATCATAAACGTAAATTTTGTGAAATATTTAAATTTTGTATTGTTTTCCTGCGGGGGGAATCATTGTGATGAATGCTGTTGCAAGTTACAGGGCACTAGAAATTTCGTTTCCAAATTCGTTGTACTATTTTTCGAAAAAAAATGTTTAAATAATTTTCGCAACTAATAATTTGTTGCACTCAATTATTAATTGTTTCACTTTTAACAGGAAGTTCTTACCTGTTGTTGTTTTTTTTCTTTTAAAAATTTAATTTCGTTTTTATTTCCTTGCATTCAAACTATTTTTTAAAACAAATATTTTCAAGATGATTGCGTTTATTATTTTTTAAACGACTTTGAACGGTTTATTTTTCATGAATTCTTTTTTTGAATTCGGAATTGCAGAACTTTCCACGGTTGAGCGCCAATTATAACAAAAGTGATTTTATTGTATTTTAATTTTGGGTAACCCGCTAGTGCAGCTTGAGCTCTGTTTAGAAACTATAAATACAATTCAAAATAAAACTTCGGCTAAGATGCTGATGCCGCACTTTTGGGCAGCTGCTGCTGGCGGCTCGCAAACTCTGTTACTTTGTTGACGCTGCGCCTCGTGACCATTCAGACCTTTGAAGTTAGAGTATTGAACTCGAGTTACAGTTTTGTACGGAAAAAAAACGCAATATATTATCATAACGACGAAGATTTCTTGATATTTCAACAAGCTTTTGTAGAAATCAAAAGCTCAGATCATTAAACAAAATTATTAAAATGTATAATAAAATTTAAAAATATTTTAACTTACAAAAAATTTAAAAAGACATATAAAATTTATCCACACAGGGATTAGAAAAACTATCAATTGGTTTAATGAAGAACACTACTTTCCCGATAGTCAGAAATTAATTAAAAATATCATTAACGAATGTGAAATCTGTTACATAGCCAATACTAAAAATCGAAATATAAAAATTTCCTTTGAAACAACACCAGAAAATCAAAACGCAAAAGAAAGATATATAAATAATTTCTATATAAGTATTGATATAGTCTAAGTGAAAGGTCATGGTTGAAGATGGGAAAACCACAAGGAATCAAAGCAGATAAAGACTCAGCTTTCATGTGTGTAGCATTACAGAATTAGTTGAAATCAGAAGCTGTAGATATATCTATTACAACTAGCAAGAATGATGAAGAAAAATTCCACAAGACAATTAATGGAAAATTAAGAACTATTATTAACGAAGAAAACATAGAAGATCGCTATACATATACTATTTTAAAACAATTCTATATGTCTGCAATCATAAAACGAAACACAACATAACTAATAGAACACCAGCAGACATTTTCTTATATACAGGAATCCCAGACTTTGACACCCAACAAAATAAAATTAATAAAATAAACAAAATAAACGAATTAATTAACGAAACAAACAGAGGCAGACAAATTTTTTTTTACAAATCAAACTTTAAAAAACAGAAAAAGATTAATAAAAGCAAATATGATAGTTCCAGAGAATTAGATATGAAATTGACCAGATTAGACATTTTTAATCAAAAAATCCTTAAACTTGATTATTTGAAACAAGAAGGCTCAGAGATGTTATTGAAAATAAAAAAGACCAAGAGAAAAAGCACTTGAATCCAAGAGTAATTAAATTTAACTCAATAGAGTTCTCTCAGAACATTTCTAAAGTTCACTCAATATCTAGAAAGCTCGAGACCGACACTTGATTGTCAGAAAAATCAGATCAATAAGTGCAATAAGGTCGGTCTGCTTCAGTCTAAAACACAAAGTTTGCAAAAGTACAAAAGTTGAAATAAATAAAATAATTATTTTTACCAAAACCTTAATGCAAACCTTTAATTATGAATTTATTAATAAAATAAAAACGTAAAAGTAAATTTCAAATATGTTTTGGTAGACAATATTTCAAAGGGAGAAAGTAAAATTACATAACTGACAGGGAAGCGTAACAATCAAGGATCACCTCAGACTCGTCAGCTATCTACGGGGATGGAAGCAGAGCGTCAGAAACTCCTCAATGTTACGATCAGAGAAGCTTTTTTTTTGCAATTGTGAATTACCAAACTTCATTGGTTTAAACATTTAATGCTTCTATTATCATTTAACATCGTTAAAGCTTCTATTATTGTATGAAAGTTTCAGTGATTTGTCAGTTGAAAAACACTTCGGTTTTTTCGATATGCAGACTGCTAAATACAACAATAGTTCAAGATTGTTAATTGCTGAATTTTAAAGGGCGTGTAGATCCACTTTTGTTTATGTTGGTTTGTGTTGACATTTTCAACAATAATTGTAGCTATTGAATTACTCAAGGTTTATTATGTTGGAGAGGGAAGAGCTTACCAATAACAACGCCCCATTACGACGTAGAAGAAGTTTTCTCCGTTCGAGCGGTGGATCATTGGGTGACTAACGTCGCCGGGAAAAGATTCGAACTTAATGGAAGAAGTTAGGTCCAGAGATGTGAAGATGATTCAGATCTTCCTTTGGAGAACAACAAGTATGAGATCGCCAAATCTAATACAAATAAAATGCTGCTGCTCCACATTTTGGTCCAATTTACAGCATTACCCAATACATACTTTCGCGCAAGGCCAATCTAGTATACAGCTTATAAAGTTAATAGATTTTCCAGACCTTAGTGGAAGTGAAGAGGATTGGGCAGTGTTCAATATCACGTGCTCTGATTCTTGCGTTGCGTATCGATATACGAACCAAGAGAAGCCACTTAGATTTGCAAAAGGGCCTTCAGAGGAGTGCTAAAAATGAGCTCAAGGGCTTGCTGATTAATTTCGAAGCCAGTTAATTCCTCCATCCATCGGTATGTTGCCGTCGTCGGACATAGTGAGGTCTATTGACCCCTCGGTGGGGGTTACTCTTTGTCTTTGTCCTCGATCATCATTGTCTTTGACTTTCAAGGTGAACGGTCGTGTTTTTTTTCTGCGCATCGAATTTTGCATTTTGTTTTCGTTTATTCCCATCGGTGGGTTTTATCAAAACAATTTTAATTCTCTTCGTGTTTATTAAAACATAAATTTGAACTCCGTTCGCTTCGCGAGTGCACTTTGTATTTAATACTAATAATTTGTTTTAGTTTTTCGTAATTCTTATCTGTGTTTTCTTTTCTTATATCCCCGCCGTTTCTCTTTTGTGCATGCACTTTAACTTATTTACGCTCCCGCTCTCTTGCTCTCTTTGCCTTGAAAGTTCTAAGCGTGCAGTTTCTGCGTCTCTTGCGGTACTTATAACTGCTCGCTTATAAATTTCAATTCGCTTTTTTTTTGGTACAGTGGTAAATAAATAAAATGAATAATACAAATTTAGTCTGCTTCTGCAAAAAATGCAGCCTCGTAATCAGGGCTGACCAGTCTAATATGACTTGCTGGCTGTGTGAAAATATGGTGCACACCAAGTGCGCCGGTTTTACTGGCCGGACAAGTGATGACCTTTCAAAGGGGCCCAATTTGCAGTTTTGTTGTGACGCTTGTGTTGAGGTTGCGAACGAGATGAAATCGTTCATGCGCCAAACTAAAGGCGGCCTGATGGGGCTGATTAGCTGTTTCGGAGTGGCTAGAGATAGTTTTCGCCGAGCTGATGATCTCCTGTCTGCGCTGGACTCGCAGTTTAATAGTCGTAAGCTATTAGAAGAGTCCCCTAAGCGCAAAAAGGCCGCTGGTGGTAAGGAGCAAAAGGGGAACACCCCGCAACCGAAATCAAAAGATCAACAGAGCATTCCGGCGGATCAGCAGTTGATTTCAGCAAACCCTCAAATGTTGCTAAGATCGGCAGCTAAAAAAGATTCGGTATCCGAACAATCCGTTACAGAATGCATGCAACCAGGGACTTCTAAGAATTCCGATTTGTCCGTAGTGGTTTCACAATTAGTGGATCCACCTATCTCTCAGAATGTAGCATCTCCACCACAAGGGACTACTGAGTCCGGACAACCGGCTCAAGTTGGTTTTGCAGAAACAATGTCTGCTCCACCAAAATCCCTTTTAGTGGTTCCACTAAAGAAACAAATTTTCGTTTCTCGGCTTTCCCCTGATCAAACATCTTCTGATGTATTGTCTTATATTCAAGACAAAACTAAAGCCGATTGTAATAGTGTAAAGGTGGAAAAGTTTAAGTTTTCTTATGCTAGAGACATTTCATCTTTCAAGATAACTGTCCCTAACGAGCTTTTTGAAGCCATATGCTCGGGCGACTTTTGGCCGGATAATATGGTTGTAAAAGAGTTCGAGGCTAAGATAAAGAAGAAGGGGCCCGTTGGAGTAAAACTTCCTAGTCGAGGCCAAACCAGTGTACCAATTTCAAAAAACTAACCTCTAACCTCCTTCTTTCCTATCAGAATGCAAGAGGTTTGCGTAGCAAACTCACTAAATTGTATTCTGATAGCCTTTCCTTTGCATCTCATATTATTGTGTTCACAGAAACCTGGTTAAAGCCGGAGATCTTTAGCTCCGAAGTTTTTCCAGGTAAGTACACAATATATAGGTATGACCGTCCCTCTAGACGGGGAGGTGGAGTCTTAATTGGAGTTGATTCAAACTTCCCGTCTGAGGAGTTATTTTTTGATGAATTCAATACCATTGAATTTATTTGTGTTAAGTTATCGCTTCCTGGTAACTTTATATACATAACTTGCTCATATATTCCGCCGTTGTCTGAACTTCCTGATTATTTAAATCACCTATCCGTTATTAAGTCCGTTGCAAATAAGCTTTCCGATAGGGATCAGATGATAGTTCTAGGTGATTTTAATATACCTGGAGTTACTTGGTCCACTGAGGACGGATCGAATGTCTTACTACCTATAGCACAGCATGATTTTATTGATGGCCTGCTTGACATATCTCTATCTCAAGTAAACCATGTTCGAAATTCATTAGGTCGCCTACTTGATTTGTGTTTTGTATCAAATCCTGAAGGTGTGTTTCTGTCCAGAGTAGCACCACTCACGCAACCTGAAGATCCATATCACCCAACAATCGAACTTTCATTTGATACGGGCAGAGTTATAGAAGAAAAATCAGAAAAATCCAAACGAATGCATTGTTTTCGCAAGGCAGACTTTCTGAGGCTAAATAATTTTATTTCTGGCTTTAATTGGTCTGATCTTTACTTATGCATTAATATGTCCGATGCAGTTAAGGTTTTTTACACTGCAATAAACTCATTTTTTAATTCCTGTGTTCCGTGGTACTATCCGTCAACTTCCAATAAATCACCTTGGTTTAGCAAAGAGTTGACACACTTAAGAAATGTAAAGTCCAGACTTTTTAGGAAATATAAAAATACCGGTTCTCAATCTGTTTTTACTAGATATTTAAGTGCTCGGTCAAGATTTACCGTGCTTAATGCTCAGTGTTATAATAGTTACTTAAACCGTTGTAAGGTCCAGTTCTCTCAGGACCCGAAACAGTTTTATAATTTTGTTAACACCAAGCGTAAATCTAATTCTTTTCCTTCCTCGCTGTCGTTCGAAAACATGACGGCAACCACAGATCAGGCAATAGCCGATTTATTTGCCCAATTTTTTCAAACGACTTACTCTACTTTAGATTATTCATCACAGCCTTATTCTTACACCATGTCCAAGTCAAACCTCATATTCTGTCCCACTTTAACAGAAAGCTCTCTTCTTTTGGATCTTCTTCGTATTAAGCCTGTTTATTCGCCAGGGCCCGATGGTATTCCTGGGTGCGTGCTTAGGTATTGCGCTAAGGCCCTGTGCAAACCTCTCCTTATCTCTAGAAACCTCCCAATTCCCAAAGATTTGGAAGGAATCATTTGTTATTCCTCTTTTCAAGAAAGGTAACAAGTTAGAAGCCAGTAACTACAGAGGTATTTCTAAGTTGTCAGCTATTCCTAAGCTTTTTGAAAAAATTATTACTCCTCATTTGCAGCACCTTTGCAGATCAATCATTTCTCCGTGTCAACACGGATTTATAAAACGTAGATCCACAATCACAAACCTTCTAGAGCTCACTTCATTTGTGATAAAAGGCTTCAATAGTAGTTTTCAAACAGACGTCATTTACACTGACTTTAGTAAAGCATTTGACTCTGTAAATCACTTACTTCTCATTCAAAAACTTGACCTTTTAGGTTTTCCAGTTGATCTGCTTAAATGGATTTCAAGTTATCTAAATGGCAGGTCACAAAGGGTCCTTTTTAAAAATTCAATTTCTGAAATTCTCCGTGTTACCTCCGGTGTTCCACAAGGGAGCCATCTGGGTCCGTTACTTTTTACATTATTTATTAACGATCTTCCCTCAATTATAAGTCATTCTCGCGTACTTATGTACGCAGATGATGACTATAATAGACTGTTTCCTGTAATATCAAATCTTGACTCTCTGCCGCTCATAAAACGATTGATACTTGCTTCATTGGCACAAGATTGATCTAACTATTACTTTTTTCCCCGGACCTTTACCTTTATTTTCCTATCTCGCGTCTATCATATCGCGAATCGTGCCGTACGATACACGGCTGCGCCCCTCGGTCGGTTGGGCGGGTATGTGGGCCGTGGGACTCCGCGCGAAAAAAAAAAAAAAAAAAAATGTGGATACAGAGTCAGGTTGGTCGTATTCGTCTTGCTGCGGTCTGTAGCGTTAGATCGATAGATGTCGGAATCCTCTTCTGCGCCCTTAACATATAGCAACGGTAACCTAGTTATCCCTACCTACTGGTGCAATAGACGCCTTGACTCTAAGTACCATTTTCTGATATTATTTAAATACCTTACGTAACTCGTTATTTACCGCTTGTTTCCAAGGTCTTGGAGTTCTAGCTTTGTTAAAAATTCTACGCCTTCGCTTGCCCGGCTTCAGTACACGAAAAATATTTGATGAAATGATTTTTAAGACCCGGTAGTGCCTGCGTTATATATCACCTTCCTTGACCTTGTCTCCTAAGTGCTCCGTAATGTTCCCAATTTTTCGTGTCTTTTCTTCGTACAAAACTCTGTGTTGCTTCCGGCAATAGGTTGTACCAACCCCACTGCTTCTCCTCGAGTAACTGCGTAATCATTGTTTTCACGATGTCGGTCGCACGTTTCGTAGCGTTCTATGACCTTTTACACATGTTCATTGAATTCCTGGTTCATGAACTGGGAATTTATTCAAAAACCCAATTTATTATGCCAAATTCCAATAATAAATAATATTAAAGATTGGATTGCATCTCCATTTGAATCCACAGATTAAAACAACAAATTCGTCTATTTTTTCCCTTGTGGTTACGTAATCATTGGGGTGGGGTTGGTTATTGAAAGATTACTTTTTTACCAGGGGGGGAGAGCGTCAAAAATCACCGAAAACGTGATTACGTACAATATGGACAGCCACTTTCGTTATATACCATTTTTATTTTACTTCTTATTCTCCTGAACCCTCCTAGAAGTATAGCCTGTAAATCTATGCAAACGTCAGATATGAAATTGTAAAACCAAACATCCAAAAATAAATTTTTAAAGTTATATCGAATCAGCAGGTAAAGCAACAACACAACCAAGTGCAAAAATCGGTGCAAACGGCAAAAACAAAACTACGGTAGAAGAAGTGACAATTCTGCAAGCAGGTTCGGCCATGCAGACAGGCATGGATCGCTACATTAATATCTCCAAGCGCAAGCTAACACCCCCAAAAAACTCGGACGGCAAGCAGTCAAAAATAAATCGTTCCAACAAAGGCCCTGAAAATCCCGGGCCACTAAATGAAAATAGATTTTCCATTCTGGCGGAGCCTGAAACAGAGTCGGAACAATTAGCCCCAAGGAAACTAAAGCCCCCACCTATTTTTATTCGGGAGAAGATCTCGAATGCCCTAGTCAACAAAATTGTTGAGCTTGTCGGAAAAGATAACTTTCATGTTATTCCGCTTAAGAAAGGGAATATAAGCGAAACTAAACTCCAAGCCAAAACCGAAGACGATTTCCGAGCAGTGTCGAAGTACTTAAACGATGCCAAAAAGAATTACTACACGTACCAGCTGAAAAGTTGTAAAGTTTTGCAAGTTGTGCTCAAGGGAATAGAACCCGATGTGACCCCCTCCGAAATTACAGAGGCCTTAAAAGAAAACGGTTTTTGCGCAAAAAATGTTATAAACATTATGAACAAAAACAAGAAGCCGCAACCACTCTTCAAGGTCAAGCTGGAGCCAGACAGCAGAACTTTGAAAAAAAAACGCAGTACAACCGATCTACAAGTGGCAGTTCCTTCTGCACCGTAGGATCACAGTGGAAGATCCGCACAAACGGACCGGGCCAGTGCAGTGCACAAATTTCCAGGAATACTGTCATACCAGGGCTTACTGCACCCTCAGGTCAGTATGTGTGCTTGTGGAAACTGCCACGGCTCCGAACCCTGCCCTGCCAGCAAGGAAGACTCTCTCACTAAAAAGTGTGTAAACTGCCAAGGAAACCACACCGCAAACTACAGAGGCTGTCCAGTGAGGCTGCAACGAGCGACAACGGCACGCTCCCTGAACACACAAAACACTTACATGAGATCACAAACGACACCGGAAGTTTTCTTCGCAAAAGCAGCCAGATCATCATTTGGCCCTTCAATTACCACCAACGGAATGTCTTACGCCAGTGCTCTAAGATCAGGCACAGCTCACATAGAGCCGAAAATTGATAACATCCAGCAGGCCATGGGGCAGCCACAAAGTAACATGGAATCTATGATGATTACTTTGCAACAAAATATGATGGAATTTATGTCCTTCATGAAAACCACAATGCAAACCCTTATGCAAAACCAAAATATCTTGTTACAAATGCTTGCAGCTCAGCAGTCCAAATAAACCATGCCTAGCCTTCGAATAACTCTGTGGAACGCCAACGGTGTTTCACGGCATAAACCTGAAATAACTCAATTTCTGAACGAAAACCACATCGACGTTATGTTGCTGGCAGAAACGCTTCTCACCAGCAAATATAACTTTAAAATACGGGGATACATGTTCTACGGCACCGATCATCCAGATGGTAAAGCGCATGGCGGAACTGGCATCTTAATAAGAGACCGCGTCAAACACCACTTTCACCAACGGTTTGCAAAAAATCATCTGCAAGCTACTTCGATAAAATTATAGTTGGGCAACTGCAACCTTGCCGCTGTCTACTGCCCACCCCGCTTTACAGTCTCCGAAGACCAATTCATGGACTTCTACAATTCACTTGGTGAGCGATTCATAGCAGCAGGAGATTACAACGCCAAGCACACGCACTGGGGATCCCGCCTTGTGACTCCCAAAGAAAGACAATTAGACACTCATTAAACATGCAACAAACTGGACTACGTTTCACCAGACAGCCCTACATACTGGCCTACAGATCCTAGAAAACTACCTGACTTAATTGATTTTGCTGTGTCAAAAAACATTTCTCGCAATCTGATATCAGCAAAATCGCTTTTGGATCTATCATCGGACCACTCACCAGTGCTAATAACTCTTCTTCAAAGCCCGGAATTAATCGAGCACCCTCACAGGCTGACGTCGCATCGAACCAACTGGCTGAAGTTCAAAAAGTACGTAAGTTCCCACATTGAACTAACTCCACAGCTCAACATCAAGGAGGACTTCGACTGCTACGCCGATGCCCTGGAGTCTGTACTCGTCGCAGCAGCCAAAGTCTCAACACCGCAAGGGAGGGATGGGCACACATACCAACACAAAACTAACCATGAAATCGAACAGCTTGTTCTGGAGAAAAGACGTTTGAGACGTGCTTGGCAAACCAGCAGATCGCCATCCTCCAAACAAAGTCTTAAGGAAGCTGGTCGCAGACTGACCAGGGCTCTAAGGCAAGAAGAAGAAAAAGCACAACGCCAGTACATTGAGAAACTTTCACCCAGCAAGCATCCCTTGTGGAGGGCCCACCCAAAACTAAGTGCGCCGGCCGAAACAGTAATCCCCATAAGAGACTCTTCAGGCAACTGGGCCAGAAGCGACAAAGACAGAGCTTGTACATTTGCTTTACACCTTCGAAATGTTTTTCTGCCTAACCCTGCAACTAATTCATTCGCACTACCGTCGCCGTCAATTCGAATCGAATCTGAGACGGAGCCAATTCTGTTTCAACCAAATGAAGTTGCAAAAGTAATCAGCGAGCAATTGAAACCAAAAAAGGCCCCAGGCGGTGATCAAATAACTCCCAAAATGTTAATCGAACTTCCAAACTGTGCAGTTGAGGTTATTTGTAAACTCTTTAACGGGATTACACGACTTGGCTATTTTCCAAAAAAATGGAAAAAATCGGTAATCATAATGATCCCAAAGCCAGGAAAAGATCACACAATACCGATAAGTTTACTCTCGTGTCTGTCAAAATTGCTCGAAAAATGCCTTTTGACGCGCATAATCCCATATCTGAAAGAGCACAACGTTATTCCAGCACACCAATTTGGCTTTCGAGAAAGCCATGGAACAATAGAGCAAGTCAACAGACTAACAACAGAAATACGGACTGCATTCGAGCTTCGGGAATACTTCAGTGCTGTATTCCGTAACGTTGGACAGGCTTTCGACCGAGTCTGGCTTGATGGCCTTATGCATAAAATAGAACGATCCTGCCGGGAAACACTCACAGAATACTTGAATCGTACCTTTACAACAGAGCCTTCGCCGTGAGATGCAAGACTGCAACATCCGACGACTACGCTATAGAGGCTGGAGTTCCCCAAGGTAGTGCCCTTTGCCCAACTCTATTTCTCCTCTACACCGCAGATATCCCCACGAACGAGCGGCTAACTACTTCTACATTCGCAGACGATACCGCGATCATAAGTCGGTCCAAATGCCCAATTCAAGCAACAGCACTACTAGCTGATCATCTCGTTGTAGTGGAGAGGTGGTTATCAGACTGGCGAATAAAAATAAATGCGCAAAAGTGTAAACATATAACGAATACTCTTAACAGACAAACGTGTCCTCCGCTAACCCTGAATAACACGACACTTCCACAAGCTGACGATGTAACGTACCTTGGCATCCACCTAGACAGGAGACTTACATGGCGGAGACATATCGAAGCTAAGAAAATTCACCTAAAACTAAAATCAAACAGGTCCATTGGCTTATAAACGCGCGCTCCCCCCTCTGCCTGGACTTCAAGGTCCTGCTCTACAATTCAACGCTTAAGCCAGTCTGGACTTACGGCTCCCAACTGTGGGGAAACGCGAGAAGCAGCAACATCGACATTATTCAGCGAGTACAATCAAAAATCCTGAGAACTATCACTGGGGCACCTTGGTATGTTCGGAACTACAACATCCACAGAGATCTTGGCATTCTACCCGTAAAAGATGAAATATCAAAACAAAAAGCGTCCTACTACACCAAGCTAACTTCTCATCCAAACCAGCTCGCCAGGGGCCTAGCCAGGGCTTCCAACCGGACCCGATTGCAACGCAATGACCTTCCAGCTCAGCAATAGTTATTAGAGCCCCTAAATCTCGCGCCAGTCACCTTGACTGTCAGATAGTTTTTTAATTTAAGATTCTATATACTTAATGTTAGTCTCAATTCAGAGAAGATCCAATAAATAAAAATGCAAATGTTTAATAAAAAAAAAATTTATTGTCGAGTGTTTCTCTAAAGAAAAAAGAAAGAAAAAATAAAAAGAAACCCTTCTCAAAAGAGGTATTAAGTCTTTTGGACCTTCCGTCTACAGCTGAAAATGAAAACGATCTTCAGTGCGATTCTTATGACAATGAGGATATTTATAATATTAAATTGGATGAAGAAAAAAATTGCATTTAAAAAATAAGTAAGTATTTAAAAAGAACAGGAAAATATATATATTTATTCTAAATCTACTATCAATCAGTTTGCAAGGGCAGCAACGGTGGGCGTGGTCGCACTGACCCAATTTTGTATCATAAGTTATTGATCGGTGTCTTTTTATACCCGTTACTCGTAGAGTAAAAGGGTATATTGTATTCGTGCAAAAGTATGTAACAGGTAGAAGGAAGCGTTTCCGACCCTATAAAGTATATATATTCTTGTTCAGGATCACTAGCCGAGTCGATCTAGCCATGTCCGTCTGTCCGTCTCTCCATCTCTCCGTCTGTCCGTCTGTCCGTCTGTCTGTCCGTATGAACGCTGAGATCTCGGAAACTATAAAAGCCAGAAGATTGGCATTTTGCATGTAGATTTGAGGAGTTCCTACGCAGCGCAAGTTTGTTTCAAAATGGTGCCACGCCCCCTCTGACGCCCATAAGCCACAAGCTGTGGCCACAGTTTTGATGATATTATGAAAATTTTAATTGATATATATTTGTTTCGTCAATAAATATCGATTGGCCTAATAAAAGTTTGCCACGCCCACTCTAACGCCCAAAAACCCATTAAACGCTTTAGCCTAGCTAGCGCCTACATTTCCACCTTTTATGGCGCCATCTAACGGATGACTTTGGAATAGCTGACTAAGGTGCTCAACAGAGTCAACGCTAATTCTCGATAAGGATTTTTATTAAAGAAAATTGCGATGGTTTTCATTTGTCAATACCGAACTATATCCCAGTAATCAGCAAAGTGCTGTGTTAGTTGCTGTAGATACGTTTTCCAAATTTGATGATACTTATTAAAATTTGGAAACGATCTGGCTGCGCTCACTCCACTGTTTTGGGTTAGTATGGATTCCATCCATGTCTGTTGTTGTTGCATTAGTTGCTGCGCGAACAACAAGGTTTGGAAATTGACTTGATTTTGAGGCATGGTTTTTTAATACACAAAACCAAAGTTTTGCGGCAACTGTTTGTTATTTTAATCACTCGTCACCAGAATTTCTTGTGTTCCGAATAAGAAATGACATGATCGGGATGAGGTCAAATGTCCAACTAAGTTTATTCTTCCTTTTATACATGCGTGGTGTGTGTTAATATTGGTGTGTACATGTAAGTTTTCATAAGAAGTCTGAATTCGAAGAATAACTTTAATGAAAGAATGATGAAATATTCTAAGAAATTACAATACTTATCATCGGCCATTTCCTCTACCATGATAATTACCTCAATAGTTATAGTGTCTATATTGAATGTAATTTGTGACACATTGTTGTGAAGTTTCCTGCCCCAAGGCGGCCATGATAACAATTGTTGACCAATGGGTTAATGGCTTTCTTAGTGCTAAATTTATCAGCGTGTTCGGCTGGTAGCCCCTCGTTCTAGGAACTTTCGTAAATTTTTCGGCAGTTTTAGCCTTTTTTTTCGCGCGGAGTCCCACGGCCAACTTACCCGCCCCATCCGACCAAGGGGCGGAGCTGTGAATCGTAAGCCACGATACGCGAGAAGAAAAAATAGCTAAAAGTCCGGGCAAAAAAGTAATAGTAAGATCAATTTTGTGCCAATGAAGTCAATATTAATCGTTTTAGGAGCGGCAGAGAGTGAAGATTTGAGACTATAGGAAAAAGTCTATTATAGTCGGAACATTATACTCTGAAAGGCTCATGCAAGGCATAGTTAGATCTACAATGATTTAATATTAGGGGAATATAAGTTCTAGTTAATCTACTTGGCACAGGAAAGTTAAGCCTCCTTACTAAGTCGGGCCAGATAATCTCACCATGAATATGGTAATAAATGAAGACAGTACCAAGCATCGTTCTACGATTGGCTGGGGAGGGTAAAGAAGGTAAGATGAGATTTGCATCCCAGTTTAGGCTCCGTAAAGCAAAAAAAAAGAATGTTTTTTTGTACTGATTCAATGCGAACAATATGTATTCCGTTTTGTGGACTCCAAACGGGAGTGCTCCAGAATCGGATGCACTAGCGAAATAAATAAATTCTTAGTGACCATTGAATTCTTTTAACCACCAAAGAGATGTCACCTAACGAGTAAGTCGCGTATTTCGGATTAACCCGATAAAATGTTATCTGCTTCCACTTAACTTCACCAGTTTTGAAAGTTATCTAGATAGGATAGTAAGTCTTACAGGCGATTAAGTAAGTTGACATTTTTTAGGAAAGTAAGAAGGATAAGTAGGTTTTCCGGTTTTGGATTGGTTAAGAGAGGGATGAGATCGGAGTTCGGGGTTGAGGGTCTAATTCTTTGAAAGTAAGTGCATTCGTTTAAAATATCTTTGATTGATGTATCCTTGTTGTTCCGAAATTGGCATTGGTTAGATGGAGATTGAATGAATCTATTTGCATGGGTCAGCTTAGTATGCCCAAGGCGTAACCGTATAAGTTTGGTTGGTTCAATTCTTGTTAGCTTGGCAAAAAAAGTGTCTAATGTTTGGTACCAGGTAGAGGTTTTATTAAGCAGGTGTGAAGAAAAATTTAAAAGCAATATCTGTTTGTATCTGATTTATTTATGTTTGGTGATGCTATTAAGGGGGAAATCGTAGCTGCTTTACAAGCTTCGTCGGCAAATTCGTTTCCTGTTATATCTACATGACTTGGCACCCACAGTATTTTTATTTTTGCAAAGTTGTTTGTGACGCGCCGGTTGAGCACCAGTTGTTTATTTCAGTGAAAAGAGTGTATAGAGTGATTTTAGGTCAATACGTATATTGAAATTTCTGTGTTTCTGTGTTTTTCTATGATGTCAGCTATGCTGCGGAATCCTTGCGGAATACCGTTATACAGATTTTGAATGTCGAATTTCCCGGTTTGTCATAAAACTGCTTACATAGTTTAGGATGGTTTCACCGCAACCCCAAGTCCGCAATTGGCTTAGTATTGTGTGCAACCTATCTTTTCAAATGCCTTCTCAAAATCTAGTGATATTATTGATACGTGCCGTTTTTCGGAGAGGGCTCTGTTGATCAAAGCGTCTACGTACAGTAGACAGTCTGAAACTGATTTTCCTTTTCTAAATCCAAGTTGGTGACTATTAAGCAGTTTGTTTGTTGTAACAAACCACCATAGTCGTTTGGAAATAATTTGATCTAATACTTTTGATAGCGATATGGGGCGGTAGGTGGATTGGTATAATGGTGCTGACTTTGTACGTTTGGGGTTGTGTGTTTTTAAGATGCTATTGAAGAGTGCTATTATTCTATTTCGTACGGGATTGGAAGTGTGTTTTAACATTGCGTAATTGATGTTATCGTAACCTGGCGAATTTCCTTTAAGGCTATTCAAGGCTGCAGAGAATTCTATGAAATTTACATTATGTTCAATAAATTTAGCTGTTTTGTGCGGTAGATCGCGTTGCCTGTTGTTTACTATGTCGTTTTTGGCTTGAAGGAAAAGGGTTGAGAAATTGTTGTCTTCGGATTGTGAAGACCAATGATTGGAAAAAGCTTTCACTATATCCTGTTGATCTGTTAACGGGTCGTTTGAATTTTGGTATTTTATACAATGAATGGTAGTTGACTTATGTATGCCAAAAAATGTGCGAATTTTGTTCCAGATTGTTTGACATTTGGTGTCTCGGTTGATGTTGGATGTTAATGTTTGTATACTTTCTTTCTTACTTGTTCGAATTTCCCTTCTGTATAGCTCGTTAGTTCGTTTGAAGTTTACTAGGTTTTCATTGTTCATATTTTGGTTAAATTTTCTCCAGGCTATGTTTTTTTGGTTTTTTAAGGATTCTGCGTTTTTGTTCCACCAGGGTACGTTGTGGTGTTGTTTAGGGGGCTTAGTTTCCACAGAGCATGACGAGACGGTCATGGATGGAGATGATGTTGATCGAGCCGGTGATGGCTGCGATGATTTATGAAATAAGAAAATGTAAATGACAACTGTGTGCTATGTGATGGCCGGTTGGTCGAGAAAGACTTAAATTGTTAAGTAAAATGAAAGTTGTTAGAGATAGTAATTGACGATGTGAAAATGTGATTGCTTATTGGAGAAGCAAATGAAAATGGAAAATTAATATTGTTTGAATTGATGGTAATCCGGATCTCACGGCTTAAAATAAAAAAAAAGAAAGTATTGTCCTTTGTTTAAGTATGAGGAAATGTAAGTTCGATCTGCTAATTAAGAACTAAGAATTCTGTATAACTTTTGAATTTAAAATAATAATGTTATTAAGGAAAAATGCTAAGTTTAATTTGCTGTTCATAGACTAATAGCTCATAAGGCTTCTGATTAATGAAATTATAGTTATTTTGCATTATCTTCAAAGTACATCTAGTTCTATTTATTATTGGGAGATAATATTTTGTAATGTTTTAAAGTTGGAAACACACGAGGACGTGTGAAAGTCAGTATGGCCGTGTCGTGGATTGGTTGGACAATTCAAATTATAACGACTGTTAGCTTTGATATGTCTTTCGCTTCTCCTTCGTTTTCATGTGCTTCTGTGCTGTTTCTTCGGCTCTCCGAATGGAGGCAACTGATTCTGTTGTCAACGTTAGTCTGTGCACTGGTGTGAGCGAGATAGAAGAATGCAGGTGCCCGCAACAAAAAGGAATAACGGAAAGTTCTCAATGGTGTGTATTGGAATGTGGGAGCGAGAGTGGAATAAAGTAGAGAGCGACGCTTGCAAAAAGGGACGCAAGCAGTTTTAGAGAACATTCGTATTTGAAGAGCCAAACTGCAAAGATCATGCCACGCGCCAGAAAACGTTTCCGTTCGGACCACGAAGAGCAGCCTGAAGCGGAGGACGATTCCAGTGAATCCTCGACATATACTTAAGTACACTACAAAACAAACAATTGCACACACAAATGAGTTACGAGAGAAGTAAGAGAAAGAGACAGTTCAAGCCCATTAAACCTAGATCTGTTATGACAGAGAGAGTAGGCCTACAGCAATGGCGACTACAAGTGTTTTAGAAGCTATCAAGGTAATAGCCTGGTAGAAATTACTCCGAAGTACGAAGGAGACTCGGCTAAATTAGATGGATTTATAGGAGCGGTAGAGCAGGTGCTAGGCCTAATCAAGGGAGAAGAGAGATCAAACGTAGGAGTAATCGCACTTAGAGTGGTAAGGAGCAAGATTATAGGAGCAGCGTATAAAGTCCTAGATTTAGATGAGTCGGAGTTAAATTGGGATCAGATAAAGAAAGTATTGATTACCCATTTCAAAGACAAAAGATCTGAGCAGGATTTGATTATGGAATTGACCCACTTTAAAGAAAGGAAGTTAGAATTGGAGGCCTTATACACCAAAGTAATGACCCTGAAGAAAGCCCTAGTGAGTCTGGCCAAGTACAGCGAGCAAGGCATATTGTTGAGAAGACCAAGTGGTATGAGGAGATGGCCTTAACCGCCTTTGTATCAGCCTTAAAATGACCGATAGGGGTAACCAATATAGCTAAGGCCTATGAAATAGCCTGCAGAGAAAAGAACCTGGGTACCTTGCTGGTAGCAGAAATTGAGGCAAAAGGTCAAGAACTGACTGAGTCGCAGGACAAAGAGGTTAAGGAAATTCCGAAACAGGAACCAGGAAAGCTAGATAACCCAGTACCGGAGTCGCAGACTGGCACTTGGTAGCAGTATCGGTGGGCAGGAAATACCCAACCGCAGTTCCCAATGCTGTTTCCTATGCACAACATGAATGAATGGCCAGGATTTGGATTTCCGTATCCAATGATTGGTAACCCATTCAGACCAGACAATTTTAATCAGGGAGAAACTTCCAACTATGCAAGACCATATCGTAACTATCAGTACAAGAATAATAATTGAAGCAATAAGTGGAATAATGGTCAAAATAATCGATATAGTGGTATGGCAACAACAATTATAACAACAACAACATTCACGGAGAGACAGGAAGTTAGAAAACAGCTAGAGAAGATATTGGATCAGAAGATTATTAGACATAGCCACTCACCATGGAGTGCGCCGGTTTGGCTGGTGCCCAAAAAGAAGGATGCCTCAGAAGAAAGAAAATGGAGAATGGTGGTAGACTATAGGAAACGAGAAAGTAATTAAAGACCGATATCCGCTACCAATAATAAACGATGTATTGGATAACGTGGGGAGAGCCAAATATTTCTCAACCTTAGATTTGGCGAGTGGGTACCACCAAATCGAGGTAAAGGAGGAAGATATCCCGGTTTGATTGACGCTCCCGCAACCTTTCAAAGGTTTATGAATAACATTTTCGGCGAATTGTTGTCTCATATACATGGACGACATTATGGTGTTCTCAACGTCGTTGCAAGAACACGTCACAGATTTAGAAAGAGTTTTTAAGAAGCTTGCAGAAGCAAATTTTAAACTGCAGTTAGACAAGACAGAATTTTTGAGAAAAGAAGTAGAATATTTAGAGCATTTAGTAACCCAACTGGGTATTAAACCAAACCCAGGGAAAACCGAAGCAATAAAAAGATTGGTTGGGGTACTATATGAAATTTATACGAGACTTCGCGGCGATAACGAAGACAATGACGAAGCCATTGATACGGTTAGAGTTATAGAAGAAAAATCAAAAAAATCGAAACGAATTATAAAAACATACCTTTTAACACAAAACAAATAAAACTGCTTGGCTAAATAAGAATAGATTTAAATGCCGATTGATAATATTAGATGTTATTCATATTATGATGTTATTCATATTTACTTAAAATATTTTAAGTCACTAAATCAAAGTTTAATATATTTGAATAAAAATTAAATTTAATATTTCCATTTTAAAGTTAGCCATGGATTAAAAAATAAAGTGAAATAAATTTATTTAAATATCCTTTAAATATAATCAATTTAAATATAGTTCGCTTTGTTTTTGTTTAACAATCATATTATATTCAAATCTATTAAACTTTATTGAAAAATTTTTAAATTTAATAAAGCAGTTTTATATGTTTTGATTTAAAAGTTTTGTTTTTAGCTTTAATTTAAATATGTAAAACGAAACTATGAATTAAATATGCAGATATTAATTTTTAAGGTATGTATATAAAAAAATTTTACATCAAGCTTCATTGCCATATATATAATACATAAATGCAATTTAAATAATCATCCTGTTCAATCAATCAGAAGTTCTTTTGACACACAATTAGTTTCTTAGTCCAGAAATTATTTCTGGACGAAAATCGTCTTCTCG
The DNA here is from genome assembly GCA_036346975.1 of Drosophila prolongata. Lineage (NCBI taxonomy): Eukaryota > Metazoa > Arthropoda > Insecta > Diptera > Drosophilidae > Drosophila > Drosophila prolongata. The sequence continues at coordinate 6,732,155 of JAYMZC010000387.1, forward strand.
AACAAATACGCACACATACGCACTTCGTTATTCGTGCAATTCTATTTTTAGATTTTTACGCTCTCAACTTTGTGCGAGCGGAGAGAGCGGAATTTTCGTCGCCACCAAAAAACGAGCTGCATATTGCAAAACCAATGTACATATGGGCGTTACGCATCTTAGAGTTTATATTGGGGTTTGCCAATAGCATATGCTAGTAGAACCTTATCAGGATCAGTGGTGAACTATGCGACCATAGAAAAAAAATGCTAGCCATTATTTGGGCAATTAAACATTTTAAATACTATGTATTCGGCACAAAGTTCAAAATAGTCACTGATCATAGACCATTAACCTGGCTGATGAGCGACAAGGAACCGGACTCCAAACTCGTAAGGTGGAGTATGATTACGAGGTTGTATATAAAATAGGTTCCTTGAATGTAGTGGCAGACGCATTGAGCAGAATTCAACCTGAACTCAATGTGTTAGATGTCTTAGAGATAGCGACAAATGAAGAGATAATTCACTCCGCTGGGGAAGACCTGCAATTGGGATTCCCAATATCAGAAAGACCTCTGAATGAGTATAATATTCAAGTGGTTACAGAAAGGGAGAATAGCAGGAGTAGTATAACAAATTCCATTCAGGAATAAATTACGAGTAATTTGGACGGAAAACAACTTTGATGACGAAACAATTGCCCGTAGGCTAAAAGAAATCCTAAAGCCTAAAACAACGGTGGCGTTGTTGATTCCGGAAAACTTGGTGATAACAATCCATGACGTATATTGCAAATACTTTGCCTATAGAAAGTTGTACAGGGCAATAAGATGTACAGTTTTTTGCCAGATTTAATAAGAAAAAGCGAACAGGAACAAGTCATTAAAGAGTATCACGAAAAGAGCAATCATAGAGGAATAGTCGAAACGGTAGCTCACCTCAAAAGAAAAGTGTTTTTCCTACACATGAAACAGGCAATTACCCAACAATAAATAATTGTGACAGTTGCCAAATTGATGAATTTCTGATTTTTTTGACTGTTTCGTTTATTATCTTGGATTCCACAGTGTTTTTATTAATTTTGGTGTATATCCAATCCGATACACATTGAATTTTTCGATTGTTGCTGTGCCATATTTCGAAAAGTTCACTGTGTCTAAACTCAAATGTAAGAAAACGGGCATAAGTTTTTGGTTTGTGGCTAAAGACAATACTCACGAGTACAATCTGGACCAATTCACATAAATTGGACATTATACAATACTAAATCCCTAGAACTGGACCATTCCACAATTTAGTTGAATTTTCTGGACCAATTTAATGCGTGTGACACAACATAAAGCAACTAAATATTTTGACGCAAATTTCTAATCGGAAATCTGCTGATAGCAAGCTCACTTTTAAAAGCTCTCAAAAATCTTTGGTGGCGCTTTTAAAGCTTTTAATTAAAATTTATAAATTAAAATGTATGATGAATTTACTTTAAGATTAAAATAAGATAACAACGAAATATTAACATTGAAAAATCGACTTTATGCCAAAAAAACGACATCTGGACCATAGTGCAGTGATTGAAGTGTAACTCTTTAATATCATCCTTCCTTTCCAAATAGATTCTGGAGCCACGGTTTACATACAAAGAACTTAGAAAACAATAATTGAAAAGTGTGATCGAATTTTGCATGCATTTGGCCAACAACAAATCCCTGTTCTGGGCGAACTGCACACTGTGGCGAAGTGTGGCAACAAATTGGCAAATTTTGTGTTAATCGTGGCTAGTGTAGAGAATTCAAACAATCTGTTCGTCCTAGACTTGTTTAAGATATTTAATTTTGAAATTCTGTAAATATTCTAAAAAGGTATAAGGAAGTATTTAAGCCAGCAATTCGTACAAAAAAAACTTTTCGGCAAGTATTTACCTAAAACCGAATTCCTTACCAAATTCTACAAAAGCAGGCAAATTCCATTTGCCCTATTGGAAAAGTTCAAGGAGGAAGCGCAGCGTCTCACAAAAACAGATATTTGGAAACATACAAAGTCTAGCAACTGGGCATCGCCAATAGTACTAGCACCCAAGCCAGGTGGAGGACTACCAATTTGTGGAGATAATGCCAGGTGTCAATTCCCAATCGGACATCGAGCAATATTTATTGAAAACTCGTCAGTCTTTGCTACATAAAATTCGTCATGGCACACAGTTTTCCAAAATTGACCTAAAAGACGCTTACTTCCAAATGGAATAAGACGAAGCAAAAGAAATTATGGTTGTCAACACGCCTTTGGGTTTTTCTCAGTAACAACGTTTGCCCTATGGAATAGCTAGCGCTCCAGCTATATTCCAGCGTCATCTTAAGAAATTTTAAATGGAATAGAATGTTGTGGAAATGATCTAATTATTTCGGCTCCTACAGTAGATCAACATCTTGATAGACTTGAACAAATTTTAGGCATTTTACAGGCGAATGGCATTAAATGTAAGAAAGAGAAATTTTTCTTTCTCAGAGACGAAATTAAGTACCTTGGGAGACGAGATTCATCCGGATTCATCAGGACTAGAAGGAATTAAAGCCCCCCTCGGATCTACAACAGCTAGATGCGTTCATAGGGAAAGTGAACTATTACAGCAATTTCATTTCGAATTACTCCCAGTTAGCTTCACCATTAAATCAATTGCGTAGAAAGAATACACCATTTAAGTTTGGCCCAGAGCAACAGCAAGCTTTCTCAGCCTTAAAAACACATATCCTTGAAGCTACTGAGCTTGCACATTTTAACAAGGATCTTCCGCTCGTTTTAGCCACAGATGCGTCCTCTTTCGGCATTGGTGTTGTTTTGTCACACATGCAAATTAAATTTATTATTTGATTGATTTTTAAAAAAATTAATTTTTTATTTTATTATGATGTTCACCTCTTATTTTCTTAAATTCACTTTCACAAGTCACTTATCATATAATTAGATTTAAACCTTGATTTTCGCGACCGATCGAGTCGTCTCCAAAAAAGAACTGCCCTTGGTTTGATAAAATATTAATCATGAAACCTCGGCTTAAGAGAATCTTGCTCAGAAGGGATTAAAAGAGATTAGGCAAAGTTAAGAGAGTAGGACAATTGGCTGATGAAATAATTGAGAAGTAATTGAAACTCAATAAATTGATTATTTGACAAAAATTTGGTTAGCAACTGGCTCGGACTAGATCGGACCCTAAGTGGAAAATTTGGAAGCTTTGTTTATGACTGGGTTCATTTGTTTACAGTAGGCCGGATGTGGTTCTCACAGGGCTCGGTTTGAGTGAGGGGAGATTCTGTTAACGAAGCTAGAATTTCCAGCGGTTGCTAAGATTGGAAAGGGTCATTTGTTTATAATAGCCCGAATGTGGCCGGTTTGAGTGAGGGGAGATTTTGCTAGCGAAGCTTAGATTTTTCAGCGGTTGTTACGATTGGAAATTTGTTTATGAAACTCATAAGCTAAGAATATTCATTGGTTGGATAACATGCATCCAGATGGCAAGGAAAAACCAAATGAAATTCGCATCGAAAACTTTAGATGTTCACCAAGTTACATACAGCCCTACAGGAAGCCCTTCAATCATCTTTGGGGTAAAGAAATTTCATCAGTTTTTATACGGCAGAAAATTCATTCTTATTACCAATCTAAACCCTTGGTCATAATATTTAATCCAAGCAAGCATTTGTCAACAATGACTTCCAAATTTTGATGGCCTCGACTATTAGATACCCGTTACTCAGCTAAACAACTTAAAATAAATATGCCTTCTTATATATGCTTACATAAATACACACATACGCCATTGATTGACTCAGACCTCCAATTTGGCTAACTTGATTTGATTTGCATAGTTCTTGGGATATAGTTCGGTATTGACAAATAAAAACCATCGCAATTTCCTTTAATAGAAATCCTTATCGATAATTAACGTTGACTCTGCTGACTCTGTTGAGCGCCTTGGTCAGCTGTTCCAAAGTCATCCGTTAGATGGCGCCATAAAAGGCTTAAATGTAGGCGCTAGCCAAGCTTAAGCGTTTAATGGGTTTTTGGGCGTTAGAGTGGGCGTGGCAAACTTTTATTAGGCCAATCGATATTTATTGACGTCAGAGGGGGCGTGGCACCATTTTGAAACAAACTTGCGCTGCGTAGGAACTCCTCAAATCTACATGGAAAATGACAATCTTCTAGCTTTTATAGTTTCCGAGATCTCAGCGTTCATACGGACAGACAGACAGACAGACGGACAGACAGACGGACAGACGGACATGGCTAGATCGACTCGGCTAGTGATCCTGAACAAGAATATATATACTTTATAGGGTCGGAAACGCTTCCTTCTACCTGTTACATACTTTTGCACGAATACAATATACCCTTTTACTCTATAATAAAATATCGCTCAACTACAGCTCATGGAAACGCAGACGCACTTTCACGTCTTCCTAAATGCCAATTTTGACACGGAAGAGGCATGCTACAACATCATCGATATATCTTGTCCAATCAATGCCGAAATAATCAACGAAAACTTGAAGAACGACTCTGTTTTGTAAAGAGTATATAACTATGTTTCAACTGGTTGGCCTAAACATCAGAATCACCCCGAAATGCTGTCCTATTTTATTCGAAGATTTGCGTTGACAATTGACAACAAGCTGCTTTGTCTTCACCCGGATGTCAATAAAATTATTATACCTCGCAAGCTTTGACATAGAATTCTTAGCCTTCTTCATGATGGTCACTGGGGAATAGTTCGCATGAAACAATTAGCACGTCAGCATGTCTGGTGACCAGGTATTGATGAAGAGTTCCAAAGCTGGCCAAAAGCTACAAGGGCCTGGGAAAGGATACACATCGATTTTGCAGGTCCTATATTTGACTCAATGTGGTTATGTTTTTTCTCAGTTTCCATTCATTAGCCAAATAGCATCGACTACAACTGCAAATACTTTATCTGCACTTACAGCTATATTTGCGATCGAAGGTTACCCCAAGACATTGGTCAGCGATAACGGACGGCAACTAACAGCAGACTTCTTTAATGATTTTTATATTCAACATGGTATTAATCATTTGACTACAGCTCCATTTTACCCAGCATCAAATGGACTTACTGACCGTTTCGTTCAAACATTTAAAACCTCAGTGTTCAAAAACATCAAGGACGTTTATCCAGTAAAAACAGCCGTAACCAAATATCTCAGTTCGTATCGTTTTACCCCTAACTCAGAAAGTAAGTCTCCGGCGGAATTGCTCCATGATTATAAGTCAACTCTTCGAAAAACGAACTGAAATTCAGCAGAATCGTACAACAAAATACTTTCTAATCCAAAAAGTATATGCAAACAATTTCGTATGGGGAGAAAAGTGGATGGAAGCAGTCATCGATTCTTCGAACATCCACATCCAAAAAATACATGTACACACCAATCCTAACACACACCACGCATGTATAAAAGGAAGCTTTCAGTTGGACATTTGACCTCATCCCGATCGTGTAATTTCTTAATCGGAACACAACAGCCGAGGTAACTATCAGAACAACGGCTTTTACCAAAATAATGGCTATTACCAAAATAATGATTATAACAAAAATTACAATAACTACCCAACTATAACATATTAAAGGTCGTGGAAATTATAAAGGAAAAGATACAAAGCCAAGTAAGTCAAACGGTTTACTTTGTAAACCTTAAATTAGACCTTCTTGTTTTATATATTAATCATTAATTATAAAAAAGTCATACTCATTTAATAACGTAGATTTTAAATATCAACCCAAATATTGGTGAAGGAACAACCAATTCCAAAGGACAAGTCATTAGAATTTCTTTAAACCAACTATGAACTCTCTCATAATTGTTTATATTAAATTCAAATTTTGCAAAGGGAACTTTGATGCAAAAATAAGCATCGACTTCATGAAAAAAAACAATTGTCAAATATATTTCAAACCAGAAAACGATTGGCTCATATTGAGACCCGATAACCTCTATCACCGTATTAATATTCGAATACACCATACACTTTAAAACAATTTCACAATTATAGCAAGATCCGAAGTTGTCGAAAAATTTCTTTAAGCTCAGAAATTAGAAAAAAGCTTAAGTTTCACCCTCAAAGCGTCTTAAATTTAACACCCCTTTTTTTCTCATAAGTACCCTGCTGGAACTCCAAGAGGACAAAAGGGACAGGTAAGTACTAAGCAATAACGTAGTTTCAGTTCTGCTAAGCTAGAATTTACCTTTCAGCCTTGAGTTGCGCAAATCCGGACTCAAGCTGGCGGTACAGTCGTACAAAAATAACTTAAAATCTAATTTTAGGTGCGGCCAGTAAGCCACACAGGTATTTCGGCTGCTGGTCGCCGAGTGATAAATCGGACCCTTTTGAAGGCGCGCTTCGGTGTGGAGTTGGCGGTCCGGAGGGTGGTACCACGCCTTGCTTTGGCCACTGCGGGCCGCGGTGGCAGGGATGCCGCGAGGTTAAGGCGCCAGGTCGTGGTTGCGACGCTGCGCTGCACGGGTTCTACGTTCCCGGAACAGACTTACCGAGGTACTATTTAATTTTTTTGGTGGCTGTTCGTGGCGGTTGTGGCTGCCTGCGGTAGTTGCTGCTGCCCTTGACTGGCTACTGGTGCCTGTGCCTGACTACTGCTGCCTGTGGTAGTTGCTGCTGCCCGTGGCTGGCTACTGCTGCCTATGGTGGTTACCGCGAGGTGTGGCCTTTCTCCCACATGAAAAATAGGAAAAAATTAAAGAAACTGCCGGGGCCTTAGGTACTAGGGTCCCCGGTGTACCTAAAAGAAATAAACTTTCACTTTAACTCCGATGTTCTCTAGAACTTTTTCGCACTCTTAATTCTATTTGGCTTCGATGTCTGGCAGCAACTAAACCCTATCCCTGACCTATGTAATGTCATTCGCCATATTGCCTTTGCTCCCCCAAAAGTGGGTCATTGGACGATCTAAGGCCATCATAGCCATACCCAGAGCGAACCGGACTAGTTTAAATAGCTAGATAGCCAAGGGCATCAGAAGAAGTTTCGCCACTTCAGTAGGGGTTGCCAACCACCAAACTTTATCGATAGACCCCCACCAAAAACGAATATCTCCTTCGTATTTCTTCCAGCCGAGTTCAATTTTAAATGCAACACCATCCAAGGATTTAGAGAGACGCCTCAAAACCACAGGCCACTCAACGAAATCATTGGGAGCATTAGGGATCGGTGCCTGGCGCAATCTGTATGCAGTTCCAAACGGTGCCCTACGCGGGGCCCTCGCTTGCCGGGAACTACTGCCTTTGTTTTTTTCGGTTGCGCTCCTTTACTTTGTGCTGCCTTTCTTTAAGGTTACACCCGGATGTTCTTGGCGTGGTACACTCCTATCCGACGTCCTTGAAGATCCTTCAGCTCGCAAGCATTGTTGCCGACCGCTTTTTGAGGAACTTCCGAGCAAACTTGGCATTAACGGCTCTTTTGAAGTCGCTGAGGACAAAGTTGCGGCTATAAACTTCCTGGCCTGGCTTCGCAAGGAACGTCCGAGCTCTCTGGTCATACTGCTGGCGACTTCGCTCGTACGAGTTTTCGAGTTTCAGAAACGTGTACTTCGAAAAATGGTCGACTACAATGAAAATCCATGCGTAACCCTTCTTTGACCTCGGATATTTTCTTAGAAAATCGATGTACAGTTTCTAAAATGGCTGCTCAGTCTGGACTCTTTCCCCAATACCAACTTGCATCCGGAAATTCGGCGCCTTCGACTCCTTGCAGAAATCACATCCGCCTGGCCAGTAGAATTCCAGAGTCTTTCCCATTCCGCCATTTACTTTCGGATGTTGATGCACTATGATCAGGGCAAACTAGTGGCTCTTACGACACCAAGCAGTGCTGGTTTCGCGCGGAGCCCTATTCCCAAATGGAAGTGAAAAGGGAAAGGGACAGACTAAATTAGACTGCATACAAAACAAAATACAAATACTAATTTTGTGCTAAATAAGATAAAATTAATGCTATTAAGATTGGCAAAGAGTCAGTAGTAGAAATAATATAGTATAGTCTATTATAGTCACTACACAGTACTCCAAAAGGTTCATGCATATCATAGTTTGATCTACAATGATTTAAAGTTAGAGGAATAATGTTATTGGTAATTCTATTAGGCACATAGAAGTTTAGGCGACCCAGTAACTCGGGACTCTCCACATCCCCGTGAATAAGTTTATGAATAAAAGTAGTGCCAAGCATCGTTCTACGGTTTACTAAGGATGGTAGATTAATTAGAAGAAGTCTACTAGAGCAGGATGGTAAAATAAGGCTTGCATTCGAGTTAAGGCCGCATAGACCAAATAATAAAAAGTTCTTTTGCACAGACTCTATCCGGTCTATATGTACAAGATACTGAGGACTCCAAATTCCTTTGACCGTCTTTTAATAAATCCAAGTACTCCCCTGGCTTTATTCACCATGGAAGTAATATGGTCGCAAAACTTAAGTTTTGGGTCAAGAAGAACGCCAAGGTCATCAACATGCGTAATTTTAGACAACGCATCTCCACCCAGCGTATACGTGGCATATTGTGCGTTCACCATAAAAATATCATTACTTTGCACTTAGCGCTATTTAAATACAAGAGATTTTCCCAACCCCATGATTGAAAAGCATTTATGTCCGACTGTAAGTCAGAACTGCTGAAAATATCGACATAACTTAACATCTTCTGCGTACATGAGGACACGTGACTTTGTCAAGACTAAAGGGAGATCGTTAATAAATAAAGTAAAACAGGAAAGGAAAGCTAACTTCGGGCGAAGCCGAAGTTGACATACCCTTGCAGAATATTCTGTAAATTATATTCCCTAAAATTATTCATAAGATGCATTCTTATTACTCATACTTCTTTTGAATTTGACATATCTACCCTTTTCAGCCTCTTTTATAATGCAAGGGAGTGACAGTAACGGTCATAGAATTAATTATATAGGATATAGTCGGCCGATTATGAAATTTGGTATGTCGGCTTGATTGGCCAAAAATAAGACCCATAGAAAATCAAAATTTCCTAACTTTACAAACACCAAAGTTATAGCTTTCTTGTGGGACGTCTGAAGAAGAGGACTCGTTGAGTCCTACCACAAAAATAACTTAAAATCCACGTTAGAAGATCACATGGAAACCAATCAAACGCTTTACTAAAATCAGTGTAAACCACGTCAGTCTGAATTCTCTTTTTTTATTACAAAAGACGTTGGCTCCAAAAGGTTTGTCGTCGTAGATCTTCGCCTTATAATTCCGTATTGACATGGAGATATAATTGATATAATTGATCTACAAAGATGTTGCAAGTGGAGTTTAATAACGTTTTCGAAAAGCTTTGGGATGGCGGATAATTTGGATATACCTCTGTAATTGGTTGTGTTCGATACGAATGACTCTTTCCAAATAAGGGGGAAGTGAGAAGTTTCCAAAGATAAGGTAAACAATTTGTGCAGAGGTCTACACAGAGTTTCAGCACAGGACTCGGTGAATATACTGGTTTAACTTTATAGAGATCCAAGAGAAGGGAGCTTTCGCTTAACCTCGGACAAAAAATTAAGTTTGACTGGGATAAGGCATATGAATAATACGGATTTGGACGGGATGAACCGGAATATGTTGTCTGAAAGAACTGGGCAAATAGATCGGCAATTGCCTGATCAGTATTTGATAGAGTTCGGACCAGTCTTAGCCGGATATTAAAGTATTTAAACGTTGACAGTTTGCCTTACGAAAGAGCGAACTTGTTTAACAGACTTTTCGGACTTTTTTATTCATCTCCGGTCACGCATTTGCAGCTCTCAAGTTGGATGACAAGGATCTTCGGGTAGTGTAAGTGGTAATTTTCTTAATAGACAAACGCCTTCTGGATCTAAAACAAAACACAAGTCCAGTAAAAGTCCTAAGAAGTTTTTAACATGGTTTACTTGGGATAGCGCAATCACTATGTTTTCTTTGGTAAATTCTTACTCGGATCACAGAGTCGTGTACAAAACGCTATGGACGGGCCTGGACAGGCACCGGCGGCCAGGCGGCTGACACTACAGTGAAAACTCTATGAAAATGTCTGGGGAGATATAGACAGCGTAATCGTGGCTAACCTTAGGGGCACAAACTATTGCGAACAGGCCCGGAATACTCGCAGACGGCGCTGTCGCGGCTAATCCTACTGTGAAAAGTCTGCGGACATGTCCGGATATGCACAGGCGGCACGATTGTAGCTAACACTAGTGTCACAAACTATTGCGAACAGGCCCGGGATACTCGCAGACGGCACTGTCGCAGCTAATCCTGCTGAGAAAAACCTCTACGAAAATGCCCGGAATACTCGCAGACGGCATAATCGGAGGTAACACTGGTTGCACAAAGTATTTTAGCGTTTTGATTTTGAGTTACTCTCGTTTTATTTTAAGGTTTCCTTTTCTAAGCCCTGTCTGTCCCTGTCGCACTCATTATGCTCACCCTGCTTGCCGAAGCCAGTGTCCTGGTGTTTTTCGCTCTGCGTTCTCTTTTCTCCTTCGCCACGTGCCTCGAGGACTTGCGTTTTCTTGAGTTCGGATTTTCTCGTTCGCCTTAATTTTTCAACCTCACGCGCGTCGTTCCTGGTTCAAGTCTCTGATCACAGTGTGGCCGTTGCTCTATTTTCTAGAAAACCTTTCCTGTGGGATTTCGTCGTGGTGGTTACTTTCTGGTATTTTCTGTGGCGTTATCGTGGTTTGTGTACTGACTTCGGCGGGGAAATTTAACTATTCTCCTAGCTTATTCGAAAGTTTTGGGGGCCACTTAGGGCTAATTCAAATTATAAACTTCATAATTAACGTCTCTTAACCTACTGCTTAAACTTAGATATAACAAAATCATAAAATTATATTTAACTAAAAATGTAATTCTTCACAATATATACAAAACTACCGGGAAACGAACTACTTACGAATTCGATGTCATTAAATTCATTAAAAGTTAGTAATTCAGACGAAAGGGTTGAATCGACAGCAATCAAGACTCCACCTCCCCGTCTGGACTGATGATCAAGCCTTAACCGGTCTTAATCATGTTTCTGTACATATCCGAGTACAATTTAGTCAGCTTACTAAGTAAACCTTTTGTATTTTGATAAGAAAGAAGAAAGGAGTAGGCTAGTTTTTTGGGACAGAAGAGGATGGGGGCGCTGGGCATGGTTCTACTTGTATAATGGTATTTTCCATTCCGCCTGAACTATTCATTTTTATGTTAGCTTTTACAAATATGACCTCGGGCCAAAAACTGACGGAACACACGGATTCAAAATGAGCACAATCTCAAATGACGATAATTTCCTAGCATAAGAAAATTTAAATTGCTCGACCTTCAAATCATCAACTTGGATGTTGTAGCTGGGGCACCGGAACACAAGTTACCGTTTTCGGTACCTCACATGCGACCTTTTTTGAATTTGTATCTGCACTACGACGTTAAGTGATAATAAGGTGTTGGGGTTACTACTTTATTTTGATCGGACAGAGCGGAAATTCCTGGCGGCGCCACATCGGGTCCAGCCACTGGACCTTAGGTGGCACCTAAGACTGGCAGCTGAGCTGGAATCGAATCGCGGGCAGAAGGTTGCACGGCACCTGCCATAGAATGACCACCGACCACTTTTTTGCGCTTTGGGAAATCGGGCCCAGCATGCGACTAGTGAACTGAGACTTAAGCGCCACAAGCAGGTCCGTATTTTTACGGCAATTGCGAATCAATTCCGTAACTCTGCTTTTTGCGAGCCTCCTAATAGAAATTGCCTGGTTCTCATCTACGATGCACTCATCGCAGTAGTAGCGTGGGCCACTCCTCTTATCGATGGCATCGCGAACCAGGCCAGAATAGCCAAGACACTTTGCGTAATAACTTTTATCACATGTATGGCAGGGAATATTCTGCTGTCCAGCCGAGTTAACTTTCTTGCAATTTTTTAGTAAACAGAAAGGCATTATAACTCAGACAACTGTGCAACTATAGCGGACAAAAATCGAAAGCGCTCAAGAACTTTTTGATGAGAGAGAAAGGAGAGCGACAGAGCGGGAGCAAAACACCGATTAACTTTGATGTTGGCCACATCAAAACGAGCTAGAACGAAAAAGGAGAGAGCGGGAGCGCAACACCGATTAACTCCGATATTAGACACCTCTGAGTGGGATAGACAGAGAGAGTGATAGGTCAGGAGCGTAACAACGTTAAGTTTTGCCGTTCCAACTATTCCGCAACGATGTTCAACTCCTCAAAAATATATTCAGAGATGTAGAGAGATAGATATTACCGTTGGAGTGCGTGCCGTTCCAACACCCAACAACGAAGAGAAATGCTTAGGCATTAGAAAACCAATTACAACAAACCAGCACCTAAATAATGTTAAAAAGCTTAATTTTCTAAACACAAGTTAATCTCGATGCACTCGAGAAGCGAACGGAGGGTTGTTAAAGACACTTAAAGGTGTAGATACGTTAAAAAGGATTCGAGTTAACCCCGGTGGTTTCAAATATATAATGAAAATTCGGAGCGCAAAACAAAAACACGACCGTTCACTTATTTATGTCTTACGACGTTCTCGCTTCCCTTTCTATGCTCGATGTTAAAGTGGAACCCCTGAAGCTATAGCGACCACCTTGCCAGCCGACCTGAGAGGTCTTTCATGGACTTTAACCACTTCAGACTGGCATGGTCCGTGATGTACGTGAATGGCATTCCTTCAACGTATGGTCGGAACTTTCGGATGGCCAGGAGAGCCGCGAGACACTCTTTTTAGGTAACGGTGTAGTGAACCTGGTGTTTGTTCATTTCCGAAAAGAACACAATTGGTTGCTCCTGTCCATCTGCATCTCTCTGCAACTGGATAAAAAAAAATGCCTCTTGAAGTCCGCATGGACCAAGACCGGCGCACTCGTGAGGGCTATCTTCAACGACTCGACTGCTAGCTGGCCCTCGGGACTTAAAGAAAATTCAGAATTTGCCATTTTTTTAAGGACTCGGTGAGCGGAGCTGCCAACGTCGCAAAGTTTTAAATAAAGCGCCGGTACCAGCCAGTGGTTCCAAAAAAAGCTCTCATTTCCTTCATCGTCCTCGGCTCTGGCATCCTTCTAATGGCTTCCACTCGCCCTGGATCCATCCGCAGACGCCCTCCACCAAACTGAGGTAGGTCAATGATCAAATGCAAAACTTCGATTTGCTGAGACCTATGGATAATCCTCCTCCTTTCAGACATTCGGCGACTCGACGAAGGTACTTCATGTGTGTTTCCAAGTCAGGTGCCAGTATGAAAAGATCATCTAAGTAGACGAACACATTAGAGCGGATCTCGGCTGGAATTACTCTGTCTCTGTCTCACCAGCCGCTGTGCTGCATTGCAGAATCCAAACGGCATCACTCGGAACTGGTAAATCGGGCGACCAGGAACCGTAAATGCTGTGTACTCCTTGCTTCCATTTCTATCTGCCAGAATGCAAACTTCAAAACCACACTGGAGATGTAGTAACGTTTTCGAAAAGCTTTGGGATGGTGGATAATTTGGATATACCTCTGTAATTGGTTGTGTTCGATACGAATGACTCTTTCCAAATAAGGGGGAAGTGAGAAGTTTCCAAAGATAAGGTAAACAATTTGTGCAGAGGTCTACACAGAGTTTCAGCACAGGACTCGGTGAATATACTGGTTTAACTTTATAGAGATCCAAGAGAAGGGAGCTTTCGCTTAACCTCGGACAAAAAATTAAGTTTGACTGGGATAAGGCATATGAATAATACGGATTTGGACGGGATGAACCGGAATATGTTGTCTGAAAGAACTGGGCAAATAGATCGGCAATTGCCTGATCAGTATTTGATAGAGTTCGGACCAGTCTTAGCCGGATATTAAAGTATTTAAACGTTGACAGTTTGCCTTACGAAAGAGCGAACTTGTTTAACAGACTTTTCGGACTTTTTTATTCATCTCCGGTCACGCATTTGCAGCTCTCAAGTTGGATGACAAGGATCTTCGGGTAGTGTAAGTGGTAATTTTCTTAATAGACAAACGCCTTCTGGATCTGAAACAAAACACAAGTCCAGTAAAAGTCCTAAGAAGTTTTTAACATGGTTTACTTGGGATAGCGCAATCACTATGTTTTCTTTGGTAAATTCTTACTCGGATCACAGAGTCGTGTACAAAACGCTATGTACGGGCCTGGACAGGCACCGGCGGCCAGGCGGCTGACACTACAGTGAAAACTCTATGAAAATGTCTGGGGAGATATAGACAGCGTAATCGTGGCTAACCTTAGGGGCACAAACTATTGCGAACAGGCCCGGAATACTCGCAGACGGCGCTGTCGCGGCTAATCCTACTGTGAAAAGTCTGCGGACATGTCCGGATATGCACAGGCGGCACGATTGTAGCTAACACTAGTGTCACAAACTATTGCGAACAGGCCCGGGATACTCGCAGACGGCACTGTCGCAGCTAATCCTGCTGAGAAAAACCTCTACGAAAATGCCCGGAATACTCGCAGACGGCATAATCGGAGGTAACACTGGTTGCACAAAGTATTTTAGCGTTTTGATTTTGAGTTACTCTCGTTTTATTTTAAGGTTTCCTTTTCTAAGCCCTGTCTGTCCCTGTCGCACTCATTATGCTCACCCTGCTTGCCGAAGCCAGTGTCCTGGTGTTTTTCGCTCTGCGTGTAGTGCGTCTGATCGATCCTGGACATCCCGGATAACGGGCAAGCATCTTTGATTGTCAAGTCGTTGAGCTTACGCGCATCTAAACAGAACCTGTCCTGTCCAGGCCTTGACACCACTGTGGTCCGGTTGCTTGTCGACTTCATCCTCGTCCACCTTCTGCTTGGCTGGAGACATCGGATAGCGTCGATCCTTAAAGATCCTAGCTCAGTCGACCAGCTCTATGGTGTGCTACTCCAGTCTAGTGGTACCTAAGTCATCCCTCTGGAAGGTCAGGAACTCCAGCTTAATCCTGTCCAGCTCAATTCTCTCGGACTCGGATAACTTCCAGGATTCGGGATCTGCTTACTCCTCGTCGTCGTCCTCATGCTCGGCGTAGTGCTACATCTCCCTAGCGTAGATTTCTTCGGCCTTTTTCACGCTTTCGGGATTGGTGTGGCCTACGACCATTAAAACCAGCCCGAACGGCTGCCAGCAGTCAACTCCAAAATAAGCCGCCTGCTCCAGGTACAACCCGTCCTATAATCGAGCGATCCTTTCCAGCTGCCGTGCGGACTACGGACAGGTAATTCTGAACGGGCACATCCAAAGCCTCGACCAGCTCCTTGCAACCTTTGCCAAGCAGACTGACACTTGCTCCAGTGTCCAATAAGCACGTCAGCTGCTTGGTCAGGACTTGGACTTCGGCGAACGGTCTGGGAACTCGCGTCTAACCGGGCTTCACCGCGGCCACTACTTCGCGTCGCCTGACCTGACGTTTCCGGAATCGATCTCTGGCCTTCTGTACTTTTCGAGACGCTGTTCGCATGCCGGCCAACTGGTGCTACGAGAATATTCTGTGTCTGGTCTCCGCGCGTCCTCGTCGTCCAAAATTGCGCTCCACCTCGCAGCACTCTTCCCTTAATACGTCCAACGTCAGCACATCCATTGCGTAAACGAATCTTGCGATGCTCTCTCAAGCCTTTTTAATCATTTTCACCATCTGTCGCTCTGTCAGTAGTTTTTTCAGGCAAGAGGCTATCTGCTGCATCGCATGGCCCGGCTGCTGCTCCCTCGGCAGAAACTGATGCATCCTGTCGAGCTCCGTCTGGTGGCCTCGGAACCTATTCATCAGCGTGGCACGCAGCTGCGACCATCTGTCTACCTTGCAGTGACGCACGTGAACCCAATACCACTCGCGAGCCCGTCCGGTTAGCAGCACATGGAAATGGCGGAGCACCTCCTGCCAAGGGCACTCGTACTGCCGCTGCAAGAACTTGAGCCGGAACACGAAATCCTCGACCGAGTTTCGCTCGTCCTCGCCGTCGAAGGAAACGCCCCACCGCTCAATGCGAACCTGTTGGCTGCCGCCACCTGGCCCTGTATTGCCATCTTGCCGCGGCTCCTCGCGGAAATCGGAAGCCCTCCGGTCCTCGATGTGCCAGTTTCGGGACTCGTTGCGTCGCCATCGTTTACCATCTGGAGGATATCCTGGACTGCTGCTGTCCACCTGTAACGACTCCAGTGGCCTTCCACGCGGCTTTGGTGGAATCCTTGGTGGCGGTGGACGGGAGGCAATCGTGCTTGCTGATGGTGCAGTCTTCGGAACTGCCCCTTTATGGACCAGACTTGGAGCCGCCGTGTACATCCTACTCGGACCCTGCTGCTGATCTGGATGGTTCCCCTGCGAAAGCTGCGGCCGCTGAGCATCAGCCCCATCATTTCCAGGAAACCACCTCAGATTTCATCCCTTAAGGACTGGCTGACGCCGAACTCCTGAGCCTTCCGTTGGGTTTCTGCCGCCTGGGCCAATGCAACGATCACGGCCGACCTCGCCGCGTTGTCCAAAAGCGGATCGTGGGAACGGTCATCCCTTTCTTCGATCTGCAGCTGCTGATTCGCTGTCGAGCTAATTTGCTCAAGAACTTGCTGTTGCGTGCGATCTGTTCCCACCTGATGTTCCCTGCGCAGTTCCTGATGAGGACGACCCAACGGAGTCATAGTTATTCGTAAATAAATAGATATTTGGGAAAATAAATAAATAATATAAAAAATAAATAGATAGTATAAATAGATAAATAAGTAACATATAAATTATTCTTCCTTTTCTTTTCAGATTCATTTTCTTTTCCGATTTGTTATGTGGAGATGAAACCGGTCACCATCCGGTGGACTTCTGGCCAAAGACTTTCTGGCGCGTAGTTTTTGAAATTTCGTCCCTGCACTGCCGCTCGTCAACTGGATTGACTATCAACTTAGTTGATAGCCGCCAGTTTAGGACATCGGTTGCTGGTTAGGTCCTGTTGGCTTTGTTTCCCCGTTTGTAGTTTTGATCCTTAAGTCAAGGTGTTCGTGCAGCGCGTGTAAGTCACGGGTCACGAACACACATTTGAGTCACATCCAACCGACATAAGGAATCAAACCACAGGATCAACATAAAAAAACACCTTATTTATTTACTGCAACGGACTTTACCCCACAAACACAATACTATAAATATTAATAAATAAATAATTAAAAATCTACGCCCTAACTAATATACCACAGTTTTATTTATCACAGAGTTATAACAGAAATATCGTCTTTCGTGATTATTGCCCGGATCACCTTCGGATGCAAATCCTTCGTTCCTTTTCCATGCGAAGATGCCACTCGGCGGTCACGACCGATCTGCTCTGTGACCAGAAGCAATTGTCTCCATTTTAGAAGTCAAGCCTCCTGCCTGCTCAAAAAAATCACCCTAAGCTTTTCGGTCTGCCTCGCAGCCCACCACTCCCGGTGCAGTTGCATGCAACTTGCGGTTGTCCTGCAAGTCATCGGTGTGGAGGCTGCGAGAGGCAAGTCCCTACTTCCGAGGCGTCGTCGTTTCAACGATTTATTATTTACCTTGAGCGCCACTATGTTACGGAACTGCATAATTCTCCTTGGGGAAAGCACCGGCTAGGCCTATTGCCCAGGGCAGGTTACCCCCAATTTCCCAACCGTTTCCAACACTAGAATCGATACAAATCGACGTCTCACATACTACTTTCAACTGGACCATCTCGAACGACAACAAAGGTAAACAAAAACAAAAAAAGGTAAATACTGGGAGAAATTAAGAAAAAGTGGAAGGCTGTGGCGTTAACCCGTTATATACGGGGAGGCCAAAAAAATCTTCCTCCTCTACAGACAGGAATTAACTTAATCCTTTGATTCGGGAAGCGCCCTCGAAGCGGCTTAAATTTAACACCCCTTTTACTTCTCCTAAGTACCCTGCTGGAGCTCCAAGAGGACAAAAGGACCTGTCCAAAGCAATATCGTAGTTTCAATCTAATTATACCCGTTACTCGTAGAGTAAAAGGGTATATTGTATTCGTGCAAAAGTATGTAACAGGTAGATGGAAGCGTTTCCGACACTATAAAGTATATATATTCTTGTTCAGGATCACTAGCCGAGTCGATCTAGCCATGTCCGTCTGTCTGTCCGTCTGTCTGTCCATATGAACGCTGAGATCTCGGAAACTATAAAAGCTAGAAGATTGGCATTTTGCATGTAGATTTTAGGAGTTCCTACGCAGCGCAAGTTTGTTTCAAAATGGTGCCACGCCCCCTCTGACGCCCACAAGCCACAAGCTGTGGCCACAGTTTTGATGCTATTATGAAAATTTTAATTGATATGTATTTGTTTCGTCAATACCTATCGATTGGCCTAATAAAAGTTTGCCACGCCCACTCTAACGCCAAAAAACCAATTAAACGCTTAAGCCTGGCTAGCGCCTACATTTCCGCCTTTCGTGGCGCCATCTACCGGATGAATTTGGAACAGCTGGCCAAGGTGCTAATTCGAGCGGCGAAAAACATACAAGAAGGCATATTTATATTAAGTTGTTTAGCTGAGTAACGGGTATCTAATAGTCGAGGCACTCGACTATAGCGTTCTCTCCTGTTTTAGGTGCGGCCAGTAAGCCACGCAGGTATTTCGGCTGCTGGTCGCTGAGTGATAAATCGGGACCTAAAGGAACCCCTTTGCAGGCGCGCGTCGGTGTGGAGTAGGCGTTTCGGAGGTTGGTACCACGCCCTGCTTCGGCCACTGCGGGCCGCAGTGGTTAATTCGCTGCAAAATCGCTCATTTGTTACGAATTGTTATTACCAATACCAATAGTCGCAGTACATTTTTTGTTTTCCCATGTGATAATACAACATTTAAACAATATGTGAACAAATTTGCATCCAAAAATATTGAAATGTGAGTGAGATATAGACAATCTCCGGCGGCATCTTGAAAAAAAGGTCATCGTAACTAAGCACAGAATCATCTAAATTGAGAAAATCAAACTTCTCCAGGTAACGCTGTCGAGTTTTTCTTTTTTTAATTTTTTTTCCGCATTTTTTTAAAGGCATTCGAAAGTCAATTACCTCGATTTTTGCCCAAAAATCCGAGTTATTTATTGTTGGAAAAAAAATTAATTGTCCCAAAAACAAAAAAAAACTCGACAGCGTTACCTAACAAATTTTGTAAGAGGTAATGTGCAAAATTTCAAAACGATATATGATCACTTAAGTATGACTCGGACGACAAATGTAAAGTGCAATTGTCAGCTGATACCCATGGCATGCATACATTTGATGCATGCATATACATCCTCTCTCGCGCTCCAGCTGTTGCTAGCTAAATGTGTCTACTGCAATCATCACCGGTTGCGAGGAACAGAATCATTTTCAATTCGAAGAAATAAACACCTTCTATAATGTCATTCCTACTTGACAGTGCCCAAGTGGTCTTTCTCGTCTTGGTCACTTTCTGCCATTGGGTGTGTTGTGCGATGCTTCCTTTGATTATACTTGGCTTCCTTGTTCCCTACCGGAACTTACTGTTGATTCTAATCGATCATGATCAAACCCGCATTCTTCTCGGCTCGGGCGACATTTCTATAGAATAGAAAAAAAATAATTTTTAAATGTCAATAGGCAATATATGCGAGTTGGGAATCTTAGGAAGTTGATGACTCTTTCCAACCGATGGAGCGCGACGACAGATTACCGGGGAACTGAAATCACTGGACCTAGTTGGTGCTTAGATGGTTAGCTCTAGGGATTTAGATTGGAGCCGGGTTCTCAAGCGATCTCGGAAGTTTATCTTACGCAAAGGCTTAGTTCTCGGGAGGATCTAGAATACAATATTACGCTCAAACTTCGAACGTGCCCAAGAGAAGGTACGGACAGAACGATGGTCGTACCCAGAAGCTGATATTAGGCTATGATAACGGCTTCGTAAGAATTCGGCGCTTCCGTTAAACTATGATACAAATTTTAGTCGGGTACTAGGAATAGGTGAGTTCAAAAGAGATACCATTACTACCATTCATTTCAACTCTCCCCGCGTTTTGGGGGCGAGAATGCCACATGACTTTCGACTAGCCCGGTATAGAACGATGATTGATGTTAGTTTTCCCTTTCCCGTTCGCAGCCGCACTCTAGCCTAGCATTTGAACAACTTTACCACGCATTTTCTTTTTAACTAAACTCTAACTTACTATGCACATATCTTAATTCAACGCGACCCCCTCTTTAGTGGCGGAAGCTCTCTTTCCCTCTCTGTTCTTTCGCTTCCTCATTTTCACCTATTTTAGAACACGTGTGAGGAACCGTAAGACGGCCCTCACAATTGTATATTTAGTATATTTTGTAGACATGTAGGATTTTTGTAGCCATGTAGGAATATTTTGTAGCCATGTAAGACTCATGAAGAGATATAGCCAAAACCGAACTTGTAGCCACGTAATATTATTATTAGTTTAGCTTTTTCAACGCACCCAACACCGCCAAACCATCGAACCAGCAACACACACTTCAAACACCAACACGCTCTCGTCAAACACACTCATCTCAACGCACACTGCGAACATCAACGTCCGCAACATCTAAACCATCGAACGCCTGAGCGCAACCAACACGCTCTCGCTCTCTTCTACACACACTTCGAACATCAGCAGCTGCACACACCTAAACCATCGAACAGTTTGAACACCTGCACAAAGCTAACACACACAAGCTTTTCGTCGCACGATCGAACCAAATTGCAACCAACCCGACCGATGTTTTCAAGCAAGGGGAAATAATTTCGCACGATCGAACCAAATTGCAACCAACCCGACCGATGTTTTCGAGCAAGGGGAAATAATTTCGCACGATCGAACCAAATTGCAACCAACCCGACCGATGTTTTCGAACAAGGGGAAATAATTTTGCCTGAAAACTACCGAAGCGCCAGCGCAGCGGCAGCGACGCCGACGCAATGCAAAATATGGGGTGCGTGCGCCGATATCAAAGAGAAGCAAAAGCAATTACTCTTGAGGCTTCGCGCGTGCCAGATTCAAATCGTGAGACTTTGCGAAAACCCGGGAAACCGTCCCGCCGTGAAAATTCGACAAGTGTGTGAAAAACGTGTGATACGATGTCAACCGACAGTGGCGAAGTTGATGGAGTGTACGGCCCTGTTCCCGCTGCGGAGGCATGGGAAATCAACTTTGCTGTGGACGGAAACGTAAGCGTCCACTATATATTTTCTCGAGATATTTTTTTGAAACGACTAGACTGGAGTGGCGTGGCAAGGAGACTTTGTACGCCCCCCTCGAACAAACCTAAATAAAGAAACAAAGTGTTAGAAAACCAAAATCTATTCGCCTGCCGTGTTTTGTGTGTGAGTGAACGTAGAATGGGAATTAAACTATTTTCTCTTTCCTCCATCTATGAAAACCCCCCTTCTCTGCCGATCGTGGTCGGACCGCGTGGTGGCCAAGGATTACGACGGAGTCTTCCACTCGCATGTCCCCGTGAGCGGGGAACATCGTCGCGAACAACAATCACCAGTGAAAACCCTAGTATAAGGATCCTAGTATCCTAGCTCGCGCAATCAAAGGACCCCAGAGTCATGTAAACATTCGGCATCCTAGCCCGAATCCTATCACCGTGTACAGCAAGGACCCCGAGTCCTATAAATATTCGGTACCCTCGCCCCGAATAATTTTTCCGCGTACGCAATCAAAGGACCCCAGAGTCCTGTAAACATTCGGCATCCTGGCCCGAATCCTAGTACCGTGCACAGCAAGGACCCCCGAGTCCTATAAATATTCGGTACCTTCGCCCCGAATTATTTTTTCCGCGTACGCAATCAAAGGACCGCCGAGTCCTGTAAACATTCGGCATCCCAGCCCGAATCTTAGCAAGGAATACGTAGTTGAGCTCCGACTCCTGATGCAGCGCGCAAAGTTTACTCCGGCGCAGAAACTGGAGCGACTCTACCAGAACCTTCGACCGGAATACCAGTTATTTGTGAGGCGCAAGACTTCGAGGATCTGGCCACTCTGATCCAACGGGTCACGGCCTATGAGATCACACGCGACCGCGATCGAGACCTTCATACAAACTTTCTAGCAGCTATGCCACACCGACAACCAAGACGATTTCCAGCTCCCATACCATCCACAGGAAACGTGGGTCACCCCCTGGAACTTCCAGGCACCCCGGCGACAAATCGAATGGTGGCGCAGGTACCCGAACACCCTATCGATGTACGGAACGCTTGTCGCCGCTGCGGGGAGACAGCGCCAAGAGTGCCCCAATCCCCAGGTCCTGTTCTGCTGGCAGTGTGGAAGGAGGGGAGTGCGAACCAACGAATGCTGTCGGGCCCAAAACCCGGGAAACGGACCGAGTCCTCGCCCATCCGGGGAACCAGCGAGGACCACACACCAAGGACACAAGAACTAACCCCACCTTTACGGTTTGAAGGGGGGTGCATCGTGGCGACGGTCAGCAACGAGAGGAAGACGTTTCACGCCAGAGCTTCATCAGCGCGAAAATAGCCGACGACATTGGGAGTACCAAAAACCGCCGGGATGTACGAACAACGATTGCCCTGGCAGATGGATCCACCACCGACGTCACCCACGCCCTGACCACCACCGTAACCCTAGGACGGGATACGGCTAAGACCACACTGCTACCGAGATCATCCTCGGAATCGACTTCCTCTGCGGGATCAGGACCGCTATTCAGTGTGGGAAAGCCCAGTTGTCTCTCTCCTACTACACCCTGCCGCTAACAAGCAGAAGCAAGCCACCCATCGTCACCCCACGAGTAGCTGCTATTAGTCCAAGCGCCGTCGGACCAACACCATCACCACGCTGCACAGTACCACCCGTGGCAGCCCCTCGACGATCGCCGTCTCGAATACAAGTCAACACGCCTACCGTAACCCCACGACGATCACCGGCACTTCTACAAGTGGAGACCCCCACCGTAACAACGCGACCCCGAACCACGCCGTCACCAGTGAATAACTCCTTTTATTTAAAACCTTTGGCCGAAGCCGCCGCAGCACGGAAAAGCAACCCCTTTCGAAAGTCACCAACGACTACCCACCCACCGAGACAAACCCAAGAGGTAACAGCCAGCCTAGCAACGGTCATCACTGAAGGACCCGAGGAATCCCGGATCCAAGCCTTTCTCGAAGCGGAACTCGCTCCATTCGAGCATATGACCGGTACCTCTCACATAGCCGAACATAGGATTGTCATGAAGGACGACAAGCCCATCAAGCAGAGGTACTTTCCAAAGAACCCTGCCATGCAGAAAATCATTAACGAACAGGTTGATGAACTGCTTCGCGACGGACGCATCGAGCCCTCCCGGAGTCCTCACAGCGCACCCATCGTCCTCGTCGGCAAGAAGACAGGACTGCGTGGACTACCGTCAGCTCAACGCTCACTCGGTGCCCGACGCCTACCCATTACCGCGGATAGGACACATCTTGAAACGACTTCGCAACGCTAAGTTTATCTCGACGCTGGATCTAAAAAGCGGTTACTGGCAGATCCCGGTGGCCCCAGACAGCCGCGCCTGTACCGCATTTACAGTGCCGGGCCGCGGGCTCTTCCAGTGGAAAGTAATGCCATTCGGCTTGCACTCGGCTCCTGCTACATTTCAGCGGGCACTGGACAGCGTGATAGGACCCGACATGGAGCCTCACGCATTCGCCTATCTAGATGACATCATCGTCATCGGGACCTCGTTGGACGAACACTTCACCAACCTACGGGAAGTACTCCGACGGCTAAGGCAGGCCAACTTGAAGCTGAATAAAGCGAAGTGTAAGTTTTTCCAGCGCAGCATAACTCACCTAGGGCACGTCATCAGCGAAGACGGAATACACACCGACCCAGACAAGACCCTGGTACCGGCGATTTGTGGAGAACTTCGCCACAATCGTCCAACCAATGTCCGCCCTGCTCAGGAAGGGAAGGAAATGGACCTGGAGCGACCCTAAGCAACAGTTATTCGAGGAGTTGAAAAGGAAGCTCACCGAGGCACCAGTACTGGCCTGCCCGGACTTCAACCTCAAATTTCAACTACAAACCGAAGCAAGCGACTTCGGCCTTGGAGCCGTCTTAGCCCAGCAAGTCGATGGAACCGAACGAGTCATCGCCTATGCCAGCAGGAGGTTGCTTGCAGCAGAAGAAAACAAGAGAGAACGCTATAGTCGAGTGCCTCGACTATTAGATACCCGTTACTCAGCTAAACAACTTAAAATAAATATGTCTTCTTGTGTTTTTTTTTGTTTTGTTTTTTTTTAACATAATGTGAATTATAGTGACCACAGGAAAAAAGTTCAAATTATCAATTTGAATTCGGCGATCTCTTAGTGCTGGCAGCTTTTCAGTACGAGCATCAGCACCAGCGCTGCTTTAGCGCAGGCAGCTTTTGTCCTGCACCAGCAGCTGTGTTTATGTTTATGTTTTTGAGTGCAATAAATTGACTAGAAATATTAAACATACATACTTATATTGGCTAAACACATACATTCTTAAATAGTATTATGTATATTAAAGTCTAAATGTTTGCACAACACGAGTAACGGGTATAGCGAATAGCTTTCTTTGAAAAGAGTTATCTTTGCCGGGCAATTGCAACTGTGTACAATGTAAATACATACATATGTATATGCTTACATAAATACACACATACGCCATTGTTTGACTCAGACCTCCAATTTGGCTAACTAGATTTGATTTGCATAGTTCTGGGGATATAGTTCGGTATTGACAAATGAAAACCATCGCAATTTCCTTTAATAGAAATCCTTATCGAGAATTAACGTTGACTCTGTTGAGCACCTTGGCCAGCTGTTCCAAAGTCATCCGTTAGATGGCGCCATGAAAGGCGGAAATGTAGGCGCTAGCCAGGCTTAAGCGTTTAATGGGTTTTTGGGCATTAGAGTGGGCGTGGCAAACTTGTATTAGGCCAATCGATATTTATTGACGAAACAAATACTATCAATTAAAATTTTCATAATATCATCAAAACTGTGGCCACAGCTTGTGGCTTGTGGGCGTCAGAGGGGGCGTGGCACCATTTTGAAACAAACTTGCGCTGCGTAGGAACTCCTAAAATCTACATGCAAAATGCCAACCTTCTAGCTTTTATAGTTTCCGAGATCTCAGCGTTCATACGGACAGACGGACATGGCTAGATCGACTCGGCTAGTGATCCTGAACAAGAATATATATACTTTATAGGGTCGGAAACGCTTCCTTCTACCTGTTACATAATTTTGCACGAATACAATATACCCTTTTACTCTACGAGTAACGGGTATAACTACTCTGCTACGGAGAAGGAGTGCCTTGCGATAGTGTGGGCAAAACGATGATCGCGCCGTACGCCACGGAGGACCAACGAACATGGGATCACCTGTTGCCGGAAATCACCCTGCCATCAACACGTCCGCAACATCTAAGCCATCGAACGCCTGAGCGCAACCAACACGCTCTCGCTCTGTTCTACACACACTTCGAACATCAGCAGCTGCACACACCTAAACCAATGAACAGTTTGAACACCTGCACAAAGCTAACACACACACAAGCTTTTCGTCGCACGATCGAACCAAATTGCAACCAACCCGACCGATGTTTTCAAGCAAGGGGAAATAATTTCGCACGATCGAACCAAATTGCAACAAACCCGACCGATGTTTTCGAGCAAGGGGAAATAATTTCGCACGATCGAACCAAATTGCAACCAACCCGACCGATGTTTTCGAGCAAGGGGAAATAATTTTGCCTGAAAAATACCGAAGCGCCAGCGCAGCGGCAGCGACGCCGACGCAATGCAAAATATGGGGTGCGTGCGCCGATATCAAAGAGAAGCAAAAGCAATTACTCTTGAGGCTTCGCGCGTGCCAGATTCAAATCGTGAGACTTTGCGAAAACCCGGGAAACCGTCCCGCCGTGAAAATTCGACAAGTGTGTGAAAAACGTGTGATACGATGTCAACCGACAGTGGCGAAGTTGATGGAGTGTACGGCCCTGTTCCCGCTGCGGAGGCATGGGAAATCAACTTTGCTGTGGACGGAAACGTAAGCGTCCACTATATATTTTCTCGAGATATTTTTTTGAAACGACTAGACTGGAGTGGCGTGGCAAGGAGACTTTGTACGCCCCTCTCGAACAAACCTAAATAAAGAAACAAAGTGTTAGAAAACCAAAATCTATTCGCCTGCCGTGTTTTGTGTGTGAGTGAACGTAGAATGGGAATTAAACTATTTTCTCTTTCCTCCATCTAGGAAAACCCCCCTTCTCTGCCGATCGTGGTCGGACCGCGTGGTGGCCAAGGATTACGACGGAGTCTTCCACTCGCATGTCCCCGTGAGCGGGGAACATCGTCGCGAACAACAATCACCAGTGAAAACCCTAGTATAAGGATCCTAGTATCCTAGCTCGCGCAATCAAAGGACCCCAGAGTCATGTAAACATTCGGCATCCTAGCCCGAATCCTATCACCGTGTACAGCAAGGACCCCGAGTCCTATAAATATTCGGTACCCTCGCCCCGAATCATTTTTCCGCGTACGCAATCAAAGAACCCCAGAGTCCTGTAAACATTCGGCATCCTGGCCCGAATCCTAGTACTGTGCACAGCAAGGACCCCCGAGTCCTATAAATATTCGGTACATTCGCCCCGAATTATTTTTTCCGCGTACGCAATCAAAGAACCGCCGAGTCCTGTAAACATTCGGCATCCTAGCCCGAATCTTAGCACCGTGCACAGCAAGGACCCCCGAGTTCTTGAATTATTTTTCCGCGCACCACTAAGCGATACGATTTTTTTAAAATTCTTTTCCCCCCACCGCTCTCTGTCGCTCGGAAACCATGGGTGTAAGGTGGAGGTACAAGCCGACGCATACCGACTCAAGACCGCACGACTCCCCAGGGTAATCTCCGGATTGCTTACGGGAAAAGCGGAAAGTTGGTACCGCACATTCCAGATGCAGGACGTGACGTGGGAAATCTTCAGGAAAGAATTTCTTGAATTTTTCCTCCCGCCACAATACTTCCAACGATTGGAAGACACGATCCGGACGAGATACCAGCAACGAGAGCTGCAAGAAATACGTAGTTGAGCTCCGACTCCTGATGCAGCGCGCAAAGTTTACTCCGGCGCAGAAACTGGAGCGACTCTACCAGAACCTTCGACCGGAATACCAGTTATTTGTGAGGCGGCAAGACTTCGAGGATCTGGCCACTCTGATCCAACGGGTCACGGC
Source organism: Drosophila prolongata (assembly GCA_036346975.1). Lineage (NCBI taxonomy): Eukaryota > Metazoa > Arthropoda > Insecta > Diptera > Drosophilidae > Drosophila > Drosophila prolongata. Next base: position 6,759,420 of record JAYMZC010000387.1, read on the forward strand.
CTATGAGATCACACGCGACCGCGATCGAGACCTTCATACAAACTTTCTAGCAGCTATGCCACACCGACAACCAAGACGATTTCCAGCTCCCATACCATCCACAGGAAACGTGGGTCACCCCCTGGAACTTCCAGGCACCCCGGCGACAAATCGAATGGTGGCGCAGGTACCCGAACACCCTATCGATGTACGGAACGCTTGTCGCCGCTGCGGGGAGACAGGACACTTCCGCCAAGAGTGCCCCAATCCCCAGGTCCTGTTCTGCCGGCAGTGTGGAAGGAAGGGAGTGCGAACCAACGAATGCTGTCGGGCCCAAAACCCGGGAAACGGACCGAGTCCTCGCCCATCCGGGGAACCAGCGAGGACCACACACCAAGGACACAAGAACTAACCCCACCTTTACGGTTTGAAGGGGGGTGCATCGTGGCGACGGTCAGCAACGAGAGGAAGACGTTTCACGCCACCCTGGACACCGGGGCGTCCAGGAGCTTCATCAGCGCGAAAATAGCCGACGACATTGGGAGTACCAATAACCGCCGGGATGTACGAACAAGGATTGCCCTGGCAGATGGATCCACCACCGACGTCATCCACGCCCTAACCACCACCGTAACCCTAGGACGGGATACGGCTAAGACCACACTGCTACCGAGATCATCCTCGGAATCGACTTCCTCTGCGGGATCAAGACCGCTATCCAGTGTGGGAAAGCCCAGTTGTCTCTCTCCTACTACACCCCGCCGCTAACAAGCAGAAGCAAGCCACCCATCGTCACCCCACGAGTAGCTGCTATCAGTCCAAGCGCCGTCGGACCAACACCAACACCACGCTGCACAGTTCCACCCGTGGCAGCCCCTCGACGATCGCCGTCTCGAATACAAGTCAACGCGCCTACCGTAACCCCACGACGATCACCGGCACTTCTACAAGTGGAGACCCCCACCGTAACAACGCGACCCCGAACCACGCCGTCACCAGTGAATAACTCCTTTTATTTAAAACCTTTGGCCGACGCCGCCGCAGCACAGAAAAGCAACCCCTTTCGAAAGTCTCCAACGACTACCCACCCACCGAGACAAACCCAAGAGGTAACAGCCAGCCTAGCAACGGTCATCACTGAAGGACCCGAGGAATCCCGGATCCAAGCCTTTCTCGAAGCGGAACTCGCTCCATTCGAGCATATGACCGGTACCTCTCACATAGCCGAACATAGGATTGTCATGAAGGACGACAAGCCCATCAAGCAGAGGTACTTTCCAAGGAACCCTGCCATTCAGAAAATCATTAACGAACAGGTTGATGAACTGCTCCCGGAGTCCTCACAGCGCACCCATCGTTCTCGTCGGCAAGAAGACAGGAGATGTGCGCATGTGCGTGGACTACCGTCAGCTCAACGCTCACTCGGTGCCCGACGCCTACCCATTACCGCGGATAGGACACATCTTGAAACGACTTCGCAACGCTAAGTTTATCTCGACGCTGGATCTAAAAAGCGGTTACTGGCAGATCCCGGTGGCCCCAGACAGCCGCGCCTGTACCGCATTTACCGTGCCGGGCCGCGGGCTCTTCCAGTGGAAAGTAATGCCATTCGGCTTGCACTCGGCTCCAGCTACATTTCAGCGGGCACTGGACAGCGTGATAGGACCCGACATGGAGCCTCACGCATTCGCCTATCTAGATGACATCATCGTCATCGGAACCTCGTTGGACGAACACTTCACCAACCTACGGGAAGTACTCCGACGGCTTAGGCAGGCCAACTTGAAGCTGAATAAAGCGAAGTGTAAGTTTTTCCAGCGCAGCATAACTCACCTAGGGCACGTCATCAGCGAAGACGGAATACACACCGACCCAGACAAGACCCTGGTACCGGCGATTTGTGGAGAACTTCGCCCCAATCGTCCAGCCAATGTCCGCCCTGCTCAGGAATCGAAGGAAATGGACCTGGAGCGACCCTAAGCAACAGTCATTCGTCAAGGAAGCTCACCGAGGCACCAGTACTGGCCTGCCCGGACTTCAACCTCAAATTTCAACTACAAACCGACGCAAGCGACTTCGGCCTTGGAGCCGTCTTAACCCAGCAAGTCGATGGAACCAAACGAGTCATCGCCTATGCCAGCAGGAGGTTGCTTGCAGCAGAAGAAAACTACTGTGCTACGGAGAAGGAGTGCCTTGCGATAGTGTGGGCAATCAGGAAGATGAGGTGCTACCTCGAAGGATACCGATTTGACGTTATAACAGACCACCTCGCCCTGAAGTGGTTGAACTCAATCGATAACCCGACAGGCCGAATCGCACGATGGGCCCTCGAACTCCAACAATTCCAGTTTGACATCTCATACCGACGGGGAAAACAGAACGTCGTCGCGGACGCTCTGTCCAGGCAACCGCTAGCAACGCTTCAGCAGGTAAATGAGACCAAACGAACCGTGCAAGTGGATCACCGCAAAGATCAAGCAAATCGAAGCCAATCCGGAGAAATTTCCTGACTACATCCAAAATAACGGGCAACTCTACCGACACCTCGACAACGCGTTTAGGAAGGAAGACCATGGAGCATGGAGACTTTGCGAACCCAGCAGCTATCAGCGTCAGGTTCTGGAAGAATGTCATGACCACCCCACTTCAGGACACCTAGGGATCAGGAAAACGACCACTCGAGTCTGCCAACAGTATTATTGGCCGGGTTTGTTTCGAGACATCGCTCGTTACGTCCGACAATGCCCAGCCTGTCAGCAATTTAAGATGAGTCAACGCAAACAAGCGGGGTAGATGCTAACCAGGAAATCAGAGGGACCACTCTCAACCCTGTGCGCGGATTTCGTAGGGCCTCTGCCCAGGTCCCGCAAAGGACACACGATGTTACTGGTGTTTTTGGATCATTTCACCAAATGGGTCGAATTAATACCCCTACGCCGAGCTACCGCCACCAGTCTGGAATTAGCCTTCCTGGCTAGGTTCGGCGCCCCAAAAACTTTTATCTGCGACAATGGGACCCAGTTTACCAGTAGGGCCTTCAAAGCATTCTGCAAAAAAGCAGGAATAGAAGTGCAGCATACTGCTCCATACTCCCACAACAGAACCGTACAGAGCGAGCCAACCGCACCATCAAAACGATGATCGCGCAGTACGCCACGGAGGACCAACGAACATGGGATCACCTTTTGCCGGAAATCACCCTGGCCATCAACACGAGTGTCTCCGACAGCACCGGATTCAGCCCAGCGTACCTAGTATAGGGTTGTGAGCCCCGATTACCCGGAAGCTGGTTCAACAAAGTTACACCAGGGGCCAGCGAAGCGCCCAGAGAGCCCCAGAGTAAGGCAGAGCATCTCAAAAACATTTTTCAAACAGCCAAGGAAAACATGGAACGAGCAGCCCAGGAACAAAGTCGCTATTACAACTTGCGCCGACGGGAATGGAGACCGACCATTGGGATGTGGGTTTGTGTCCGAAGTCACCACCTGTCCAACGCCGCGGAGGCGATCAATGCAAAACTAGCTCCAAAGTTCGAAGGATCTTATGAGATCATAAAATTCCTGTCACCAAACATCGCCAGAGTCCAACTTCGAGGGACACGCAAGCGTCGCAACGCAAATCTAGCTGATTTGAAACCCTTTCATGGCGACCAATCGAATTGTGGCGCAGGTACCCGAACACCCTATCGATGTATGGAACGCTTGTCGCCGCTGTGGGGAGACAGGACACTTCCGCCAAGAGTGCCCCAATCCCCAGGTCCTGTTCTGCTGGCAGTGTGGAAGGAGGGGAGTGCAAACCAACGAATGCTGTCGGGCCCAAAACCCGGGAAACGGACCGAGTCCTCGCCCATCCGGGGAACCAGCGAGGACCACACACCAAAGACCCCAGAACTAACCCCACCTTTACGGTTTGATGGGGGGCGCATCGTGGCGACGGTCAGCATCGAGGGGAAGACGTTTCACGCCACCCTGGACACCGGGGCGTCCAGGAGCTTCATCAGCGCGAAAATAGCCGACGACATTGGGAGTACCAATAACCGCCGGGATGTACGAACAAGGATTGCCCTGGCAGATGGATCCACCACCGACGTCACCCACGCCCTAACCACCACCGCAACCCTAGGACGGGATACGGCTAAGACCACACTGCTACCGAGATCATCCTCGGAATCGACTTCCTCTGCGGGATCAAGACCGCTATCCAGTGTGGGAAAGCCCAGTTGTCTCTCTCCTACTACACCCCGCCGCTAACAAGCAGAAGCAAACCACCCATCGTCACCCCACGAGTAGCTGCTATCAGTCCAAGCGCCGTCGGACCAACACCAACACCACGCTGCACAGTACCACCCGTGGCAGCCCCTCGACGATCGCCGTCTCGAATACAAGTCAACGCGCCTACCGTAACCCCACGACGATCACCGGCACTTCTACAAGTGGAGACCCCCACCGTAACAACGCGACCCCGAACCACGCCGTCACCAGTGAATAACTCCTTTTATTTAAAACCTTTGGCCGACGCCGCCGCAGCACGGAAAAGCAACCCCTTTCGAAAGTCTCCAACGACTACCCACCCACCGAGACAAACCCAAGAGGTAACAGCCAGCCTAGCAACGGTCATCACTGAAGGACCCGAGGAATCCCGGATCCAAGCCTTTCTCGAAGCGGAACTCGCTCCATTCGAGCATATGACCGGTACCTCTCACATAGCCGAACATAGGATTGTCATGAAGGACGACAAGCCCATCAAGCAGAGGTACTTTCCAAAGAACCCTGCCATGCAGAAAATCATTAACGAACAGGTTGATGAACTGCTTCGCGACGGACGCATCGAGCCCTCCCGGAGTCCTCACAGCGCACCCATCGTCCTCGTCGGCAAGAAGACAGAACTGCGTGGACTACCGTCAGCTCAACGCTCACTCGGTGCCCGACGCCTACCCATTACCGCGGATAGGACACATCTTGAAACGACTTCGCAACGCTAAGTTTATCTCGACGCTGGATCTAAAAGGCGGTTACTGGCAGATCCCGGTGGCCCCAGACAGCCGCGCCTGTACCGCATTTACAGTGCCGCGGGCTCTTCCAGTGGAAAGTAATGCCATTCGGCTTGCACTCGGCTCCTGCTACATTTCAGCGGGCACTGGACAGCGTGATAGGACCCGACATGGAGCCTCACGCATTCGCCTATCTAGATGACATCATCGTCATCGGGACCTCGTTGGACGAACACTTCACCAACCTACGGGAAGTACTCCGACGGCTAAGGCAGGCCAACTTGAAGCTGAATAAAGCGAAGTGTAAGTTTTTCCAGCGCAGCATAACTCACCTAGGGCACGTCATCAGCGAAGACGGAATACACATTTGTGGAGAACTTCGCCACAATCGTCCAACCAATGTCCGCCCTGCTCAGGAAGGGAAGGAAATGGACCTGGAGCGACCCTAAGCAACAGTCATTCGAGGAGTTGAAAAGGAAGCTCACCGAGGCACCAGTACTGGCCTGCCCGGACTTCAACCTCAAATTTCAACTACAAACCGAAGCAAGCGACTTCGGCCTTGGAGCCGTCTTAACCCAGCAAGTCGATGGAACCGAACGAGTCATCGCCTATGCCAGCAGGAGGTTGCTTGCAGCAGAAGAAAACAAGAGAGAACGCTATAGTCGAGTGCCTCGACTATTAGATACCCGTTACTCAGCTAAACAACTTAAAATAAATATGTCTTCTTGTGTTTTTTTTTGTTTTGTTTTTTTTTAACATAATGTGAATTATAGTGACCAAAGGAAAAAAGTTCAAATTATCAATTTGAATTCGGCGATCTCTTAGTGCTGGCAGCTTTACAGTACGAGCATCAGCACCAGCGCTGCTTTAGCGCAGGCAGCTTTTGTCCTGCGCCAGCAGCTGTGTTTATGTTTATGTTTTTGAGTTCAATAAATTGACTAGAAATATTAAACATACATACTTATATTGGCTAAACACATACATTCTTAAATAGTATTATGTATATTAAAGTCTAAATGTTTGCACAACACGAGTAACGGGTATAGCGAATAGCTTTCTTTGAAAGGAGTTATCTTTGCCGGGCAATTGCAACTGTGTACAATGTAAATACATACATATGTATATGCTTACATACATACACACATACGCCATTGTTTGACTCAGACCTCCAATTTGGCTAACTAGATTTGATTTGCATAGTTCTTGGGATATACTTCGGTATAGACAAATGAAAACCATCGCAATTTCCTTTAATAGAAACCTTATCGAGAATTAACGTTGACTCTGTTGAGCACCTTGGCCAGCTGTTCCAAAGTCATCCGTTAGATGGCGCCATGAAAGGCGGAAATGTAGGCGCTAGCCAGGCTTAAGCGTTTAATGGGTTTTTGGGCGTTAGAGTGGGAGTGGCAAATATTTATTGACGAAACAAATACTATCAATGATCCTGAACAAGAATATATATACTTTATAGGGTCGGAAACGCTTCCTTCTACCTGTTACATAATTTTGCACGAATACAATATACCCTTTTACTCTACGAGTAACGGGTATAACTACTCTGCTACGGAGAAGGAGTGCCTTGCGATAGTGTGGGCAAAACGATGATCGCGCAGTACGCCACGGAGGACCAACGAACATGGGATCATCTGTTGCCGGAAATCACCCTGGTCATCAACACGTCCGCAACATCTAAGCCATCGAACGCCTGAGCGCAACCAACACGCTCTCGCTCTCTTCTACACACACTTCGAACATCAACAGCTGCACACACCTAAACCATCGAACAGTTTGAACACCTGCACAAAGCTAACACACACACAAGCTTTTCGTCGCACGATCGAACCAAATTGCAACCAACCCGACCGATGTTTTCAAGCAAGGGAAAATAATTTCGCACGATCGAACCAAATTGCAACAAACCCGACCGATGTTTTCGAGCAAGGGGAAATAATTTCGCACGATCGAACCAAATTGCAACCAACCCGACCGATGTTTTCAAACAAGGGGAAATAATTTTGCCTGAAAAATACCGAAGCGCCAGCGCAGCGGCAGCGACGCCGACGCAATGCAAAATATGGGGTGCGTGCGCCGATATCAAAGAGAAGCAAAAGCAATTACTCTTGAGGCTTCGCGCGTGCCAGATTCAAATCGTGAGACTTTGCGAAAACCCGGGAAACCGTCCCGCCGTGAAAATTCGACAAGTGTGTGAAAAACGTGTGATACGATGTCAACCGACAGTGGCGAAGTTGATGGAGTGTACGGCCCTGTTCCCGCTGCGGAGGCATGGGAAATCAACTTTGCTGTGGACGGAAACGTAAGCGTCCACTATATATTTTCTCGAGATATTTTTTTGAAACGACTAGACTGGAGTGGCGTGGCAAGGAGACTTTTGTGTGTGAGTGAACGTAGGATGGGAATTAAACTATTTTCTCTTTCCTCCATCTAGGAAAACCCCCCTTCTCTGCCGATCGTGGTCGGACCGCGTGGTGGCCAAGGATTACGACGGAGTCTTCCACTCGCATGTCCCCGTGAGCGGGGAACATCGTCGCGAACAACAATCACCAGTGAAAACCCTAGTATAAGGATCCTAGTATCCTAGCTCGCGCAATCAAAGGACCCCAGAGTCATGTAAACATTCGGCATCCTAGCCCGAATCCTATCACCGTGTACAGCAAGGACCCCGAGTCCTATAAATATTCGGTACCCTCGCCCCGAATCATTTTTCCGCGTACGCAATCAAAGGACCCCAGAGTCCTGTAAACATTCGGCATCCTGGCCCGAATCCTAGTACTGTGCACAGCAAGGACCCCCGAGTCCTATAAATATTCGGTACATTCGCTCCGAATTATTTTTTCCGCGTACGCAATCAAAGAACCGCCGAGTCCTGTAAACATTCGGCATCCTAGCACGAATCTTAGCACCGTGCACAGCAAGGACCCCCGAGTTCCCGAATTATTTTTCCGCGCACCACTAAGCGGTACGATTTTTTTAAAATTCTTTTCCCCCCACCGCTCTCTGTCGCTCGGAAACCATGGGTGTAAGGTGGAGGTACAAGCCGACGCATACCGACTCAAGACCGCACGACTCCCCAGGGTAATCTCCGGATTGCTTACGGGAAAAGCGGAAAGTTGGTACCGCACATTCCAGATGCAGGACGTGACGTGGGAAATCTTCAGGAAAGAATTTCTTGAATTTTTCCTCCCGCCACAATACTTCCAACGATTGGAAGACACGATCCGGACGAGATACCAGCAACGAGAGCTGCAAGGAATACGTAGTTGAGCTCCGACTCCTGATGCAGCGCGCAAAGTTTACTCCGGCGCAGAAACTGGAGCGACTCTACCAGAACCTTCGACCGGAATACCAGTTATTTGTGAGGCGGCAAGACTTCGAGGATCTGGCCACTCTGATCCAACGGGTCACGGCCTATGAGATCACACGCGACCGCGATCGAGACCTTCATACAAACTTTCTAGCAGCTATGCCACACCGACAACCAAGACGATTTCCAGCTCCCATACCATCCACAGGAAACGTGGGTCACCCCCTGGAACTTCCAGGCACCCCGGCGACAAATCGAATGGTGGCGCAGGTACCCGAACACCCTATCGATGTACGGAACGCTTGTCGCCGCTGCGGGGAGACAGGACACTTCCGCCAAGAGTGCCCCAATCCCCAGGTCCTGTTCTGCTGGCAGTGTGGAAGGAAGGGAGTGCGAACCAACGAATGCTGTCGGGCCCAAAACCCGGGAAACGGACCGAGTCCTCGCCCATCCGGGGAACCAGCGAGGACCACACACCAAGGACACAAGAACTAACCCCACCTTTACGGTTTGAAGGGGGGTGCATCGTGGCGACGGTCAGCAACGAGAGGAAGACGTTTCACGCCACCCTGGACACCGGGGCGTCCAGGAGCTTCATCAGCGCGAAAATAGCCGACGACATTGGGAGTACCAATAACCGCCGGGATGTACGAACAAGGATTGCCCTGGCAGATGGATCCACCACCGACGTCATCCACGCCCTAACCACCACCGTAACCCTAGGACGGGATACGGCTAAGACCACACTGCTACCGAGATCATCCTCGGAATCGACTTCCTCTGCGGGATCAAGACCGCTATCCAGTGTGGGAAAGCCCAGTTGTCTCTCTCCTACTACACCCCGCCGCTAACAAGCAGAAGCAAGCCACCCATCGTCACCCCACGAGTAGCTGCTATCAGTCCAAGCGCCGTCGGACCAACACCAACACCACGCTGCACAGTACCACCCGTGGCAGCCCCTCGACGATCGCCGTCTCGAATACAAGTCAACGCGCCTACCGTAACCCCACGACGATCACCGGCACTTCTACAAGTGGAGACCCCCACCGTAACAACGCGACCCCGAACCACGCCGTCACCAGTGAATAACTCCTTTTATTTAAAACCTTTGGCCGACGCCGCCGCAGCACGGAAAAGCAACCCCTTTCGAAAGTCACCAACGACTACCCACCCACCGAGACAAACCCAAGAGGTAACAGCCAGCCTAGCAACGGTCATCACTGAAGGACCCGAAGAATCCCGGATCCAAGCCTTTCTCGAAGCGGAACTCGCTCCATTCGAGCATATGACCGGTACCTCTCACATAGCCGAACATAGGATTGTCATGAAGGACGACAAGCCCATCAAGCAGAGGTACTTTCCAAAGAACCCTGCCATGCAGAAAATCATTAACGAACAGGTTGATGAACTGCTCCCGGAATCCTCACAGCGCACCCATCGTTCTCGTCGGCAAGAAGACAGGAGATGTGCGCATGTGCGTGGACTACCGTCAGCTCAACGCTCACTCGGTGCCCGACGCCTACCCATTACCGCGGATAGGACACATCTTGAAACGACTTCGCAACGCTAAGTTTATCTCGACGCTGGATCTAAAAAGCGGTTACTGGCAGATCCCGGTGGCCCCAGACAGCCGCGCCTGTACCGCATTTACCGTGCCGGGCCGCGGGCTCTTCCAGTGGAAAGTAATGCCATTCGGCTTGCACTCGGCTCCAGCTACATTTCAGCGGGCACTGGACAGCGTGATAGGACCCGACATGGAGCCTCACGCATTCGCCTATCTAGATGACATCATCGTCATCGGAACCTCGTTGGACGAACACTTCACCAACCTACGGGAAGTACTCCGACGGCTTAGGCAGGCCAACTTGAAGCTGAATAAAGCGAAGTGTAAGTTTTTCCAGCGCAGCATAACTCACCTAGGGCACGTCATCAGCGAAGACGGAATACACACCGACCCAGACAAGACCCTGGTACCGGCGATTTATGGAGAACTTCGCCCCAATCGTCCAGCCAATGTCCGCCCTGCTCAGGAATCGAAGGAAATGGACCTGGAGCGACCCTAAGCAACAGTCATTCGTCAAGGAAGCTCACCGAGGCACCAGTACTGGCCTGCCCGGACTTCAACCTCAAATTTCAACTACAAACCGACGCAAGCGACTTCGGCCTTGGAGCCGTCTTAACCCAGCAAGTCGATGGAACCAAACGAGTCATCGCCTATGCCAGCAGGAGGTTGCTTGCAGCAGAAGAAAACTACTGTGCTACGGAGAAGGAGTGCCTTGCGATAGTGTGGGCAATCAGGAAGATGAGGTGCTACCTCGAAGGATACCGATTTGACGTTATAACAGACCACCTCGCCCTGAAGTGGTTGAACTCAATCGATAACCCGACAGGCCGAATCGCACGATGGGCCCTCGAACTCCAACAATTCCAGTTTGACATCTCATACCGACGGGGAAAACAGAAGGTCGTCGCGGACGCTCTGTCCAGGCAACCGCTAGCAACGCTTCAGCAGGTAAATGAGACCAACGAACCGTGCAAGTGGATCACAGCAAAGATCAAGCAAATCGAAGCCAATCCGGAGAAATTTCCTGACTACATCCAAAAGAACGGGCAACTCTACCGACACCTCGACAACGCGTTTAGGAAGGAAGACCATGGAGCATGGAGACTTTGCGAACCCAGCAGCTATCAGCGTCAGGTTCTGGAAGAATGTCATGACCACCCCACTTCAGGACACCTAGGGATCAGGAAAACGACCACTCGAGTCTGCCAACAGTATTATTGGCCGGGTTTGTTTCGAGACATCGCTCGTTACGTCCGACAATGCCCAGCCTGTCAGCAATTTAAGATGAGTCAACGCAAACAAGCGGGGTAGATGCTAACCAGGAAATCAGAGGGACCACTCTCAACCCTGTGCGCGGATTTCGTAGGGCCTCTGCCCAGGTCCCGCAAAGGACACACAATGTTACTGGTGTTTTTGGATCATTTCACCAAATGGGTCGAATTAATACCCCTACGCCGAGCTACCGCCACCAGTCTGGAATTAGCCTTCCTGGCTAGGTTCGGCGCCCCAAAAACTTTTATCTGCGACAATGGGACCCAGTTTACCAGTAGGGCCTTCAAAGCATTCTGCAAAAAAGCAGGAATAGAAGTGCAGCATACTGCTCCATACTCCCATAACAGAACCGTACAGAGCGAGCCAACCGCACCATCAAAACGATGATCGCGCAGAACGCCACGGAGGACCAACGAACATGGGATCACCTTTTGCCGGAAATCACCCTGGCCATCAACACGAGTGTCTCCGACAGCACCGGATTCAGCCCAGCGTACCTAGTATAGGGTTGTGAGCCCCGATTACCCGGAAGCTGGTTCAACAAAGTTACACCAGGGGCCAGCGAAGCGCCCAGAGAGCCCCAGAGTAAGGCAGAGCATCTCAAAAACATTTTTCAAACAGCCAAGGAAAACATGGAACGAGCAGCCCAGGAACAAAGTCGCTATTACAACTTGCGCCGACGGGAATGGAGACCGACCATTGGGATGTGGGTTTGTGTCCGAAGTCACCACCTGTCCAACGCCGCGGATGCGTTCAATGCAAAACTAGCTCCAAAGTTCGAAGGATCTTATGAGATCATAAAATTCCTGTCACCAAACATCGCCAGAGTCCAACTTCGAGGGACACGCAAGCGTCGCAACGCAAATCTAGGTGATTTGAAACCCTTTCATGGCGACCAATCGAATTGTGGCGCAGGTACCCGAACACCCTATCGATGTATGGAACGCTTGTCGCCGCTGCGGGGAGACAGGACACTTCCGCCAAGAGTGCCCCAATCCTCAGGTCCTGTTCTGCTGGCAGTGTGGAAGGAGGGGAGTGCAAACCAACGAATGCTGTCGGGCCCAAAACCCGGGAAACGGACCGAGTCCTCGCCCATCCGGGGAACCAGCGAGGACCACACACCAAGGACACAAGAACTAACCCCACCTTTACGGTTTGAAGGGGGGTGCATCGTGGCGACGGTCAGCAACGAGAGGAAGACGTTTCACGCCACCCTGGACACCGGGGCGTCCAGGAGCTTCATCAGCGCGAAAATAGCCGACGACATTGGGAGTACCAATAACCGCCGGGATGTACGAACAAGGATTGCCCTGGCAGATGGATCCACCACCGACGTCATCCACGCCCTAACCACCACCGTAACCCTAGGACGGGATACGGCTAAGACCACACTGCTACCGAGATCATCCTCGGAATCGACTTCCTCTGCGGGATCAAGACCGCTATCCAGTGTGGGAAAGCCCAGTTGTCTCTCTCCTACTACACCCCGCCGCTAACAAGCAGAAGCAAGCCACCCATCGTCACCCCACGAGTAGCTGCTATCAGTCCAAGCGCCGTCGGACCAACACCAACACCACGCTGCACAGTACCACCCGTGGCAGCCCCTCGACGATCGCCGTCTCGAATACAAGTCAACGCGCCTACCGTAACCCCACGACGATCACCGGCACTTCTACAAGTGGAGACCCCCACCGTAACAACGCGACCCCGAACCACGCCGTCACCAGTGAATAACTCCTTTTATTTAAAACCTTTGGCCGACGCCGCCGCAGCACGGAAAAGCAACCCCTTTCGAAAGTCACCAACGACTACCCACCCACCGAGACAAACCCAAGAGGTAACAGCCAGCCTAGCAACGGTCATCACTGAAGGACCCGAAGAATCCCGGATCCAAGCCTTTCTCGAAGCGGAACTCGCTCCATTCGAGCATATGACCGGTACCTCTCACATAGCCGAACATAGGATTGTCATGAAGGACGACAAGCCCATCAAGCAGAGGTACTTTCCAAAGAACCCTGCCATGCAGAAAATCATTAACGAACAGGTTGATGAACTGCTCCCGGAATCCTCACAGCGCACCCATCGTTCTCGTCGGCAAGAAGACAGGAGATGTGCGCATGTGCGTGGACTACCGTCAGCTCAACGCTCACTCGGTGCCCGACGCCTACCCATTACCGCGGATAGGACACATCTTGAAACGACTTCGCAACGCTAAGTTTATCTCGACGCTGGATCTAAAAAGCGGTTACTGGCAGATCCCGGTGGCCCCAGACAGCCGCGCCTGTACCGCATTTACCGTGCCGGGCCGCGGGCTCTTCCAGTGGAAAGTAATGCCATTCGGCTTGCACTCGGCTCCAGCTACATTTCAGCGGGCACTGGACAGCGTGATAGGACCCGACATGGAGCCTCACGCATTCGCCTATCTAGATGACATCATCGTCATCGGAACCTCGTTGGACGAACACTTCACCAACCTACGGGAAGTACTCCGACGGCTTAGGCAGGCCAACTTGAAGCTGAATAAAGCGAAGTGTAAGTTTTTCCAGCGCAGCATAACTCACCTAGGGCACGTCATCAGCGAAGACGGAATACACACCGACCCAGACAAGACCCTGGTACCGGCGATTTATGGAGAACTTCGCCCCAATCGTCCAGCCAATGTCCGCCCTGCTCAGGAATCGAAGGAAATGGACCTGGAGCGACCCTAAGCAACAGTCATTCGTCAAGGAAGCTCACCGAGGCACCAGTACTGGCCTGCCCGGACTTCAACCTCAAATTTCAACTACAAACCGACGCAAGCGACTTCGGCCTTGGAGCCGTCTTAACCCAGCAAGTCGATGGAACCAAACGAGTCATCGCCTATGCCAGCAGGAGGTTGCTTGCAGCAGAAGAAAACTACTGTGCTACGGAGAAGGAGTGCCTTGCGATAGTGTGGGCAATCAGGAAGATGAGGTGCTACCTCGAAGGATACCGATTTGACGTTATAACAGACCACCTCGCCCTGAAGTGGTTGAACTCAATCGATAACCCGACAGGCCGAATCGCACGATGGGCCCTCGAACTCCAACAATTCCAGTTTGACATCTCATACCGACGGGGAAAACAGAAGGTCGTCGCGGACGCTCTGTCCAGGCAACCGCTAGCAACGCTTCAGCAGGTAAATGAGACCAACGAACCGTGCAAGTGGATCACCGCAAAGATCAAGCAAATCGAAGCCAATCCGGAGAAATTTCCTGACTACATCCAAAAGAACGGGCAACTCTACCGACACCTCGACAACGCGTTTAGGAAGGAAGACCATGGAGCATGGAGACTTTGCGAACCCAGCAGCTATCAGCGTCAGGTTCTGGAAGAATGTCATGACCACCCCACTTCAGGACACCTAGGGATCAGGAAAACGACCACTCGAGTCTGCCAACAGTATTATTGGCCGGGTTTGTTTCGAGACATCGCTCGTTACGTCCGACAATGCCCAGCCTGTCAGCAATTTAAGATGAGTCAACGCAAACAAGCGGGGTAGATGCTAACCAGGAAATCAGAGGGACCACTCTCAACCCTGTGCGCGGATTTCGTAGGGCCTCTGCCCAGGTCCCGCAAAGGACACACGATGTTACTGGTGTTTTTGGATCATTTCACCAAATGGGTCGAATTAATACCCCTACGCCGAGCTACCGCCACCAGTCTGGAATTAGCCTTCCTGGCTAGGTTCGGCGCCCCAAAAACTTTTATCTGCGACAATGGGACCCAGTTTACCAGTAGGGCCTTCAAAGCATTCTGCAAAAAAGCAGGAATAGAAGTGCAGCATACTGCTCCATACTCCCATAACAGAACCGTACAGAGCGAGCCAACCGCACCATCAAAACGATGATCGCGCAGAACGCCACGGAGGACCAACGAACATGGGATCACCTTTTGCCGGAAATCACCCTGGCCATCAACACGAGTGTCTCCGACAGCACCGGATTCAGCCCAGCGTACCTAGTATAGGGTTGTGAGCCCCGATTACCCGGAAGCTGGTTCAACAAAGTTACACCAGGGGCCAGCGAAGCGCCCAGAGAGCCCCAGAGTAAGGCAGAGCATCTCAAAAACATTTTTCAAACAGCCAAGGAAAACATGGAACGAGCAGCCCAGGAACAAAGTCGCTATTACAACTTGCGCCGACGGGAATGGAGACCGACCATTGGGATGTGGGTTTGTGTCCGAAGTCACCACCTGTCCAACGCCGCGGATGCGTTCAATGCAAAACTAGCTCCAAAGTTCGAAGGATCTTATGAGATCATAAAATTCCTGTCACCAAACATCGCCAGAGTCCAACTTCGAGGGACACGCAAGCGTCGCAACGCAAATCTAGGTGATTTGAAACCCTTTCATGGCGACCAATCGAATTGTGGCGCAGGTACCCGAACACCCTATCGATGTATGGAACGCTTGTCGCCGCTGCGGGGAGACAGGACACTTCCGCCAAGAGTGCCCCAATCCTCAGGTCCTGTTCTGCTGGCAGTGTGGAAGGAGGGGAGTGCAAACCAACGAATGCTGTCGGGCCCAAAACCCGGGAAACGGACCGAGTCCTCGCCCATCCGGGGAACCAGCGAGGACCACACACCAAAGACCCCAGAACTAACCCCACCTTTACGGTTTGAAGGGGGGCGCATCGTGGCGACGGTCAGCATCGAGGGGAAGACGTTTCACGCCACCCTGGACACCGGGGCGCCCAGGAGCTTCATCAGCGCGAAAATAGCCGACGACATTGGGAGTACCAATAACCGCCGGGATGTACGAAAAAGGATTGCCCTGGCAGATGGATCCACCACCGACGTCACCCACGCCCTAACCACCACCGTAACCCTAGGACGGGATACGGCTAAGACCACACTGCTACCGAGATCATCCTCGGAATCGACTTCCTCTGCGGGATCAAGACCGCTATCCAGTGTGGGAAAGCCCAGTTGTCTCTCTCCTACTACACCCCGCCGCTAACAAGCAGAAGCAAACCACCCATCGTCACCCCACGAGTAGCTGCTATCAGTCCAAGCGCCGTCGGACCAACACCAACACCACGCTGCACAGTACCACCCGTGGCAGCCCCTCGACGATCGCCGTCTCGAATACAAGTCAACGCGCCTACCGTAACCCCACGACGATCACCGGCACTTCTACAAGTGGAGACCCCCACCGTAACAACGCGACCCCGAACCACGCCGTCACCAGTGAATAACTCCTTTTATTTAAAACCTTTGGCCGACGCCGCCGCAGCACGGAAAAGCAACCCCTTTCGAAAGTCTCCAACGACTACCCACCCACCGAGACAAACCCAAGAGGTAACAGCCAGCCTAGCAACGGTCATCACTGAAGGACCCGAGGAATCCCGGATCCAAGCCTTTCTCGAAGCGGAACTCGCTCCATTCGAGCATATGACCGGTACCTCTCACATAGCCGAACATAGGATTGTCATGAAGGACGACAAGCCCATCAAGCAGAGGTACTTTCCAAAGAACCCTGCCATGCAGAAAATCATTAACGAACAGGTTGATGAACTGCTTCGCGACGGACGCATCGAGCCCTCCCGGAGTCCTCACAGCGCACCCATCGTCCTCGTCGGCAAGAAGACAGGACTGCGTGGACTACCGTCAGCTCAACTCTCACTCGGTGCCCGACGCCTACCCATTACCGCGGATAGGACACATCTTGAAACGACTTCGCAACGCTAAGTTTATCTCGACGCTGGATCTAAAAGGCGGTTACTGGCAGATCCCGGTGGCCCCAGACAGCCGCGCCTGTACCGCATTTACAGTGCCGCGGGCTCTTCCAGTGGAAAGTAATGCCATTCGGCTTGCACTCGGCTCCTGCTACATTTCAGCGGGCACTGGACAGCGTGATAGGACCCGACATGGAGCCTCACGCATTCGCCTATCTAGATGACATCATCGTCATCGGGACCTCGTTGGACGAACACTTCACCAACCTACGGGAAGTACTCCGACGGCTAAGGCAGGCCAACTTGAAGCTGAATAAAGCGAAGTGTAAGTTTTTCCAGCGCAGCATAACTCACCTAGGGCACGTTATCAGCGAAGACGGAATACACACCGACCCAGACAAGACCCTGGTACCGGCGATTTGTGGAGAACTTCGCCACAATCGTCCAACCAATGTCCGCCCTGCTCAGGAAGGGAAGGAAATGGACCTGGAGCGACCCTAAGCAACAGTCATTCGAGGAGTTGAAAAGGAAGCTCACCGAGGCACCAGTACTGGCCTGCCCGGACTTCAACCTCAAATTTCAACTACAAACCGAAGCAAGCGACTTCGGCCTTGGAGCCGTCTTAACCCAGCAAGTCGATGGAACCGAACGAGTCATCGCCTATGCCAGCAGGAGGTTGCTTGCAGCAGAAGAAAACAAGAGAGAACGCTATAGTCGAGTGCCTCGACTATTAGATACCCGTTACTCAGCTAAACAACTTAAAATAAATATGTCTTCTTGTGTTTTTTTTGTTTTGTTTTTCTTTAACATAATGTGAATTATAGTGACCACAGGAAAAAAGGACAAAAAGTTCAAATTATCAATTTGAATTCGGCGATCTCTTAGTGCTGGCAGCTTTACAGTACGAGCATCAGCACCAGCGCTGCTTTAGCGCAGGCAGCTTTTGTCCTGCACCAGCAGCTGTGTTTATGTTTATGTTTTTGAGTGCAATAAATTGACTAGAAATATTAAACATACATACTTATATTGGCTAAACACATACATTCTTAAATAGTATTATGTATATTAAAGTCTAAATGTTTGCACAACACGAGTAACGGGTATAGCGAATAGCTTTCTTTGAAAGGAGTTATCTTTGCCGGGCAATTGCAACTGTGTACAATGTAAATACATACATATGTATATGCTTACATACATGCACACATACGCCATTGTTTGACTCAGACCTCCAATTTGGCTAACTAGATTTGATTTGCATAGTTCTTGGGATATAGTTCGGTATAGACAAATGAAAACCATCGCAATTTCCTTTAATAGAAATCCTTATCGAGAATTAACGTTGACTCTGTTGAGCACCTTGGCCAGCTGTTCCAAAGTCATCCGTTAGATGGCGCCATGAAAGGCGGAAATGTAGGCGCTAGCCAGGCTTAAGCGTTTAATGGGTTTTTGGGCGTTAGAGTGGGCGTGGCAAACTTGTATTAGGCCAATCGATATTTATTGACGAAACAAATACATATCAATTAAAATTTTCATAATATCATCAAAACTGTGGCCATAGCTTGTGGCTTGTGGGCGTCAGAGGGGGCGTGGCACCATTTTGAAACAAACTTGCGCTGCGTAGGAACTCCTAAAATCTACATGCAAAATGCCAATCTTCTAGCTTTTATAGTTTCCGAGATCTCAGCGTTCATACGGACAGACAGACGGACAGACGGACATGGCTAGATCGACTCGGCTAGTGATCCTGAACAAGAATATATATACTTTATAGGGTCGGAAACGCTTCCTTCTACCTGTTACATACTTTTGCACGAATACAATATACCCTTTAACGGGTATAACTACTCTGCTACGGAGAAGGAGTGCCTTGCGATAGTGTGGGCAAAACGATGATCGCGCAGTACGCCACGGAGGACCAACGAACATGGGATCACCTGTTGCCGGAAATCACCCTGGCCATCAACACGTCCGCAACATCTAAACCATCGAACGCCTGAGCGCAACCAACACGCTCTCGCCCTCTTCGAACAGTTTGAACACCTGCACAAAGCTAACACACACACAAGCTTTTCGTCACACAATCGAACCAAATTGCAACCAACCCGACCGATTTTTTCGGGCAAGAGGAAATAATTTTGCTTGAAAAATGCCGAAGCGCCAGCGCAGCGGCAGCGACGCCGACGCAATGCAAAATATGGGGTGTGTGCGCCGATATCAAAGAGAAGCAAAAGCAATTACTCTTGAGGCTTCGCGCGTGCCCGGGAAACCGCCCCGCCGTGAAAATTCGACAAGTGTGTGAAAAACGTGTGATACGATTTCAACCGACAGTGGCGAAGTTGATGGAGTGTACGGCCCTGTTCCCGCTGCGGAGGCATGGGAAATCAACTGGCTGGATTTGCTGTGGACGGAAACGTAAGCGTCCACTATATATTTTCTCGAGATATTTTTTTGAAACGACTAGACTGGAGTGGCGTGGCAAGGAGACATTGTACGCCCCCCTCGAACAAACCTAAATAAAGAAACAAAGTGTTAGAAAACCAAAATCTATTCGCCTGCCAGTGTTTTGTGTGTGAGTGAACGTAGGATGGGAATTAAACTATTTTCTCTTTCCTCCATCTAGGAAAACCCCCCTTCTCTGCCGATCGTGGTCGGACCGAGTGGTGGCCAAGGATTACGACGGAGTCTTCCACTCGCTTGTCGGATCCGAAGTTATTGCCGGTCCCGGAGCGCGTAGTGGCCGTGGATTACGACGGAGCTAGGCTCGTTTGTCGGGTCCAGGGTCAGTGCGGGTTCCGGAGCGTGCGGCTGAGAGAGATTTCGACGGAGTCTTGTACTCGATTGCCGGATCTAAATCCGCTGCAGGTTTCGGCCCATGGTCGGCATCTCTGGGTGACAGTGCCCACAAAACCCCCCTTCCTTTTCTTTTTTTGCTGTTTCTGCCGATCGTGGTCGGACCGCGTGGTGGCCAAAGATTACGACGGAGCTAGCCTCGTTTCTCGGATCCAAGGAGCATTGCGAGATTACGACGGAGCTCTGCTCGATTGTCGGATCCAAGCCCGCTGTGAGTTCCGGCCACGGAGTCTGAATAGGGCCATTTTTATCTCACCCCTCCCTTAAGTCCTTGAACTTAAATAAATTATTGTAAGTGACCCTGGGAGCCCTGAGCACAATATCTCAGCCCAAGAACTTCCTTACACACGCAATTAAAATAAACCTTATTTAGGTATTCTTATGTTTTAGTTTATTAATATGGTAAAAAAAATGTGACGTTAACACCGAGGAACCTGGGCAGAGATAAATTAGTAAAAATAATCAGACGTAATGAGATTAAAAGCTGGAATGTCCATACTGTAAACGGGCAAGCAACGAAATCACTACGAATCACCGCGGCATATCGGCAAAAAGCAGACAATATTAAATACCGGAAGTCCAAAGGAGAATAGAATCCAGAACAGCTTTATATCAAAACACTTTTGTTTTACGCATTAGATTCAAAAGTAAGATATTGATGACTCTGTGAACAGGACTGAGTTGCAACAATTAATACTGTCGCTAAATCAGAGAAACATACATGCATTTACACGCTGTCCTTCACAGGAATAATATACGTATGTCGGGTCCTGGCACAAGTTAATGTTATTTTTGTTCTTGCGTTTGACTCATATTGTAGCCTTAGATATGCCGTCACAGGCAAAGGATCCCGAGAGCAAGCTAAAAAAAAGAAAAGTTTAATATCTCTCCGCGAAAGTTTGACTAGAAAACTAAGAAAAATAGACATGCTGATAAAGTCAATCTTAAAAACAAGAGAGAACGCTATAGTCGGGTGCCCCGACTATCAGATACCCGTTACTCAGGTAAAGGGAGTGCGAGGGAGATGGAGATAGAAACTTTGATCACGCATAACGTTTTAACGAATGGTCCGATTTGAAAAATTTCTTCTACATTTCGATAGGTATTGATAAACACAATAAAACTGCATTTTTACTTTTCCGAAATAATAAAATTTTTAAAATCGTATATAAGCGATTGTGGGCGTTAAAGGGGGCGTGGTACCTTTTTGAAACAAACTTGCGCTGCGTAGGAACTCCTAGAATCTGCATGCAAAATGCCAATCTTCTAGCTTTTATAGTTTCCGAGATCTCAGCGTTCATACGGACGGACAGACGGACAGACAGACAGACGGACAGACGGACATGGCTATATCGACTCGGCTAGTGACCCTGATCAAGAATATATATACTTTATAGGGTCGGAAACGCTTCCTTCTAGCTGTTACATACTTTTGCACGAATACAATATACCCTTTTACTCTACGAGTAATGGGTATAATTATACTAAACGGAGAAACTTTAGTCGGAATGCTTCTTATTTATGTCAACATAGGAGAAAAGACGGCTATTATGACAATGCAAATGCCAGCCGGAAGCTCACTAAGATAAAGCGAAATTGTTCTTACAAGAACTGTGGCCTGGCGATCCACTGCGGTATTCACAAGATAATATACCTGAAGGGTAGCATTTCACAGTCTTAACCGACAATCAGGCATTAATAAAGATTAATTCCACTAAAAGCCTGACAGGTTGATAGCAAGGTACGCATTTGCGAACAAGCCATAGTCGGTTGATGTTTGGTACCGTTGAGGGAAATCAGGCTGACGCCCTTTCCAGACTACTCGAGGAGAAGGTGCACGGATCAGAACCTCAAAAAAAGCTATTAGCAGCAGAAAAAGAAGCAGGAACTTAAAGTGGCGTTCAAGTGTGAGAAATTTCGCTTTATTTTTTTAAAGGCCAAAAGGACCTTATTTTTATTACACTTTTAATTCGATCTGGCATTCTATCTACCAAATTTTTAATTATATTTATTGGAATAGCCCTCCAATCGTGCTGGTTTACTGGAACCGGTTTGTAAAGTCGCAATCGTCTTTGCACAAAACCCCAAATTTTCGATTGGATTGATACCATGACTCAGTGCTGGCCACTCTTCTGACTTACAATTTTGTTTTGTGATTCATTCCTTATCGATTCTGGCTGTATGTTTCGGATCTCTATTTTGTTCCGCTCACATAGAGCACATTTTTGACAGATTTGAAACTGGGAAAAGTGGGAAAAGTGGGAAAAGACACCAAAAACAGCAGTCAACAGTCACAGTTGCGTAAGCAGAATTTTTTAAACGGGGTCTTTACACTCTGGCTCACTCACAGAAATTAAGATGGCCAACATGTAAGTGCAAATTGTTTTGCGTCAAGATTAAACTTTTGGACGGAAAAATTACCGTCTAAATGTTGCATTTTTTTGAACTGCAACACCTCATGGAATAAAAGTTGGTTGGATGTCTTAATGCAAGTGTTCTGATAAATGAAAGTTGGTTACGCCGCTCTCTCCTCTCTTAAATGGCCCGCTCTTCCTCGTAGCGAATGCCTACTCGCTCGCACTGGATGCTCGCGACTCCAGGCTTAGACATACTTATATTACATCCACATTACAGATACATATTACAGACCATATACACAACACATACATAGGACTATACATATACAATATTACATATTACATATACAGAATTACATAGTACAGAATATTACATATTACATATTACATATTCATATTCAGAACACAGTACATATACAAGACAAATCGACATATTACATATTACGTATACATATACTATGAAGATACATAGGACAATTACATATTACATACAGATTACATATTACAGACATATGACATTACGAACAGATTACATATACATATAACAGACAAGACATCACAGATTACACAGACAGAGTACCATATATATGACAATACAATTACATATTACATATTACATATTACATATTACATATTACATATTACATATTACATATTACATATTACATATTACATATTACATATTACATATTACATATCATATTACATATTACATATTACATATTACATATTACATATTACATATTACATATTACATATTCATATTACATATTACATATTACATATTACATATTACATATTACATATTACATATTACTATACATATTACATATTACATATTACATATTACATATTACATATTACATATTACATATTACATATTACATATTACATATTACATATTACATATTACATATTACATATTACATATTACATATTACATATTACATATTACATATTACATATTACATATTACTATTACATATTACATATTACATATTACATATTACATATTACATATTACATATTACATATTACATATTACATATTACATATTACATATTACATATTACATATTACATATTACATATTACATATTACATATTACATATTACATATTACATATTACATATTACATATTACATATTACATATTACATATTACATATTACATATTACATATTACATATTACATTTACATATTACATATTACATATTACATATTACATATTACATATTACATATACATATTACATATTACATATTACATATACATATTACATATTACATATTACTATTACATATTACATATTACATATTACATATTACATATTACATATTACATATTACATATTACATATTACATATTACATATTACATATTACATATTACATATTACATATTACATATTACATATTACATATTACATATTACATATTACATATTACATATTACATATTACATATTACATACATACTACATACATTTATACATATTTTTCTACATAACTACACCCCAATTCCGAAAGCTCAAGTATTTCCGTCGGCCATCCATAAATATATATTAAATAAATTCCCAAAGCCGACGTGAAATAACTTTTGTGTCTCAGTGTGTTTTTCTTATTTACATATTTTGTGCACTATCCATCCATACATCTACACATACACGCGAATTGCAGTACCGCAAAAAGCTCGATATTCCCGCGCATTCCAGCCTCACCAATACACAGCCCGCAAAAGTTCGGGCAGTTGTTTTTCAATCATCCCATAAATAAATTCCAACAAAATTAATAAACACCAAGTTCAACTCCAATAAAATTAAACAAATACTGAGAATTACTGCCAGTTCCAAAAAAGAAAAAAAAAGGAGAAATATAAAATACTGTCGCCATCGCGGAACTAGTGGAATCAATTTATTGATTTATTAATTTGTTTCTTCGGTTTCACATTTTTTCAAAAAAACGCCCATTCCAGTATTTTTTTCTTATTTATTGAGCTTGGTAAATCTACATATATATATCGATACTCGATTTTTTCTTTTGGGGATAAGCCTAGTATCCTGATCGACGAAAACCGTACGCCAGTCATGAGAGAGAGCGAGAGGCAAACAGCTGGCGTTCACTTTTCGTCGGGCCTTTTTTTCACGTCGGTCTCCTGATCGACGAAAAAAATACCAGAAAATTCCATAGCGTTGCCAGTCTGCGGAAACGTGAACCCTAGCGAAAAGATAAAAAAATTTAATCTTTTGGCGTGCGCTTCTCACTGAACATTATAAGAAATGGAGGGAAAAACTCAAAAAACTCACAAAAGTCGATTGCAGGTGTTTATATGTGAGGACAAAATAACATTAATACTATCTGGGGTGCCTCTTGTCAGAGAAAAATGTTTTTTAGGTCCAGAATGTACGAAAAAACACAATAAAAGTGCAGCTATGAACTTTAAATTAGCAAATAATTATCAGTAAATGAAAAAGAACAACAGTTAAATTTAAATTGTATGGTTTTTTTATTTCTTTGTACAGCGGCAGACTTGTTTTGCCAAGGTAGTTGATAATATCTTTTAAGGGCTCTTTCCCGCAAATACGATATTTGAATTTTAACTGCTTGTCAACAAATCCAGCTGATTGACAGTACGACCGTAGCACTCTTAAATCTGATAAACTCTCAAACTTTTGGTCACACTGGAAAGATTAAAGTTTTTACGCTAGCGTAATCGTTTGTCGATCTGGATACTAGGCTTAAAAAAGAAAAATTGGAAAAAAAATACCACCCGCATACCACAGCAAGGTATTTTTTTTGTTTGTCTCCAAATATTTTTATACCCTTGCAGAGGGTATTATAATTTTTGGTCAGAAGTTTGTAACGCAGTGAAGGAGACGTTTCCGACCCTATAAAGTATATATATTCTTGATCAGGATCAATAGGGGAGTCGATAAAGCCATGTCCGTCTGTTTTAATACCGTTTGCGAGCTCAGTTTAAAAGCTAGCGATCTGAAACTTTCACAGTCGTCGTAAAACAAGTGTACGCAGATCAGGTTTGAAAATCGCCCCGATCGGACGTCTATATCCTATAGCTCCCATAGGAACAATCGGATATATCTTGCAAGAATTGATGATATTTCGCGCAGTGTAAAAGCTATTGACATGAATCATTCCAAATCGTATTTTTTATGCATACCTTGATCAGGGTAAAAGCGCGTGGCGATCGGACGTCTATAACCTATAGCTCCCATAGGAACAATAGGGTAAAATCGGTCCAAATTTTATGTTTTTCAGAATATTTCGCGCTGTGTAAAAGCTATTGCTATAAATTTTTTCAAATCGTATTTTTTTATGCATTCCTTCATCAAGGTAAAAGCGCGTGCTGATCGGACGTCTATATCCTATAGCTCCCATAGGAACAATCGGATGTAACTTTCAAGAATAAATCTTTCCAAATCTTATTTTTTTATGCATACCTTGATCAGGGTAAAAGCGCTTGGCGATCGGACGTCTATATCCTATAGCTCCCATAGGAACAATACGGTGAAATCGGCTTAAAATGTAATGATTTTTAGGTTATTTCGCACAGTATATAAGCAATTGACATGAATCTTTCCAAATCGTATTTTTTTATGCATACCTTGATTAGGGTAAAAGCACGTGACGATCGGACGTCTATATCCTACAGCTCCCATAGGAACAACAGGGTGAAATCGGTCCAAATTTGTTGGTTTTCTGAATTTTTCGCGTAGTGTGAAAGCTACTAACATAAATTTTTCCAAGTCTTATTTATTTACGCATATCTTGATTAGGGTAAAAGCGCTTGCCGATCGGACGTCTATTTCTTATAGCTTCCGTAGGAAAAATAGTTAAAGGCTGCGAAATTATCCCTTTTTTTCTATTTTTATATGACATTTTTGCAGTATAAAAGCAATTGACATCAAACGACGCAAATCTAGTTTATTTATGTATACCCTCTTCCTTTCGCTACTTTTTCAGTTTTAGCAATTTCGGCAAAGTCTGCAAGGGTATTAAAACTTCGGCTTGCCGAAGTTAGCTTTCGTCCTCGTTTAAAATAAAGAAAAACAAAATCAATAATCTCCAAACACTGCCAGGGACATCCAATCCCATCCTAATTCGGCCAACCACCCCCTATAAAATACTAAACGACAAATACCTCATCAAATACAGTATTTTTTCAGTATTTTTATTTTGTAGTATTTTTTGGTATTTTTTCCATTCTTGCTCCATCGTTTCACCAAAAGCCTGGGGAATATTTTAACAATAATTCAGACACGCATATCGACTATTTTTGAGCTGGTCGATACCCTATTTCCACCGGTCCTATAAGTGGGTCCGTAATTGTTTCTCTGATTTTTGTCCGAAATATCAGCGCGCACATTCCATCCTAACAGCATCCTAGTTTGGTATGTCCAGGGAAAGTTCCAATCAAACTATCCCCTGTTCCATCACCGAAAATACCAAAAATCACGGTAAGGACGCCCACACCTAAAAAGGTCAAGACGCCACCTCCGAAAAAGGCTCCTTCTCCCATCGAAAGAACAACGCGAGCCAGCACAAAAATGGTTGCAACGGCTGCCGACCTCGCTATGAGCCAGTTTATTGAAGTCTCGGATCGACTGTCCGAATTGGAATCGCGAATAAATATTCCCTCGGCGGTCCTTCCTACGTTATCCGTCCTCAATATTCGCCGAGACGAAATCCGAGAGATATGGGTCCGCATCAAAAAAGAGTACGATGCATGTACCGCATGCCCTGTAGCAGCCGGAGAAGGTGCAGCTGACAGCTTGCCCGTCCTCAAGGCTAAGTACGGTTATTGCTACAGCGCGTACGAAAGGTGCGGCGCCCAGATAGCAGATATGATAGCGCAAACTCCGCAACTTCCGCAACCTTCCCCAACGCCAGCTGATCCTTCTCAGACATACATTCCGTCAGGCTGCCGGCTTCCGCCGTGCGATACCGAGGTTTTTACCGGCGAATATCTTCGTTGGCCAACCTTTAGGGATCTATTCACGGCAATTTATATCAACAATCCCAGATTCATTCCTGTCGAAAAATTATTCCACCTTAATGCTAAAACGAGTGGCGACGCTCACAATATAGTTTCAAATTCACCCCTTACTAATGATGGCTTTCGATCAGCGTGGGATAACCTCACTGAGCGTTTCGAAAACAAGCGATTGTTAGTAAACAGTCAATTAAAGATACTTTTCATTTTTTGATGGATGTACGGCCAAATGCGAATATGACACTTGTACATCAATATGCACTCGAAAAAAAATTAGAAAATAGGCAATATAGCCGTACATTAAAAGAGAACGAAGAAATAAAAGACGGAATTGGAATTGTAATTTACTAACTGCCGTCGTCGGATTAAATCGGACTTGGAATTTAGACAAATCGTACAGAAAGTGAAACGAATTATGTTTTTCGGATGGCTGACTGTCGACCGGCAGTTAATAAAACAAGAGAGAACGCTATAGTCGGGTGCCCCGACTATCAGATACCCGTTACCCTGGTAAAGGGAGTGCGAGGGAGATGGAGATAGAAACTTTGATCACGCATAACTTTTTAACGAATGGTCCGATTTGAAAAATTTCTTCTACATTTCGATAGGTATTGATAAACACAATAAAACTGCATTTTTACTTTTCCGAAATATTTAAATTTTTAAAATCGTATATAAGCGATTGGCACCATTTTGAAACAAACTTGCGCTGCGTAGGAACTCCTAAAATCTACATGCAATATGCCAATCTTGTAGCTTTTATAGTTTCCGAGATCTCAGCGTTCATACGGACAGACAGACAGACGGACAGACAGACGGACAGACGGACAGACGGACATGGCTAGATCGACAGGAGTCTGGGTCAGCTTTGAAAGAACTTCAAAGTACCATCCAGGGTTGCCTTACTGCATTAGAAATGTCCGGTATTCAGGTCGAAACTTGGGATTGCCTCTTGGTGTATATGTGCTCGTCCAAAGCTAACGCTTTCCCTATGGGAGCAGTCCCTTCATAACAAAGCCGAGATCCCTACGAGTTGAACGTTTTCCTAACGGAGCGTCACAGGACACTAGAAGCCATAGATGATCTTCGACCATCAGGTTCTAGTCAGACTCAGCCCAGGGCATCCACTTCCAACTCGGCGTCTCGAAGAATAAATTCATATGAGACAAGGGTAGCACCTAGGCAACCTAGAGAGTGCGATCTCTGTAATAGAGAGAACCATCCTGTACGCACATGCGCCAAATTTCTCCAGATGACGGTCGACCAACGCATCGCATATATAAAAAGAAAACAGCTGTGTTTAAACTGCTTTGCGCGGACACATCAGTTGCGCGACTGCGAAAGCGCACATAACTGCTTCACGTGCCGCGGCCGCCATCACACCCTCCTACACCGAGGCAGCCCATCCCCAGCGCGCGCAAATCCAACGCCAACGCCCAGATCCAGACCAAATACTCTCGGTCCCTTGGCTGCCAGTGGCACGCAGTCAACGCTTCAGAATTATTTTGCGGCAGGCACTAGGTCAGTCCTCCTAGGCACCGCTATAATTAATATATGCCATCGAGGTTCCAATTTCCAAGCGCGAGCCTTAATAGACTCCGGATCTGAGGCGACCTTCATCACTGAGCGCCTTTTCAACCTGATTAAACTGCCGTTCCAGGTTATCCAAGCACAGGTCTCAGGACTTAATCAAACGGTCTCCGCTGAGACCAAAAAGATCTGTCACGATCCATTCTCCGACCCGGCCTAGTTTGCAGTTAAACACCACTGCCTACGTGCTTCCACAAATATCCGGAAATCTTCCTTCATGTCCGCTTCCGCAACATTTCCTGCGAGATCTTCCCGAACTTCCGCTAGCCGATCCAAAGTTTTATGAGAGCGCACAAATAGATATTCTAATCGGGGCCGATATACTTCCATCCATTCTACTAAGCGGTACCCGAGCGAACATCTGTGGCTCGCTTCCCGGACAAGAGACCATTTTCGGCTGGATTCTAACAGGACCAGTACCCGCTCCGAAGGCATGATCAAATATCATCCTTTTCCACGCAAGTTGCACACACGTATGAAGCGCCCCTCGATAAACTCCTCACCAAATTCTGGGAGGTGGAGGATCTGTCAGTAAAGGTGGCAAAAGAATCCGACGTGATTTGTGAGGACAATTTCCTTCGGACCACCACAAAAGACGAGACCGGCAGGTATGTCGTGAGACTTCCTTTTCGAGATCCTGAGAACATTAACTGCTCCTAGGACATTCCAGATCCCAGGCGCTGGCTCAATTCTTAAGATACGAGCAGCGGCTAAAAAGGGACAGTACGTTAAAATCCAAGTACGACTCAGTTAATCAAGAATATCTCGACCTCAATCACATGAGAGCAGTCCTTCCTACCCACGATTCAGCGTGTTACTACCTGCCACACCACGCAGTGTTAAAACCGGAGAGTACGACCACCAAACTTCGAGTGGTATTCAACGCCTCCAGCCCTTCAGACAATGGGGTCAGCTTAAATGATATCCTTCATGCTGGCCCGGTCTACAGTCCGATCAAACCATCCAGATCCTGAAGTGGCAATATTTCCGATTTGTGTATAGTGCTGACATCGAGAAAATGTACCGGCAGATCTGGGTAGATCCGAAGCAGAGAGCGTTCCAACATATCTTATTCCGCGATAGGGAATGATACATTCGAGATTTTGAGCTAAAAACTGTTACGTTTGGGGTCAATTGTGCACCGTTCCTGGCAATTCGGGTACTGCAACAGCTGGCGACCGAGGGCGAGTAAAGTTATTCGTGGTTGCATGTATGTCGATGATGTCCTTTCGGGAGCTGACTCTGCAGAAGGGGCTAACCTCACCATTCGCGAGTTGCAGAGTGCCCTCGATTCGGCTGGTTTTCCATTGAGGAAATGGACCTCCAACCACAAAGAAGTTCTGGGTCATATCGAAACCGATCATCTTTTAAATGCCGATTTCTTCGAAATAGATACGGAAAGCACGGCGAAAACTCTCGGAGTCCGTTGGAAAACAACATCCGATGAGTTTTTCTTCGCCCTCCCCGACCTATCCACCGAAGCTTCACTCACAAAACGGCATGCTCTCTCCCAAATTGCGAAGCTGTTTGATCCAGCAGGCTGGCTCGCTCCTTTCGTGGTCTGTGCCAAGATTTTCATGCAGGAGATCTGGCTGCATGATCTAGGGTGGGATGATGAACTTCCAATTGAACTGTGCCAAAAGTGGCGTGATTTCCTTCAAAGCTACTCAGTCCTAGATCAAGTCCGAGTTCCCAGATGGGTTTCCTTCCGCCCAGAATTCCGAGTGGAACATCACGGATTCTGTAATGCCTCTCAAAAGGCGTACGGTGCTGCGATCTATGTGCGCGTCGAGATGGGGCACACGACGCTAGTGCATCTTCTCACGGCCAAGACGCGCGTGTAAGCCTAGTATCCTGATCGACGAAAACCGTACGCCAGTCATGAGAGAGAGCGAGAGGCAAACAGCTGGCGTTCACTTTTCGTCGGGCCTTTTTTCACGTCGGTCTCCTGATCGACGAAAAAAATACCAGAAAATTCCATAGCGTTGCCAGTCTGCGGAAACGTGAACCCTAGCGAAAAGATAAAAAAATTTAATCTTTTGGCGTGCGCTTCTCACTGAACATTATAAGAAATGGAGGGAAAAACTCAAAAAACTCACAAAAGTCGATTGCAGGTGTTTATATGTGAGGACAAAATAACATTAATACTATCTGGGGTGCCTCTTGTCAGAGAAAAATGTTTTTTAGGTCCAGAATGTACGAAAAAACACAATAAAAGTGCAGCTATGAACTTTAAATTAGCAAATAATTATCAGTAAATGAAAAAGAACAACAGTTAAATTTAAATTGTATGGTTTTTTTATTTCTTTGTACAGCGGCAGACTTGTTTTGCCAAGGTAGTTGATAATATCTTTTAAAGGCTCTTTCCCGCAAATACGATATTTGAATTTTAACTGCTTGTCAACAAATCCAGCTGATTGACAGTACGACCGTAGCACTCTTAAATCTGATAAACTCTCAAACTTTTGGTCACACTAAGTTTAAAGTTATTAAAGTTTTTACGCTAGCGTAATCGTTTGTCGATCTGGATACTAGGCTTAAAAAAGAAAAATTGGAAAAAAAATACCACCCGCATACCACAGCAAGGTATTTTTTTTGTTTGTCTCCAAATATTTTTATACCCTTGCAGAGGGTATTATAATTTTGGTCAGAAGTTTGTAACGCAGTGAAGGAGACGTTTCCGACCCTATAAAGTATATATATTCTTGATCAGGATCAATAGGGGAGTCGATAAAGCCATGTCCGTCTGTTTCAATACCGTTTGCGAGCTCAGTTTAAAAGCTAGCGATCTGAAACTTTCACAGTCGTCGTAAAACAAGTGTACGCAGATCAGGTTTGAAAATCGCCCCGATCGGACGTCTATATCCTATAGCTCCCATAGGAACAATCGGATATATCTTGCAAGAATTGATGATATTTCGCGCAGTGTAAAAGCTATTGACATGAATCATTCCAAATCGTATTTTTTTATGCATACCTTGATCAGGGTAAAAGCGCGTGGCGATCGGACGTCTATAACCTATAGCTCCCATAGGAACAATAGGGTAAAATCGGTCCAAATTTTATGTTTTTCAGAATATTTCGCGCTGTGTAAAAGCTATTGCTATAAATTTTTTCAAATCGTATTTTTTTATGCATTCCTTCATCAAGGTAAAAGCGCGTGCTGATCGGACGTCTATATCCTATAGCTCCCATAGGAACAATCGGATGTAACTTTCAAGAATAAATCTTTCCAAATCTTATTTTTTTATGCATACCTTGATCAGGGTAAAAGCGCTTGGCGATCGGACGTCTATATCCTATAGCTCCCATAGGAACAATACGGTGAAATCGGTTAAAATGTAATGATTTTTAGGTTATTTCGCACAGTAAGCAATTGACATGAATCTTTCCAAATCGTATTTTTTTATGCATACCTTGATTAGGGTAAAAGCACGTGACGATCGGACGTCTATATCCTACAGCTCCCATAGGAACAACAGGGTGAAATCGGTCCAAATTTGTTGGTTTTCTGAATTTTTCGCGTAGTGTGAAAGCTACTAACATAAATTTTTCCAAGTCTTATTTATTTACGCATATCTTGATTAGGGTAAAAGCGCTTGCCGATCGGATAGTTAATAGTTAAAGGCTGCGAAATTATCCCTTTTTTTCTATTTTTATATGACATTTTTGCAGTATAAAAGCAATTGACATCAAACGACGCAAATCTAGTTTATTTATGTATACCCTCTTCCTTTCGCTACTTTTCAGTTTTAGCAATTTCGGCAAAGTCTGCAAGGGTATTAAAACTTCGCTGCCGAGTTAGCTTCGTCCTCGTTTAAATAAGAAAAATCCATCAATAATCTCCAAACACTGCCAGGGACATCCAATCCCATCCTAATTCGGCCAACCACCCCCTATAAAATACTAAACGACAAATACCTCATCAAATACAGTATTTTTTCAGTATTTTTATTTTGTAGTATTTTTTTGGTATTTTTTCCATTCTTGCTCCATCGTTTCACCAAAAGCCTGGGGAATATTTTAACAATAATTCAGACACGCATATCGACTATTTTTGAGCTGGTCGATACCCTATTTCCACCGGTCCATAAGTGGGTCTGTAATTGTTTCTCTGATTTTTGTCCGAAATATCAGCGCGCACATTCCATCCTAACAGCATCCTAGTTTGGTATGTCCAGGGAAAGTTCCAACAAACTATCCCCTGTTCCATCACCGAAAATACCAAAAATCACGGTAAGGACGCCCACACCTAAAAAGGTCAAGACGCCACCTCCGAAAAAGGCTCCTTCTCCCATCGAAAGAACAACGCGAGCCAGCACAAAAATGGTTGCAACGGCTGCCGACCTCGCTATGAGCCAGTTTATTGAAGTCTCGGATCGACTGTCCGAATTGGAATCGCGAATAAATATTCCCTCGGCGGTCCTTCCTACGTTATCCGTCCTCAATATTCGCCGAGACGAAATCCGAGAGATATGGGTCCGCATCAAAAAAGAGTACGATGCATGTACCGCATGCCCTGTAGCAGCCGGAGAAGGTGCAGCTGACAGCTTGCCCGTCCTCAAGGCTAAGTACGGTTATTGCTACAGCGCGTACGAAAGGTGCGGCGCCCAGATAGCAGATATGATAGCGCAAACTCCGCAACTTCCGCAACCTTCCCCAACGCCAGCTGATCCTTCTCAGACATACATTCCGTCAGGCTGCCGGCTTCCGCCGTGCGATACCGAGGTTTTTTCCGGCGAATATCTTCGTTGGCCAACCTTTAGGGATCTATTCACGGCAATTTATATCAACAATCCCAGATTCATTCCTGTCGAAAAATTATTCCACCTTAATGCTAAAACGAGTGGCGACGCTCACAATATAGTTTCAAATTCACCCCTTACTAATGATGGCTTTCGATCAGCGTGGGATAACCTCACTGAGCGTTTCGAAAACAAGCGATTGTTAGTAAACAGTCAATTAAAGATACTTTTCATTTTTTGATGGATGTACGGCCAAATGCGAATATGACACTTGTACATCAATATGCACTCGAAAAAAAATTAGAAAATAGGCAATATAGCCGTACATTAAAAGAGAACGAAGAAATAAAAGACGGAATTGGAATTGTAATTTACTAACTGCCGTCGTCGGATTAAATCGGACTTGGAATTTAGACAAATCGTACAGAAAGTGAAACGAATTATGTTTTTCGGATGGCTGACTGTCGACCGGCAGTTAATAAAACAAGAGAGAACGCTATAGTCGGGTGCCCCGACTATCAGATACCCGTTACCCTGGTAAAGGGAGTGCGAGGGAGATGGAGATAGAAACTTTGATCACGCATAACTTTTTAACGAATGGTCCGATTTGAAAAATTTCTTCTACATTTCGATAGGTATTGATAAACACAATAAAACTGCATTTTTACTTTTCCGAAATATTTAAATTTTTAAAATCGTATATAAGCGATTGGCACCATTTTGAAACAAACTTGCGCTGCGTAGGAACTCCTAAAATCTACATGCAATATGCCAATCTTGTAGCTTTTATAGTTTCCGAGATCTCAGCGTTCATACGGACAGACAGACAGACGGACAGACAGACGGACAGACAGACGGACAGACGGACAGACGGACATGGCTAGATCGACAGGAGTCTGGGTCAGCTTTGAAAGAACTTCAAAGTACCATCCAGGGTTGCCTTACTGCATTAGAAATGTCCGGTATTCAGGTCGAAACTTGGGATTGCCTCTTGGTGTATATGTGCTCGTCCAAAGCTAACGCTTTCCCTATGGGAGCAGTCCCTTCATAACAAAGCCGAGATCCCTACGAGTTGAACGTTTTCCTAACGGAGCGTCACAGGACACTAGAAGCCATAGATGATCTTCGACCATCAGGTTCTAGTCAGACTCAGCCCAGGGCATCCACTTCCAACTCGGCGTCTCGAAGAATAAATTCATATGAGACAAGGGTAGCACCTAGGCAACCTAGAGAGTGCGATCTCTGTAATAGAGAGAACCATCCTGTACGCACATGCGCCAAATTTCTCCAGATGACGGTCGACCAACGCATCGCATATATAAAAAGAAAACAGCTGTGTTTAAACGGCTTTGCGCGGACACATCAGTTGCGCGACTGCGAAAGCGCACATAACTGCTTCACGTGCCGCGGCCGCCATCACACCCTCCTACACCGAGGCAGCCCATCCCCAGCGCGCGCAAATCCAACGCCAACGCCCAGATCCAGACCAAATACTCTCGGTCCCTTGGCTGCCAGTGGCACGCAGTCAACGCTTCAGAATTATTTTGCGGCAGGCACTAGGTCAGTCCTCCTAGGCACCGCTATAATTAATATATGCCATCGAGGTTCCAATTTCCAAGCGCGAGCCTTAATAGACTCCGGATCTGAGGCGACCTTCATCACTGAGCGCCTTTTCAACCTGATTAAACTGCCGTTCCAGGTTATCCAAGCACAGGTCTCAGGACTTAATCAAACGGTCTCCGCTGAGACCAAAAAGATCTGTCACGATCCATTCTCCGACCCGGCCTAGTTTGCAGTTAAACACCACTGCCTACGTGCTTCCACAAATATCCGGAAATCTTCCTTCATGTCCGCTTCCGCAACATTTCCTGCGAGATCTTCCCGAACTTCCGCTAGCCGATCCAAAGTTTTATGAGAGCGCACAAATAGATATTCTAATCGGGGCCGATATACTTCCATCCATTCTACTAAGCGGTACCCGAGCGAACATCTGTGGCTCGCTTCCCGGACAAGAGACCATTTTCGGCTGGATTCTAACAGGACCAGTACCCGCTCCGAAGGCATGATCAAATATCATCCTTTTCCACGCAAGTTGCACACACGTATGAAGCGCCCCTCGATAAACTCCTCACCAAATTCTGGGAGGTGGAGGATCTGTCAGTAAAGGTGGCAAAAGAATCCGACGTGATTTGTGAGGACAATTTCCTTCGGACCACCACAAAAGACGAGACCGGCAGGTATGTCGTGAGACTTCCTTTTCGAGATCCTGAGAACATTAACTGCTCCCTAGGACATTCCAGATCC
This sequence comes from Drosophila prolongata, assembly GCA_036346975.1. Classification (NCBI taxonomy): domain Eukaryota; kingdom Metazoa; phylum Arthropoda; class Insecta; order Diptera; family Drosophilidae; genus Drosophila; species Drosophila prolongata. The sequence continues at coordinate 6,795,096 of JAYMZC010000387.1, forward strand.
CAGGCGCTGGCTCAATTCTTAAGAAACGAGCAGCGGCTAAAAAGGGACAGTACGTTAAAATCCAAGTACGACTCAGTTAATCAAGAATATCTCGACCTCAATCACATGAGAGCAGTCCTTCCTACCCACGATTCAGCGTGTTACTACCTGCCACACCACGCAGTGTTAAAACCGGAGAGTACGACCACCAAACTTCGAGTGGTATTCAACGCCTCCAGCCCTTCAGACAATGGGGTCAGCTTAAATGATATCCTTCATGCTGGCCCGGTCTACAGTCCGATCAAACCATCCAGATCCTGAAGTGGCAATATTTCCGATTTGTGTATAGTGCTGACATCGAGAAAATGTACCGGCAGATCTGGGTAGATCCGAAGCAGAGAGCGTTCCAACATATCTTATTCCGCGATAGGGAATGATACATTCGAGATTTTGAGCTAAAAACTGTTACGTTTGGGGTCAATTGTGCACCGTTCCTGGCAATTCGGGTACTGCAACAGCTGGCGACCGAGGGCGAGTAAAGTTATTCGTGGTTGCATGTATGTCGATGATGTCCTTTCGGGAGCTGACTCTGCAGAAGGGGCTAACCTCACCATTCGCGAGTTGCAGAGTGCCCTCGATTCGGCTGGTTTTCCATTGAGGAAATGGACCTCCAACCACAAAGAAGTTCTGGGTCATATCGAAACCGATCATCTTTTAAATGCCGATTTCTTCGAAATAGATACGGAAAGCACGGCGAAAACTCTCGGAGTCCGTTGGAAAACAACATCCGATGAGTTTTTCTTCGCCCTCCCCGACCTATCCACCGAAGCTTCACTCACAAAACGGCATGCTCTCTCCCAAATTGCGAAGCTGTTTGATCCAGCAGGCTGGCTCGCTCCTTTCGTGGTCTGTGCCAAGATTTTCATGCAGGAGATCTGGCTGCATGATCTAGGGTGGGATGATGAACTTCCAATTGAACTGTGCCAAAAGTGGCGTGATTTCCTTCAAAGCTACTCAGTCCTAGATCAAGTCCGAGTTCCCAGATGGGTTTCCTTCCGCCCAGAATTCCGAGTGGAACATCACGGATTCTGTAATGCCTCTCAAAAGGCGTACGGTGCTGCGATCTATGTGCGCGTCGAGATAGGGCACACGACGCTAGTGCATCTTCTCACGGCCAAGACGCGCGTGGCGCCAGTAAAAACTGTGTCGCTTCCCAGACTAGAGCTGTGTGGAGCTCTATTGCTATCCGAGATGGCCGAATCCATCCTCCCCCATATGCCGATGCTGTCCTCGAAACTCCATTGTTGGACCGATTCCACGATTGTGCTTGCATGGGTAGCCAAACCAGCATGCCAGTGGACAACGTTCGTTGCCAATCGGGTAACAAAGATCACCCAGTCCACAGAGGCAGCCAATTGGTCGCATGTTCAATCCGAACACAATCCAGTTGACTTGGCCAGTCGGGGAGTGCCCCTCCAAGAACTGGTCGACAACTCCCTTTGGTGGCATGGGCCAACTTGGTTGAAAAAGCCACGAGATCAGTGGCCTGCCCAAAGCACCGACTTACAGGTGACCGAAGTGGAAAGGCGTCCTGTCAAGGCCCATGTTGCGTCCATTCCGACAGAAGACATCCTTGATCGCTTTTCCAAGTTAAATAGAGCTTTACGGGTCCTTGCGTATGTCCACCGTTTTGTCCAGCGATGTAAGAAACAGTCGCCGATTCCGGAAGTCCATCTAGAAGCCCAAGAACTTGTCGCCGCTGAACGGCTCATGGTCATTAGCACTCAGCGCAGATCTTTTGCTAATGAATATCGCTGCTTGAATCAAAAGCGCCCTGTGTCCTCGACAAGTTCCATCCTCTCCTTGAACCCCTTTCTAGATGAGAAAGGGCTTATAAGGGCGTGCGGCCGAAAAATTGCGATATGATGAACGACATCCTATAATCCTCCCGTACGAATGTGCACTCTCTCGACTACTGGTAAACTTTACGCATCTCATAACGTTGCACGGAGGGAACCAGTTAGGCGTACGTCTCACCCGGTCAAGATACTGGGTTCCGAAAATAAAGAACTTGGTAAAGGCCGTTATTAACTCCTGCAAGGTCTGCGTTATCCATAATAAGCGATTGCAAGTTCAGATGATGGGAAGTTTTCCAAAAGAGCGAGTCTCCTTTTCCCGGCCATTCACGTACACAGGGATGGACTACGCCGGCCCTTTCGACATAAAAAACAAGAGAGAACGCTATAGTCGGTTGCCCCGACTATCAGATACCCGTTACTAAGGTAAAGGGAGTGCGAGGGAGATGGAGATAGAAACTTTGATCACGCATAACTTTTTAACGAATGGTCCGATTTGAAAAATTTCTTCTACATTTCGATAGGTATTGATAAACACAATAAAACTGCATTTTTACTTTTCCGAAATATTTAAATTTTTAAAATCGTATACAAGCGATTGTGGGCGTTAAAGGGGGCGTGACACCATTTTGAAACAAACTTGCGCTGCGTAGGAACTTCTAAAATCTACATGCAAAATGCCAATCTTCTAGCTTTTATAGTTTCCGAGATCTCAGCGTTCATACGGACAGACAGACAGACAGACAGACAGACAGACAGACAGACAGACAGACAGACAGACAGACAGACAGACAGACAGACAGACAGACGGACAGACAGACGGACAGACGGACATGGCTAGATCAACTCGGCTAGTGATCCTGATCAAGAATATATATACTTTATAGGGTCGGAAACGATTCCTTCTAGCTGTTACATACTTTTGCACGAATACAATATACCCTTTTACTCTACGAGTAACGGGTATAATTACACAGGCAGAGCTTGCCTAATTACAAAAGGGTATGTGTTGGTTTTCGTGTGTTTCTCTACAAAGGCCATCCATCTAAAGCCTACATCCGATCTGACGACCGAGAAATTTCTCGCCGCTTTCGCTCGGTTCGTATCCAGAAGAGGTTGTCCCCGTCAAGTGCAGTCCGACAATGGGAAAACCTTTGTCGGCGCTGCCACCCTGCTCTCCCGAGATTTTCTACAACCGTAAAAGAGTCTGTGACTGATGCGTATAGTCATCAGCAGCTCAACTGGCAATTCATTCCTCCGGGGGCACCCCATATGGGAGGCCTGTGGGAAGCGGGTGTCAAAAGCTTCAAAACCTTGTTTTACAAGTCCACCGCTACTCGAAAGTACACTTTTGAAGAGCTTTCAACCCTCCTAGCGAAAATTGAAGCCTGTCTAAATTCCAGACCGCTATCTCCTATGTCTGAAGATCCCACTGATCTCTTAGCGTTGACACCAGGGCATTTTCTAGTCGGCGGACCTCTTCTGTCCATAGTGGAACCCGAATTAAAAGGGGAATCCAAGTCCATTGTGAATCGGTGGCAACACTTAAAGGCGCTCCATCAACAATTCCAAGCTCGATGGAAAGAGGAGTATCTCAAAGAGCTCCACAAGCGTAACAAGTGGCAGTCCCCGACCGCAAATCTCCGCGTTGGCGACATGGTAGTCGTCAAGGAGGACAATCTGCCCTCGAATGAGTGGCGCCTTGGCAGAATCGACTCTGTCTTTCCGGGGGCTCACGGCAATGTCCGTGTCGTCAGCATTCTCACGGCACGCTGGATTATCAAGCGTCCCGTGACCAAGGTGGTTCTTCTGCCAGGAGAACACTCCAACCGTCTTCCTCAACCAACATCCTCCACATAATTCCCCAACAATCCTCGCCATCTAGCAGTTTCAAATCATCTTTTTTTTATCCATTACTCACTACCAGATCACATCATGGTTCCTCGTCCACGCAGCGCTCAGGCATTGGATAGCGGACGTACTCGAGGTATACATTCCTACATCCATCCGCTTCGGAAGTGCCAGAGGTTCCTAAAGCTGAGCGCAGAGAAGCGGCTTCGGGCAGTGCTCATCAATAAGTACTGCTCGAATTGTCTCGCCCACGAGCATTCCGACGGGAGTTGTCGCAGTGGCGACAAGTGTAAAACGTGCAACGGGAAGCACCACACGCTCCTCCATATGCACGAGCGTCCCCTGCCGTCGGCTACTCAGCAGCGTTCGCGCCGGCAGATCCGCCAACTCGCCAAGCGCTGGCCCCGGCAAGGCGCTCGGCATCCGCCGCTTCTCAGCAGCGCTCGCGCCGGCAAGATCCGCCAACTCGCAGAGCGCTTGCCTCTCCGCCGCGCTTAGCCTCCTCGGCACCGGCTCCGTCACTTGCGTCCATCCTCCAACGGCACAGCGTGAACGTTCTGCCGACGGCCATGATTACCTTGGAGACCGGGCTGAAGACCTTCGTCTATACTACATCGTAGTTCGAAAGTGATTCATATGTTAGGTTATCTGTACTGACTACTTGAGCTATTGGTACATTAATTGGAAATTTTAAATTATTGGGTCTAATTATGAGCCAATCTTTAGATGGCTTGAAGTCTAATTGATAGTTGTATTTTTTATTATAGTCGATGCCTAATATTCCATCGCATGGAATAGGGAAATGTGAATTTACGATATGAAAATCGTTATGTATTTAGTTGTCTGTATCTCCATAGAAACTAAACCTTGGGATTTGGTTATTTCTTTACTTATGCCTTTTATGTCTATGATGTAATCATCTTGGATGTTTTGGAAGTTATCCGAAGTTTCTTTTAAAATGGAAATGTCTGCACCTGTGTCTATTAAAAAGATAAGTTCTTTTCCAGTAGCTACATTGAAAAATGAAACGAATATATTTTGGCTGAGATTAATGGTGTCAACTCTGACTTCTTTTATTGTTGAGTATTTAAAGGGCTTTGGGGGTTTTCCGATGTGTTTTGGTTAGTATTTTGGGTTATTCTGACATTGCTTTGGTTATTGCCATTGTGGCCTCGGTTCGAGTTACCACCATCTCTATAGTTTCCACTATAATGGCCTCGTCCTCCATTGTTATTTTGGTAATTGTTGTTATAGTTATTGTTGTTGTAGTTATTGTTGTTGTAGTTATTGTGATTACCACGAAAATTACCTCTATAATTTCCACGTCCGCGATTTGAGCCGCGCTGTGGATAGTTCTTGAAATATAGGACGGTGTTTGACTGTCCAGTTGCTTCAGTGCAACTATTGACAAATTTGTAAACGGCATCGATCATAGTACTAAAGGTGCCAGCTTGCATGATAAGTTTTACCTTATCAATTGAGCAATTTTTAGTCATTGCCTTGACTGCATGTTGCGTGGAATAACTTCTGGCTAGCTCTAAAGGTAAACCATCTGTTATATATGCACCTTCTAAGGCTTTCGTCATCTGCTCAATTTCTTGTGTGTATTGGTTAGCAGTTTTATTGCGCTGCTGTAGGTTCATCAGCTTCGCTGATAATACTTCTACAGTTTCGCCTTTGACGTTGCCTCTTAGTCTGGAAATCACTTCAGTAATTGTTGTTTCATTACCGATTAGATTTCTGGCGACACCTTTTAGCTTTGTTTTAATTATGGAAACAGCTAATTCTTCGTGCTCGCCTTTTATTGATTCTATTATTTGTAAAGCATCAATGAAGCTTGTTAAATTTTCAGCCTTACCATCAAAAACTGGTATAAGCTTGGATGCTGTATTAATAAAATCAATATTTGATTGTGCCATTGTGATAGAGTTACTTATTTTGTTTTCTATTACACTCGAAGTATCTGAATCTGTTGAATTGTCCAGATCAGTGTATACCGCCGGAATAGTAAGATTATTCAAATCTTCATCTTCTATTTTGAGGTTTACTTCGGGAAGTTCTTCTGACTCCGATTCGTTCGTTTCTGTTGATTCCGGGTCAGATGCAGTGTCAACTGCTATTGAAGTGTTTAGAACGGTTGGTACCGATATTTCTAAACTGAACTTTTGTTTAACAAATATTAAATTAGATCGTAGTCGTATCAAAAGTTTCGATACCTGTGACCAATGATCTTGATTTCATTATAGCACTCTACTAATATTTCAACATGCTTCCTAACCGTGTTCTTTTGGATAGGTCTATTCTGGGTTAGTGACTTGTATGATCTGTCAAAATTAGTTTTAATGTTTGATAATTCCCCGTACAATTTGTTCCATTCCATGCCTTTAGATTAGCCATACTTTGTAAGAAGAATATATTGAAATATTTTTATATTTATTATTTTTGTTATTTCATTTTCATAGATTTTAGGTGTTAACATTTATGAAATATATTTATGTGTAATCACTGTTGTTTGTTCTGTTTTTTTTTATTTTTATTTATTTATTTTGCTGCTTATATTTTATCCAGGTCATTTCCCCGGCTCTTATACCTTTTTTTCAGACAATTATTATGCAGCTTGTAAATTTTGTAAAAGAAAGTGGCGCACACGATAACAACAATGATTATCAAGAGTATATGTACCCAATATAGATCGATGTTGCTAGATTCTACCTTGTTGATGACATTGGCAGTGGAATCCACTGTTTTATGTCCAAATCATTTTGGTGGGTTTTGCATATACTTTTATTTTATGTGTATAAAGTGTTTTATTAAAATTATTATGATCTTCTATTGAAAATTTACTTATCGCATTACTGCGCATTTAGATTAACAAACTTCCTACCTAGGTTTTTGCATAGCTTTACGGGCTACACGTCTAATCGGGCAGAAAAGGTTCCGCTCAATTTTACAAAATATTATATTATATAAAAAAAATATGCATCGTAGTGCAATCAAAAAAATTATGCAACGCAGTGCATGGGTAAAAAAAAAATTCGTTTCCAGCTTGGTTGGTTTTTCTTTCTTCCTTCTACGTCAGCTGGTCGTCGCCGGTTTGGCTACGCTGACGCTCCTTCGAAGGCGCAGGTGGCGGTCGTGCCTCCCACGCTTGATATCTGCTGCTGCTGTCCTGGGCCTATGGGCTCAGGCGGTACCGGTGCTGGTCTTCGCACTGGTCTTCGGCTTCATGCATGCGGAATTGCATGCCGCAGAGTTGAGAGGTCCGGGGCAGTCGGTCGGACAGACTTGTGGTCGCTTCGGCAGTGGCTTGGGAATATTTGGTTTCGATATTAGTTTTTGGTTTATAACTTGTATTTGGTTTGCTGAGGGAGTTGTGCCTTGTGGTACTCTATTTTGGAGGGTTTCCCTTAAAAATTCAAGCTCATTATAAAGTTTTTGCGCCGTCGTCCATGCGGGCGGTGTTGATTGAGCAAATAGCAGCCACTTTATGCGGGCTATTCCTTTGTTAATTTTATTTTTCTGACCTCCACGTACCATCACGCACACTCTACTCACTCAGACGTGTTGTTTTTTTGTATATCCTCCATGTATTATTGCCACAATCTTCCCGATCCGCTGCTCCTTGTGACTCTAGTCACGGTCGCCATGAAATATAATTATTCTGTAGTTCCAATTTGCTCCATGATTTCTAAGTTCAATGAATAGTCTTGTTTGTATTTAGATTATATTTGTCTTGAGTTTTATTTGGGTTTATTTGGTTTAGTTGGAGCAGCAATGGTGTCTCTGCTTTTTTACAATATTCTTTAAGTCTAATTAAGGCTAAGTCTCGTAGCTGCGCTGCTCGCAGGCGGCGGCAGAGAGACGGCTATGTACCTATATACTTATGTATAAAGGAATGTACTTATATACATTGCTATGCGCTCTCAAGTGGAGGCGCGAGGGGTGTGCACATGCTGTTCGTTCGTTACAATTATGCCGACGCTAGCACTTTCTGTGTGCGGGCTAGGCCATAGCGATCGGTTCATATTTCGGCCACTTAGGGTTTATGATCGGGACTTTGAAATATGTAAACACTGCAGCAAAGTGTTACAGTGCTCACTCTTTAAGTACTTTCGGTACAGTGAGTATTCAATATATGTGCAAGTTATATGACACATTACTTAGGGGCTCTTACCCAATTTATAAACAACTTTGAACCGAGAGCCAAAGTTATATGACAAATTACTTAGGGGCTCTTACCCGATTTATAAACAACTTTGAGCCGAGAGCCAATTTTCAATTAACTCTGACAAGACCCGAGAAAAATCCGTGGTCACCTATTTCTGTCAACACGCCTCTAAATTACTTCCACCCAGATCAATTTCACGCAGTCCGCATCAAACGGATGCTGTAAACATCCAAGCCGATACTGTAAGCATCGGAGCCCCCAAGCGATCCCTGAGTCTGCTAATGCAAACAAAAGATTTCCAAAGTGATCCCTAAAGTCCGCCAATGTAAACACCAATTTCCAGCCAAATTTAGATTTCAAATTTAATTGGCAAATTGCATCATTCTATTTTCCGACTCTCTTGAGTCATTCTCTTTATCAATATTTTGAGATAAATCTCTTAAGCCGAGGTTTGATTATTGATCATGGAACTCAAGGAGGGCAGTCCGTTTTTGAGATCCGAACCGAGCACCAAAGAAAAAATCAAGTGAAAAGTAAAAGAGCAGTGAATAAAATAAGTTCGACCTATTGAAAAATTGTAATAGTGAATAAGTGAAAATAAAAAATAAAAATAAATTTTTTTAAACTAATTCACAAGTGAGAAAGTTAGTTGGCGCCCAACGTGGGGCCGTGCGATTAAAAAAATTCTAAAACCAGGCTTTAAAATAAAAGTTTTAAAGTAAAAAAGGAATTTAGTGCGGCCAAAAACCCGATACAACCGACGAAAATAATAAGCTTGTGTTGATCAAAAAAATCCCCTTAAAATTGATACAACAGGCAAAAAAAAAAAAGTTTGTGTTGATCAAAAAAACTAAGGTAGAAAATAATTAATGAAATAATCTCCGTAAATCTCAAATTACAAAATAGTGATCGTAACAAGAAATGCACTGCTCAGACATTATAAAAATTAAAAAGTGACAAAAAAATCATCATCGGAAAAACAATTTAATTTAAAAATATTTACAACAAAAATCATCAAAGCCATCATACAAAAAAAACATTCAAAGAAAGCAGGCTGAAGGGCAATCCCTCGCCAAAAATAATTATTAAAAAAGAAGGAAGACCCAAAGTCACCAATAAAGAAGGACGGACCCAAGCAGGATCAACAAAAAAGAGAAGGAAGACCCCAACAGGATCAGCAAGCAACTATAAGAAAAACAAGAGAGAACGCTATAGTCGAGTGCCTCGACTATTAGATACCCGTTACTCAGCTAAACAACTTAATATAAATATTCAATTGCAACTGTGTACAATGTAAATACATACATATGTATATGCTTACATACATACACACATACGCCATTGTTTGACTCAGACCTCCAATTTGGCTAACTTGATTTGATTTGCACAGTTCTTGGGATATAGTTCGGTATTGACAAATGAAAACCATCGCAATTTCCTTTAATAGAAATCCTTATCGAGAATTAACGTTGACTCTATTGAGCACCTTGGCCAGCTGTTCCAAAGTCATCCGTTAGATGGCGCCATGAAAGGCGGAAATGTAGGCGCTAGCCAGGCTTAAGCGTTTAATGGGTTTTTGGGCGTTAGAGTGGGCGTGGCAAACTTTTATTAGGCCAATCGATAGGTATTGACGAAACAAATACATATCAATTAAAATTTTCATAATAGCATCAAAACTGTGGCCACAGCTTGGCAACATTTTGAAATAAACTTGCGCTGCGTAGGAACTCCTAAAATCTACATGCAAAATGCCAATCTTCTAGCTTTTATAGTTTCCGAGATCTCAGCGTTCATACGGACAGACAGACGGACATGGCTAGACCGACTCGGCTAGTGATCCTGAACAAGAATATATATACTTTATAGGGTCGGAAACGCTTCCTTCTACCTGTTACATACTTTTGCACGAATACAATATACCCTTTTACTCTACGAGTAACGGGTATAATAAAGAGGACAATTCGTGAGCGATAAAACTTTTTTTTTTATTATTATATAAGAAATTAGTAAAAAAGGAAATAAAAAGAATTTATATTAAAAAAATACTTTGATGAAAAGACTCAAATCAGATCCGAATCTGAAATGGGTAATCAAAGCGAATTTAGTTTGAAAACGCCGTCGTTGAAAAATCCGACAAAAATAAAAGTTTGGGAATTAAAAATCCTGAACACGCCGGAGTTGAATTATCCGCCAATAAAAAATTAAACAACATAAAAATATCATCTGCAAATCAAAGAAAAGATTTGGAGAACGAAATATTAAATATTTTCAATGAAGAACATTCGAAAATAAATATGCAGTGATTTTATCAAATCTTGAGTGAACCAGACATACAGAAAACCTCATTTTCAATAAACAATGGGAAATACGAATTCCTAAGAATGCCTTTCGGTTTGACAAGCGCTCCTAGAATATTCCAGCGAGCGATGGATGATATTTTAAGAGAACAAGTGGGTAAAACATGTCATGTATATATGGATGACATTATTATATTTTCAAAAACAGTTGAACAACATTACAAAGATTTAATTGTCATAATTAAAATTTTGCTAAACGCAAAAATGAAAATTTCGATTGAAAAATCAAAGTTCTTTAAATTAAAAACAAACTTTCTAGGTTACGTGGTTTCTCACAATGTGATCAAAATCGATCCCGAAAAAATATCTACAATTGTAAAATATCCGATCCCTAAAAATATTCAAGAGCTTAGAAGCTTCCTAGGCCTTACAGGATATTAGAGAAAATTTGTGCAAAATTACGCAAAGATAGCTAAACTTTTAACAAAATATTTAGAAGGCCAAATTGGCTAGGTATCTAAAAAAACATCACGTAAAACTTTAATACAGCTTGATGATTCAGCTGTAAGAGCTTTTAACGAACTTAAAGAAAATTTAATTGCACAGGTAGAACTAGTACAACCAGATTATAATAAACAAGAAAGGAAAGCTAACTTCGGGCGGAGCCGAAGTTGATATACCCTTGCAGAATACTCTGTAAATTATATTCTCCAAAATTATTCATATGATGCATTCTTAATACTCATAAAAAGTCCCAACTTCCTAACTTTAAAAACACCAAAGTTATGACATTTCCAATCGTTCAGTTATATGGCAGCTATAAGTTATAGTCGGCCGATCCTTATGAAATTTGGTAGGTCAGATTGATTGGCCAAATATTAAACCCATAGAAAATCCCAACTTCCTAACTTTACAAACACCAAAATTTTTGCATTTCCGATCAATCAGTTATATGGCAGCTATAGGATATAGTGGGCCGATCCCGGCCGTTCCGACTTATATACTGCGTGCAAAAGAAAGAAGGGTGTGTGCAAAGTTTCAATTCGATATCTTTAAAACTGAGAGACTGGTTCGCGTAGAAACAGACAGACGGACAAACGGACATGCATATATCAACTCAGGAGGTGATCCTGATCAAGAATATATATACTTTATAGGGTCGGAGATTTCTCCTTCATTGCGTTGCACACTTTTGACCAAAATTATAATACCCTCTGCAAGGGTATAAAAATTTACCCTAACAACTGACCAAATTCGTTGTATGAAATGACCAGTCTATATGTTGTATGGTTAGTGGTTTGACTTAGCTATTGGTGCTGTTCTTTCTCAGGAAGAAAAACCAATTACATTTATTTCAAAAACTATAACCAAAACTGAACAATTATACGCAACAAATAAAAAAGAACTTCTAGCCATTGTATGGGCTTTTAAAAATCTTCGAAATTACTTATATGGGGTTAACGACATCGAGATCTATACCGATCCTCAACCTCTTTCATTCTCCATTTCTCAAAAAAATCCAAATATCGAAATGAAAAGATGGTATTCCTTTATTGAAAGCTATTCACCCAAAATTATTTATAAGCCTGGAGCAACAAATGTTGTTGCGGACGCCTTATCAAGGATCCAAATAAATAACCTAACGGAAAGTAATGAATCGGTCTCAGATCAAAATACTCAGCATTCAGCAGAGAGTAGTTTTGAGAATGTTATACAAGAAACCCGAAAACCCTTAAACCAGTTTAACCAATAATTGCTAATAGCAACGGGAAGGTATACAATACATGAGTCGATTAATGTATTCGGAAATACTAGACACATAATGGAGTATGACACTCCAGAAAATTTAGTATCCATCTTAAGAGAATTCATTCCACCCAATATAATAATAGGAGTTCACTGTACTCTAGAAGATTTTTATAAAATACAAAAACCACTTAAAGACAATTTTATAAATAAATTTTTATACACTAAGATATTTGTCCAGGATGTTAAAAACGCTGAGGACAGATCTACCATAATCACAGAAACTCATTGTAGAGCTCACAGAGGGCTTGATGAAAATTATAAACAAATATCTAGACTCTATTATTGGCCTAATTTATACAAAAAACTTAAGGAGTCTATAAAGAGTTGCACTATCTGTAATCAAAACAAATACAACAGACACCCAATACAAATTCCTATCGGTCAAGCACAAGAAGGTGAAAGTTTGCATCTTGACATATATTGCGCCCAAAATCTTATATTCATTACTTGTATAGATTCTTATTCCAAATACTTAGTCGTAAAAGAAATTCCTAATAAACTAAATATAGAAAATAAAGTTTCAAAAATTTTACAACAATTTCCATTAGCCAAAACTTTGATGATAGATAACGAACCAAGTTTTCTTCATCCCAATTTAAATCCTTTGCACAAAGAAATGGGATATTATTATACTTTGCAGATCCACGACATAGTACGTCGAACGGACAAATAGAAAGGGCACACTCTACCTTAACAGAAATTGGTCGCTGCATTAAAGAAGAACTTAATTTAATTGATTATTCTGAAATCATAATTAGAGCAGCACAAAAATATAATTTAACAATTCACTCAATAACCAACCAAAGACCTTTTGATATATTATTTAACAAAATCGAACATAAGAAAACTCATAAATTACTGCAACAAGCTCAAGAGAAATCGTTGCATTTTCACAATATAGATAGACAAAATAATACCCACCCCTAAAATTCAATCGTCGGTAGGCTATGCAGGCACCATCCGCTCGCAGAACAATAACCAAAGCTGATTTGGTTTGAAGTTTTCTGAACCACTAAGCGCCGACACCGACTGCGATGTGCCCTGTTCCTATCTCATTAGATTGATTTATATTAAAACATTTTTCTGCTACCACTGATTTGAATTTGTAAACCAAGATGAAATATATGCTGAAATATTAAAAATATACTATAACATATAATATTCTTATTTTTATCATTAACCCAATAGTGAATACGCCCAGATTGTTAGGGTACCAAGTCTGAAAAGTAGCAAAAGACAAAATATTCTTGCTGCATCGAAATGAAATGATCGCACACATGCACCCCTGTATGAGAATGCATGAACACGCATACATACAAAGCCCAATTCAAGCGCAGGCCAACCTTCTTCAAAATGCGCGTCTCTGCGACTGAACGACCGAACTCGAGCACGAGCGTCAAAATAAGAATTAGAACGAGAGCGAAAAAAACCCGAAGGCGCACGAAGTGTCGGGGCCTGCTGCTACAAGCATTGGGGCCTCCCGATTGAAAAATTTTGTGACCAAATTCGTTGTATGAAATGACCAGTCTATATGTTGTATGGTTAGTGGTTTGACTTAGCTATTGGTGCTGTTCTTTCTCAGGAAGAAAAACCAATTACATTTATTTCAAAAACTATAACCAAAACTGAACAATTATACGCAACAAATAAAAAAGAACTTCTAGCCATTGTATGGGCTTTTAAAAATCTTCGAAATTACTTATATGGGGTTAACGACATCGAGATCTATACCGATCCTCAACCTCTTTCATTCTCCATTTCTCAAAAAAATCCAAATATCGAAATGAAAAGATGGTATTCCTTTATTGAAAGCTATTCACCCAAAATTATTTATAAGCCTGGAGCAACAAATGTTGTTGCGGACGCCTTATCAAGGATCCAAATAAATAACCTAACGGAAAGTAATGAATCGGTCTCAGATCAAAATACTCAGCATTCAGCAGAGAGTAGTTTTGAGAATGTTATACAAGAAACCCGAAAACCCTTAAACCAGTTTAACCAATAATTGCTAATAGCAACGGGAAGGTATACAATACATGAGTCGATTAATGTATTCGGAAATACTAGACACATAATGGAGTATGACACTCCAGAAAATTTAGTATCCATCTTAAGAGAATTCATTCCACCCAATATAATAATAGGAGTTCACTGTACTCTAGAAGATTTTTATAAAATACAAAAACCACTTAAAGACAATTTTATAAATAAATTTTTATACACTAAGATATTTGTCCAGGATGTTAAAAACGCTGAGGACAGATCTACCATAATCACAGAAACTCATTGTAGAGCTCACAGAGGGCTTGATGAAAATTATAAACAAATATCTAGACTCTATTATTGGCCTAATTTATACAAAAAACTTAAGGAGTCTATAAAGAGTTGCACTATCTGTAATCAAAACAAATACAACAGACACCCAATACAAATTCCTATCGGTCAAGCACAAGAAGGTGAAAGTTTGCATCTTGACATATATTGCGCCCAAAATCTTATATTCATTACTTGTATAGATTCTTATTCCAAATACTTAGTCGTAAAAGAAATTCCTAATAAACTAAATATAGAAAATAAAGTTTCAAAAATTTTACAACAATTTCCATTAGCCAAAACTTTGATGATAGATAACGAACCAAGTTTTTCTTCATCCCAATTTAAATCCTTTGCACAAAGAAATGGGATATTATTATACTTTGCAGATCCACGACATAGTACGTCGAACGGACAAATAGAAAGGGCACACTCTACCTTAACAGAAATTGGTCGCTGCATTAAAGAAGAACTTAATTTAATTGATTATTCTGAAATCATAATTAGAGCAGCACAAAAATATAATTTAACAATTCACTCAATAACCAACCAAAGACCTTTTGATATATTATTTAACAAAATCGAACATAAGAAAACTCATAAATTACTGCAACAAGCTCAAGAGAAATCGTTGCATTTTCACAATATAGATAGACAAAATAATACCCACCCCTAAAATTCAATCGTCGGTAGGCTATGCAGGCACCATCCGCTCGCAGAACAATAACCAAAGCTGATTTGGTTTGAAGTTTTCTGAACCACTAAGCGCCGACACCGACTGCGATGTGCCCTGTTCCTATCTCATTAGATTGATTTATATTAAAACATTTTTCTGCTACCACTGATTTGAATTTGTAAACCAAGATGAAATATATGCTGAAATATTAAAAATATACTATAACATATAATATTCTTATTTTTATCATTAACCCAATAGTGAATACGCCCAGATTGTTAGGGTACCAAGTCTGAAAAGTAGCAAAAGACAAAATATTCTTGCTGCATCGAAATGAAATGATCGCACACATGCACCCCTGTATGAGAATGCATGAACACGCATACATACAAAGCCCAATTCAAGCGCAGGCCAACCTTCTTCAAAATGCGCGTCTCTGCGACTGAACGACCGAACTCGAGCACGAGCGTCAAAATAAGAATTAGAACGAGAGCGAAAAAAACCCGAAGGCGCACGAAGTGTCGGGGCCTGCTGCTACAAGCATTGGGGCCTCCCGATTGAAAAATTTTGTGACCAAATTCGTTGTATGAAATGACCAGTCTATATGTTGTATGGTTAGTGGTTTGACTTAGCTATTGGTGCTGTTCTTTCTCAGGAAGAAAAACCAATTACATTTATTTCAAAAACTATAACCAAAACTGAACAATTATACGCAACAAATAAAAAAGAACTTCTAGCCATTGTATGGGCTTTTAAAAATCTTCGAAATTACTTATATGGGGTTAACGACATCGAGATCTATACCGATCCTCAACCTCTTTCATTCTCCATTTCTCAAAAAAATCCAAATATCGAAATGAAAAGATGGTATTCCTTTATTGAAAGCTATTCACCCAAAATTATTTATAAGCCTGGAGCAACAAATGTTGTTGCGGACGCCTTATCAAGGATCCAAATAAATAACCTAACGGAAAGTAATGAATCGGTCTCAGATCAAAATACTCAGCATTCAGCAGAGAGTAGTTTTGAGAATGTTATACAAGAAACCCGAAAACCCTTAAACCAGTTTAACCAATAATTGCTAATAGCAACGGGAAGGTATACAATACATGAGTCGATTAATGTATTCGGAAATACTAGACACATAATGGAGTATGACACTCCAGAAAATTTAGTATCCATCTTAAGAGAATTCATTCCACCCAATATAATAATAGGAGTTCACTGTACTCTAGAAGATTTTTATAAAATACAAAAACCACTTAAAGACAATTTTATAAATAAATTTTTATACACTAAGATATTTGTCCAGGATGTTAAAAACGCTGAGGACAGATCTACCATAATCACAGAAACTCATTGTAGAGCTCACAGAGGGCTTGATGAAAATTATAAACAAATATCTAGACTCTATTATTGGCCTAATTTATACAAAAAACTTAAGGAGTCTATAAAGAGTTGCACTATCTGTAATCAAAACAAATACAACAGACACCCAATACAAATTCCTATCGGTCAAGCACAAGAAGGTGAAAGTTTGCATCTTGACATATATTGCGCCCAAAATCTTATATTCATTACTTGTATAGATTCTTATTCCAAATACTTAGTCGTAAAAGAAATTCCTAATAAACTAAATATAGAAAATAAAGTTTCAAAAATTTTACAACAATTTCCATTACCCAAAACTTTGATGATAGATAACGAACCAAGTTTTTCTTCATCCCAATTTAAATCCTTTGCACAAAGAAATGGGATATTATTATACTTTGCAGATCCACGACATAGTACGTCGAACGGACAAATAGAAAGGGCACACTCTACCTTAACAGAAATTGGTCGCTGCATTAAAGAAGAACTTAATTTAATTGATTATTCTGAAATCATAATTAGAGCAGCACAAAAATATAATTTAACAATTCACTCAATAACCAACCAAAGACCTTTTGATATATTATTTAACAAAATCGAACATAAGAAAACTCATAAATTACTGCAACAAGCTCAAGAGAAATCGTTGCATTTTCACAATATAGATAGACAAAATAAGAATTATCATGTAGGAGAGGTAATTTACGAAAAGAAACACGGGGAAAGAAACAAGCTTAATTCTAGATATAAAAAACAAGTAGGTAAGGAAAATCTCCCTAATAAAGTTATTATAAATAACAGAAACCGTACGATTCATAAAGATAATATGAAATAATTTGTTTCAAATTCCAGATAATGTTTTCAATAATGTACTTATTATTGCTGGTAGGTACAACCAAATCCGAAATAATGGATTACACGAACCACGATTTCCTTCTTTACAAGGATACCAAAGATGTTCTAATTTATGAATCATACGCAGACTTATTTCATATAACTAATATAAGTTTTTATAGAGATATAATTAATCTTGAAGCAGAATTTCTAAAGAATCATAACAGCAAGAATTTTCTTTGGGAAATATTCCACGATTTAAAAATTATCAAAATACTTATCTCTCAAATAATACCCAGTAGATCGAAAAGAGGAATTAATGAATTAGGCACCATTTGGAAATGGATAGCAGGAACACCAGATCATGATGATTTCATAACAGTCCAAAATAAAATCGATGATTAATACAAAATAAATATTTAAAGAAATAAAATCTTTATCTGAAGAATTCAAAACAGTTTTTAAAGATCAAGAAGTTCCACTCAGGAAATATCGTCTGCGCTTGCTTAATTACGATCTTATGAATTTAACTAGCTGTACCCGGCGCGACTTCGTTCGCTTAAAATTAGTTTTGAGTACGGTTGTCAAGACTTTCCCATTTCCACACCACCCCTGAGGTAGAGAAATTGGCGCGTTTTTTTTAATGTGGTATCTCCAATTAGACCTATTCCACTGAAACTTTCTAGGTTTAATAATGTTAATTAATAGAAGATCCTTCAGGAGCGAGAATAATAAGGCTACTGGTAGAGCTAACTCTAGAGCATGCGACATAAAATTGTCCATGAGAGCAGCAATCTTCTTAAGATCTAGTCCAGCCAGCTTCAAAGTCTGCCCCTGCGATTTATTTATAGTTATTGCAAAGCAAACTTTTAGAGGGAATTGTAGCCTTTTAAACTGTAACGGCAGACTGGATGGTATTAATGGGATCCTGGGTATAAACACTGTTTCCCCCTTCGCGCACCCCGTAAATACTGTTGCTTCGATTACATTCTTATGAAGACCTTTTATCTGCAATCGTGTCCCATTGCATAACTTTGGGGGACTTAAATTTCGCAATAACATTACGGGTGCTCCAGTCCTAAGAGACAGATTATGCTGAGGAATTCCTGGAGGATTCAAAGAATTTAAAAATTCAACAGGGTAATGAACAGCATTATCAGCATCAGGAACAGAGTAGACCGATTTATAGGAGACTTCTAAACCATCAAATGAGTTTAGCAATAAATTATTAATAGAGGTTGCTCTTTCATTTTTCGTTGTCAAAATGGCGCGCTCAGATAGCCAATCTAAGCTTTTACATGATATGTTGGAAATGTCAGGAAATATTTTGGATGTAAGGTCTTGAACGTTTTTGACTACATTTCCTAAGCGTGATGTTATAAATATTTTTCCATCAACTGTTGGATGGACGCCATTCCCAATTTTTAAAAGAGTTTCGGCAAACATTCCTTCAGAACTGTCTCCTTTTAAGTGCACTCGCATATTTTTCGTGAGCGCTAGTTTTTTTATCTGTGGCCATAAAAATGAAGATTTTAAACAGGCCTTTATTTCGTCAGCTCTTGTACCTCTTGGCACAACAGGAAGGGTTTGGCGAAAGTCTCCAGCTAGCAGGACTGTAATACCACCCATCAACATAGTATTCTCATTAATATCTTGCAGGGTTCTATTTATGTCTTCAAGCCCACCTTTATGTGACATTGTGCACTCATCCCAAACAATTAACTAACAATCTTTAAACACCGCAGCCATATTACATTGCTTTGAAATAGAGCAATGAGGTGTTTCTAAATTAACTAAATCCAAAGGAAGTTTAAATGTAGAATGAGCAGTTCGACCTCCATTGAGCAGGGTAGCAGCTATACCGGAAGTTTGTCAAGAAGGTTTTACCTGTCCCTCCAGGGGCATCCAAAAAAAATATTTCACCCATCTCAGCCCCAACGCTTTGTAAAGTTGTATTGTATACGACTTTTTGCTCGTTCGCTTAATATTAGTTTGGAGTTAGGAAATTGGGTTGTCAGGACTTTCTTATTTCTTATTTGCGCGTTTTTTGAAAACCTTTGTGTAAACAATCTTTGCAGAAGATCCTTCAAGAGAGAGAATCAGAAGGATACTGGCAGAGCTATATAATAAATGAAAGTGATCCAAGTAAAAGTCGTGAGCTTGTATACTCTTTATCAGTTACAATGTTATCAATGCAATTTTAATTTGCGCACAAATATGTGTACTTGTTTGTAAATTGGAATTTGTTGTTTTCAAATTTCTTGTTTTGAATGAAACGAAAACCTTTGTACACACAGTAAAAGATTGGCATCCAATACAAAAACGGCAAAGGAACGTATTATTTTCAGATTCCACATTTGATCGATAAACGGGTATAATAAATCATTTTATTTGTATTTAAGCACATTATCTACTTTCGAATAGAAACATACACACACATTGTATTTATGTACATGTATTGTACATATAAGCAAATCAAAACATATCCAAATATACATATGTACATACGTATTTGGTCAAAAGTTCGAATCTTAAGATTAATATTTAACTTGGAAACATTTTGGCTTTGCTTACAGAATTTGTAGTAATTTTCTATTTTCTTCCATGGTGGAAATTAAATAAGGCTCTTACTTCTGCTACAAAATGAAAAATTAAACCTAAGCATTTGATCCACAGGACTGACTATTGATCGAAAATCATATTGCTCGGAGCAGCAGTTTAAGTTTTTAAAATCCAAAACAAATTTAACTTAAATTGCCTCTTTCCCATCCCCTTTCCCTGCAGCACTACCCCTCCCCATCATCAGTTTTCTTGGCTGTTGCTCTCTCGGCCGTCGCTCTCTTGGCATCCGCTCTCTGGGTTTCGTTCTCTCGACAGGCTCCCGCAAAATGCAACGCAATAACTTAGAAAATCTAAATAAATTCGTTAAAAATACTTAAAAAATGTTAAAAACTTGAAAAATTAAACTTAAGCATTTGGGTCATAGAATAACTATTGAGCGAAAAATCATATTGATCGGAGCAGCGGTTTAGATTTTTTAAATCGAAAAGTTAATTTTAAATGTAGCCCCCAAATTATGGGGGATATCGAAATTTCTTTTAGATTTCTAATTAGGCCTAAAATTCGGAAAAAAACAAATATCGAAATTCCAACCACTTTAGAAGTTAAGCTTAAATACATCAAATTTTTTTTGCTCAGAATAATGGATGTTGGAGCTGTTTGGGGCCACTGGGGGGACATATCGGATCTTAGTGGGCGCCCACGCCCCCAATGGAATACTGTGAAAAAATTTGGCTGCTCTTGCTCTTACGGTTTGGGCTGTGGCCGTATCCCCTTAAAAATCAGTCTTTCATTTTATAATCTTTAGGGATGGACACAATTACACTCGCAAAAATTGATGTATTTAATACTAAAATTCTAAATAATGATGATATACAAGAAATTTATAAACACAAAAGTAGACCTGTAATTATAACAGACCTATTAGATATATCTGAATTTAAAATCGCTTTGCACCAAGATCTTATTATAATTTACATAAAATACCCTATTATTACCGATCGTTGTGAAATTTACAATTCAAGATCCATTTCACATAATGATGGAAAATTATTAATAGACAATCACGTCGCAAAATGTAGAAATAAGTACTATGTAATGTCTAATTTTAAGACAGAAATATTCAATAATTATTGCACACTTAACCCTGAAGGTTCTTGTTTTACCAGATTACTAAATGGGGAAAAATCTATTTGTAACAAAATCCGAGAAAAAAAAAAAAATTTAGATGTAATCCAAGATGGAGCCATATTTGAAAATGGACAAAATATAGTTAATTAAGTGTCATTTTTAATATTTAATGATATATTTAATAACCTTTAATGGCACCTCTAAAATTAATAATATATCTTACACCAATGTAGACAATAAGATATTGGAATACATCACCGCTCGAAAATATACAGATTTTTTAGTATCCGAATATATTATATCCAATGATTCGGAACTCTCATTTGATAATATTAACATACTAAATCCTTTTATTCAAATTAAACAAACTCAAATACCAGTTACGTTAATTTTAATCATATTCACAGTTATATATTTAATTATTATGGTTGTAATCAAATACAGAACATTTTTAATATTCAAACCATGGCAAATTCATATAGAAATCGAACCTGAAAGCAAAATTTCCAATAATGAAATAAATAATATCCCCGTCAATGAAAATACCCTAGAAGAAAATATCATTGTTGAATTAACCAACCAAATACATTCAATATACCCATCAGTCCCAATGAATCGGGACGATTCAATTTAGAATGGGGGGAGTAATATGACACATTACTTAGGGGCTCTTACCCGATTTATAAACAACTTTGAGCCGAGAGCCAATTTTCAATTAACTCTGACAAGACCCGAGAAAAATCCGTGGTCACCTATTTCTGTCAACACGCCTCTAAATTACTCCCACCCAGATCAATTTCACGCAGTCCGCATCAAACGGATGCTGTAAACATCCAAGCCGATACTGTAAGCATCGGAGCCCCCAAGCGAGCCCTGAGTCCGCTTATGCAAACAAAAGATTTCCAAAGTGATCCCTAAAGTCCACGAATGTAAACACCAATTTCCAGCCAAATTTAGATTTAAAATTTAATTGACAATTGCATCATCCTATTTTCCGACTATCTTGAGTCATTCTCTTTATCAATTTTGTGAGATAAATCTCTTAAGCCGGGGTTTGATTATTGATCATTAAAATCAAGGAGGGCAATCCATTTTTGAGATCCGAACCGAGCACCAAAGAAAAAATCAAGTGAAAAGTAAAAGAGCAGTGAATAAAATAAGTTTGACCTATGGAAAAACTGTAATAGTGAATAAGTGATAATACAAAATAAAAATACATTTTTTTAAACTAATTCACAAGTGAGAAAGTTAAGTTGCATACTACAATTCGCTCATGCACTGATACTGTTCTGTGCATAAAGAACACATTTTTTATGACTGAATGCTGACGCCATCCTTTGAAAGTTATTTCATGGTCTTGATTAACTTCAAGTCCCCCATCAGTTCCCAGTTTTCATTAAGTTTTTACCAAGTTATATATAAATTTGCTTTGTATTATTTCTCTTAATTGATAAACATACATATATAAATTCTTGCTTCATTACGTTTTTGTAACATGTAACATGTCAAAAAGTAGTTGTTTTTTGGGAATTTTTTTCACTTAGAAAATGAGAACTTACACGAATAATTATACCCGTTACTCGTAGAGTAAAAGGGTATATTGTATTCGTGCAAAAGTATGTAACAGGTAGAAGGAAGCGTTTCCGACCCTATAAAGTATATATATTCTTGTTCAGGATCACTAGCCGAGTCGATCTAGCCATGTCCGTCTGTCCGTCTGTCTGTCCGTATGAACGCTGAGATCTCGGAAACTATAAAAGCTAGAAGATTGGCATTTTGCATGTAGATTTTAGGAGTTCCTACGCAGCGCAAGTTTATTTCAAAATGGTGCCACGCCCCCTCTGACGCCCACAAGCCACAAGCTGTGGCCACAGTTTTGATGCTATTATGAAAATTTTAATTGATATGTATTTGTTTCGTGAATACCTATCGATTGGCCTAATAAAAGTTTGCCACGCCCACTCTAACGCCCAAAAACCCATTAAACGCTTAAGCCTGGCTAGCGCCTACATTTCCGCCTTTCATGGCGCCATCTAACGGATGACTTTGGAACAGCTGGCCAAGGTGCTCAACAGAGTCAACGTTAATTCTCGATAAGGATTTCTATTAAAGGAAATTGCGATGGTTTTCATTTGTCAATACCGAACTATATCCCAAGAACTATGCAAATCAAATCAAGTTAGCCAAATTGGAGGTCTGAGTCAAAAAATGGCGTATGTGTGTATGTATGTAAGCATATACATATGTATGTATTTACATTGTACACAGTTGCAATTGAATATTTATATTAAGTTGTTTAGCTGAGTAACGGGTATCTAATAGTCGACGCACTCGACTATAGCGTTCTCTCTTGTTTTTTGCATATATTTGAAGACATGTTTAAAGTATGAGAAAAACATTTTTTGAAAATTCTAAAAAACAAAATGGCGCACTTATTCAAGGTGGCGTGAGGCGCGACGCAGCTGACGTATTTTTTGCGGTACAGTGTGGAGCCCAAAGTTTTCATCTGAAACATACAAAAAACATTTTTTATTATTCAGCAGGGTTCCCCGATTGCATGAATGTCTGCAACTTCAAAAAATTCGATTTTAAAATATTGAAATCACGTCTTGAAAAAAAAGTGCCATTTTTATACCCGTTACTCGTAGAGTAAAAGGGTATATTGTATTCGTGCAATAGTATGTAACAGGTAGAAGGAAGCGTTTCCGAACCTATAAAGTATATATATTCTTGTTCAGGATCACTAGCCGAGTCGATCTAGCCATGTCCGTCTGTCCGTCTGTCTGTCCGTATGAACGCTGAGATCTCGGAAACTATAAAAGCTAGAAGATTGGCATTTTGCATGTAGATTTTAGGAGTTCCTACGCAGCGCAAGTTTATTTCAAAATGGTGCCACGCCCCCTCTGACGCCCACAAGCCAAGAGTAAAAGGGTATATTGTATTCGTGCAAAAGTATGTAACAGGTAGAAGGAAGCGTTTCCGAGCCTATAAAGTTTATATATTCTTGTTCAGGATCACTAGCCGAGTCGATCTAGCCATGTCCGTCTGTCCGTCCGTATGAACGCTGAGATCTCGGAAACTATAAAAGCTAGAAGATTGTCATTTTCCATGTAGATTTTAGGAGTTCCTACGCAGCGCAAGTTGGTTTCAAAATGGTGCCACGCCCCCTCTGACGCCCACAAGCCACAAGCTGTGGCCACAGTTTTGATGCTATTATGAAAATTTTAATTGATATGTATTTGTTTCGTCAATACCTATCGATTGGCCATTAAACGCTTAAGCCTGGCTAGCGCCTACATTTCCGCCTTTCATGGCCCGGGTAGATGGCGCAATACAATAGCGCCATCTAACGGATAACTTTGGAACAGCTGGCCAAGGTGCTCAACAGAGTCAACGTTAATTCTCGATAAGGATTTCTATTAAAGGAAATTGCGATGGTTTTCATTTGTCAATACCGAACTATATCCCAAGAACTATGCAAATCAAATCAAGTTAGCCAAATTGGAGGTCTGAGTCAAACAATGGCGTATGTGTGTATGCTGGTGCAGGACAAAAACTGCCTGCGCTAAAGCAGCGCTGGTGCTGATGCTCGTGCTGTAAAGCTGCCAGCGCTAAGAGAACGCCTAATTCAAATTGATAATTTGAACTTTTTGTCCTTTTTTCCTGTGGTCACTCTAATTCACATTATGTTAATGCAAAATCTAAAGTTGTTTAGCTGAGTAACGGGTATCTAATAGTCGAGGCACTCGACTATAGCGTTCTATCTTTTTTCGTCTTTTTTTCTTGCTGAATTGGTTATAAAATAACTTTTTTTTTCGCAATTTCAGATATTCATGCACTCGTTCAATGTATAATCTGCAAAACACTTTTTAGAAATCAAAAATCGTTTCAGTAGTTTTTTCGTAATCGTGTACCGCGTTTTTAAAATCATAGTTTTGAGAAAATACGATTTAATGTTTTGGGTTAGTGGCCAAATCGCACACAAAGCGCGCCCGAGCGCGCTCGTTCAATCACTCATATTTTTCATAATATTGAGAGTTGAGTCATAAAACTTCGGGAATATACTCTCAAGACGTTATTCTATCGATCTATGAATAGATTTTTTTTAAATTTTACATGAGAAGCCCCCCTTAAACTGAGCAGCTGCGGCAGCTTGGTTTTTTGGACCAACCATATACAAATTTCTCACTTGTGGTTTCTCGTGTACTGAGCAAATTTGCGTTGGAATATCCCCTCTTTTAAATTTTTGGTTGTTTGATTTCCATTTCATGGTGAGTATTAAGGACATTTTTGGTCGTGCACTATTATTGTAATTCAATGCTGGAAGAAGAGCGTGATTTATATTAAAGGAAAGTACATAAAAAGTATCATCTTTTCGTTGAATGACACTAATCAAATTAGTTTGTTCGCGTTTATTGTAAGTTTTTTTAAATCTAATTTTCTCTGTTTGTCCTGTATATGCGAGGTTTAATCATTTAAGCCTAGTATCCAGATCGACAAACGATTACGCTAGCGTAAAAACTTTAATCTTTCCAGTGTGACCAAAATTTTGAAAGTTCATCAGATGTAAGCGTGCAACGGTCGTACTGTCAATCAGCTGGATTTGTTGACAAGCAGTTAAAATTCAAATATCGTATTTGCGGGAAAGAGCCTTTAAGAGATATTATCAAATACCTTGGCAAGACAAGTCTGCCGGTGTACAAAGAAATTAAAAAACAATACAATTTAAATTTAACAGTTGTTTTTTTTAATTTACTTATAAGTATTTGCTTATTTAAAGTTCATAGCTGCACTTTTATTGTGTTTTTTCGTACATTCTGGACCAAAAAAACATTTTGCTCTGACAAGAGGCACCCCAGATAGTATTAATGTTATTTTGTCCTCACATGTAAACACCTGCAATCGACTTTTGTGAGTTTTTTGAGTTTTTCCCTCCATTTCTTATAATGTTCAGTGAGAAGTGCACGCCAAAAGATTAAATTTTTTAATCTTTTCGCCAGGGTTCACCTAAAGTTTATTTCCGCAGACTGGCAACGCTATGGAATTTTCAGGTATTTTTTGAAAAAAAGGCCGACAAAAAGAGAACGCCAGCTGTTTGCCTCTCGCTCTCTCATGACTGGCGTACGGTTTTCGTCGATCTGGATACTAGGCTTTAAGTCTAAGTGTATTTTACGCTTTCCTTGTTTATCGTGCGTTTCAGGATCTAACTCAAGATAGTTATTTGATAGTTTAAGTCCGTGTAAGTTATCTTTCCCAATTGTAAAACTTGATGACATGTTTAGATTTCCGCTAGTCCATTTATGTAAATTTTGGGCGAGCTTAATATATTCAGATTGATTGGTTATATATTTAGACGAGTTGCAGCTGCCAATACATTCTGGTATTATTTTAGATAAGTTACTGGGTTTCTTCTCTGTTGAATTTGCATTTTGCTTGCCGTTATTCGAGCTTAAAAAATAAAGCGGCGGAACCACAGTTTTGTCCAATACACGTGAATTTGATATACGATTTTTATTATATTCCTCCTGTGTTTCAACCCAAAGTAAACGGCGACCAGAGTCATTCACGGAACTATCTAAGACATTATTACCTTCGTTTATAAACGGCTTGTTAAGATAAGACCGAAAATTGCCCACATTTAAAGACACCATAAAAGCCATGGCAAATAATACAGCGACATTCTTTTTCAAGTTGGCATTAGTGATTTTTTTGTTAGTACATTTTGTTTTCGTAGCGCTTTTAATAAGATTTTTTTTGTTGACTTTAGAGTTTAAAGCATTAGGTAGCAGCTCATTACATTTCCAGTTTCACATTCGCAACTATTAAACTTTAGTAATTGTTCGCGTAATGTGCTGTTTTCCTGCATAACAGAAAAAAATTTATTAATATTGGAAAAATATTCTTATATTTGTTATACAATGACATTTAAGTAAGGTAAGGAATTAAGTGACAACGGATTGTGTTGCAAACGCAATATTATAAATTACATGTATACCTAAATTTGTATAGAAACTTGAACTATACATAATATTAAATAAACTGGTAATAATCAACAATTCCACATTTATATAAAAACATGGTTCGTAAAATAGCACACAAATCAGGAAATATACAATGTGACAAAAAAACACGAATGACACTATGTAAGTAAACTTTTTTTGCATATGATTTAGATTGCTGTTAACAAATAATAGTACATAATAAAGTCGAATAAAAGCTTTTCTAAGAGTGTTTGGTCATGCCCTCTGAACATAGCAGTAGTTCTCTAATTCTATCTATCCATATCTTTCGAGGTCGCTGCTGCACATTCCCGTTTTTCTCTCTCTCAGTCAAAAGTTTACATTTACATATCCGACCCTATAAAGTATATATATTCTTTATTAGCATCGCCAGGAGAGTCGATCTAGCCATGTCCGTCCGTTTGTACGCAAACTAGTCCCTCAGCTATCTGCTTAAAACTTTCACAAAAGTTTTCTTTCTATTGCATGTAGTCTATGTCATATAGCTCCCATAGGAACAATCGGAACAAACTTGCAAAAAGTATAACTTCGTTGTTTTTAATTTTTTTGTTTTTCTTTGGGGTTTGGTAATATTTAAAAACTATAATATTACGGTTTTAATTAAATTTAAATCAGATATTTATTGATATAAATATAGCTCCCATAGGAAAATCAAAAAATGAAATATTTATCTATTTATCAAAATATTTCTTTGAGATATAGTAATTATTTATCATATAAGAATTACGCTTTTAGTTTTGTCAAAATCAGTGTCAAAATGCAGAGCAGGATCAACATAGCTTCATTGTATTTAGTAATATAGGCATCGAAATCGAAATGTAGTCGTTTTGTAATACAAACTTCGGCTTGCCTTTCTTGTTGTAATTAATTTTCTCGTGACATACGTTAGCTTGCTGTATGTTGTCGAAAATCAAAGAATTACCATGTCTGCAATGATTGGTGAAGCAGGGGATAGACAGTTAAACTCAGCTGACTTACAAACGTTTATGAAGAGCGAGAGAAATGTCGCAAATAAACTAACAACAAAATTGAAAGACAGACATGAAAGGAAGTATAGAAAACTACAAAAGAAGCGGAATAATATATTCGCGAACAACAACAAAACGAACGATTGGTTTGTCAACAAAACGAATGTGGAGTTCCCTCCAGTCGTGAAAGCAGTTCTGGCAAAGGGTCCAAAGTTTTGCGATGCCAATAGAAAAGAAGAATTTCCCTCTCTTTAAATATATAGCGGACGGAGAGGAATTGGTGCAAACTCTTACAGGTAAAGAACAACAAGAAGAGTCACGTACTAAATTCTCTTTACTTATTAAAAAACATATGATGTCGGTTCGGGAGAGTGCAATGGATCGCGCAATACTAGACACAGTGGGGCAGACACGAAAATTTTTAAAGTGACGAGATACTAATTTTAACTTCTGACAAAGAAAACAAGACAGTTGCTATGGACAAGGATACTTACAATCAAAAAATGAATAACATTTTGGAGGACAGGAACACATATCGAATTTTACGAAAGGATATAACATCGAAACTTCAAACCAAAAACAATGAATTAGCGGAAAATCTATTCACAAAAGGAATTATTTCACGGAGCGAAAGGAATAATTTAGTCACGACAACGACATTACCCCCCACGCATATACGGACTACCAAAAATCCACAAGAAAGGGACTCCATTAAGACCCATATGCTCATCTATTGGATCACCATCATAAGGACTTTGGAAATATATTTCAAATACATTAAAGAACATCACCATAGACTCTAGCTACAACATCAAAAACTCAGTAGAATTTAAAGAAAGAATCAACAACACGTACATCTGTGATGATGAAAAATTAGTATTATTTGATGTAGTCTCACTATTTCCCAGCATACCTATAGACCTTGCACTAGACACAATTAGAGAAAAATGGAAGAAAAATAAAAATATGCCGAAAAAAACGTGTATGGTCATAGTACAATTCTGCATACGATATTTTAAATTTTATGACGATATATACACACAACTAAAAGGAATGCCGATGGGATCCCCTGCTTCACCAATAATTGCAGACATAGTAATGGAAGAGCTATTAGACAATACTTTATATGTAGGAACAACTAAATCCAAACTAAAAACTCGAATATCACAACACAGATCAGACTTCAAATTAAGACACCAAGCTAATTTACCAGCGACCAGTGAGCAGCGGTCACTCGCCAAATTTTGAAGCAACGACTATTTTGGAACAAGAACAACATTAAAAAAAACGCTTTACCATAGAAATGTTACATATAACAAACACACCCACACGCATAAGACTCTACTACAAACAAGACGTTGAAAATTGCGCTCACATTTATAGACACTTACTTAAAAAAACTAGTATTAATCTCCAGTGCAGACGTGTAAAATTATGTAGGTGTAATATTTTAAAAAAAAAACTTTGTTTTTCATTGTCGTCATTTATGTAATTTTATGTGTTTTTATGTTGTTTATAGTTGCCCTGAATTTAAAAACTTTGGTTTTAACATTTTTTTCAATTGTTGACCTGGAGCCGGAAAAACTTCAAAATAAAACAATCCTCAAAGGTCGCCAACATATTTGATTATTTAAACAGATCACAACCTTTAATATATCTATTTTCAATGATAAATCCAAGTTCTAAACTGACACGTATGAGGCTCGAATTAGAAGAATACGACTTTACAGTCAAATATATGGCAAAAAAAGTGCCGAGGAAACACTACGGACGTGCAAAAAGTGGCTCCTGAAATAAAGACGGCAAGCTCATGTGTGGAGTAGAGTTAGCACAAAATGTCCTGGAGAACATAAATGGTACCTCATTTAAAATAGCCCTAGACTACGAAGTTATATAGAGCAAACTATATTCAAAACACTAAATGTCCCTAATGTAGTACCGTCCCTTAATGTTAAAATTGTATCGTACAATATAGCTGGCTTAGCAAATAAGACATTATTTAAACAATTCTTCAATTTTGTTACACAATTCGACATTTTTCTACTATTTGGAACTTTTCTGACCAACGACGAAACGAGTTTTGCAAATTACTTTCCTGATCACTTGCTGCATTGGATACCAGCAGTGAGAGTAACAACCCGTGGACGGGCCAGCGGAGGAAGTGTTTACGGAATCCGAAAGCAGCTGGTGAACGAAGGACACATTACCTTTACGAGCAAGGAAAACGCAGAAGTCATCGAAATAAACACGAAAGACGAAAAACTACATATACTCCCAGTATACATTAACTGCAATAACTGGCAAGCAGATTTTGAAAAGGTGTACGATTTCGGACTGACAGCAGGTTGCAATAACCTAATGATTATTGAAGATATAACTGTTGATCCGCTCTAAAAAAAGTTATTAGAAAAGCCAATGAACTCAAATTTTGTGTGTTTATTCTTAGATTGTTTTATTACCAAATTCATTTACAAAATAACCAAATCATTTAAATCTTCTCGAAAAGAAATTTCGCTTTATTTTTTTAAAGGCCAAAAGGACCTTATTTTTATTACACTTTTAATTCGATCTGGCATTCTATCTACCAAATTTTTAATTATATTTTTTGGAATAGCCCTCCAATCGTGCTGGTTTACTGGAACCGGTTCGTAGAGTCGCAATCGTCTTTGCACAAAACCCCAAATTTTCGATTGGATTGATACCATGACTCAGTGCTGGCCACTCCTCTGACTTACAATTTTGTTTTGTGATTCATTCCTTATCGATTCTGGCAGGATGTTTTGGATCTCCATTTTGTTTCGGCTCACATAGAGCACATTTTTGACAGATTTGAAACTAGGAAAAGACACCAAAAACAGCAGTCAACAGTCACAGTTGGGGGGTCTTTACACTATGGCTCACTCACAGAAATTAAGATGGCCAACATGTAAGAGCAAATTGTTTTGCGTCAAGATTAAACTTTTGGACGGAAAAATTACTGTCTAAATGTTGCAATTACTACATTTTTTGAACCGCAACACCTCATGGAATAAAAGTTTGGTTTGGATCTTAATTAGGGTTGTCGAAAATTTAAAAAATATCGTATCAATGATATTTTTTTTATCAAAAAAAAAAAATAATAATATTTAAAATATCACATAAAAATGTCGATATATTTAATATTTTTTGTGTTAAATGAAAAAATTGACCGCCCACAATAAAAAGACAATAAGTTTCTTTTTAAAAACAATAGTTTTTTTTTTACATATTTTATGACCAGTAGGCAGGGTTTAGGGAGTTAATAACATTCTTTGCGTTATGTGTGCGTCAGTCATCCTGCTTCATGAGTCGCACACAACACATTTGATGGCGGATGCCGTTTTTATACCCTTGCAGAGGGTATTATAATTTTGGTCAAAAGTGTGCAACGCAGTGAAGGAGACATCTCCGACCCTATAAAGTATATATATTCTTGATCAGGATCACCTCCTGAGTTGATATAAGCATGTCCGTCTGTGCGTCTGTCTGTTTCTACGCAAACTAGTCTCTCAGTTTTAAAGATATCGAATTGAAACTTTGCACACACCATTCTTTCCTTTCCACGCAGTATATATGTCGGAACGGCCGGGATCGGCCAACTATATCCTATAGCTGCCATATGACTGATTAATCAGAAATGCCATAACATTGGTGTTTGTAAAGTTGGGAGGCTGGTATCTTCTATGGGTTTTATATTTGGCGAATCAATCCGACCTACTAAATTTCATAAGGATCGGCCGACCACATCCTATAGCTGCCATATAACTGATTGATCGGAAATGCCATAACGTTGGTGTTTGTAAACTTAGGAAGTTGGGATTTTCTATGGTTTTTATATTTGGCCAATCAATCCGACCTACCAAATGCCATAAGGATCGGCCGACTACGTCCTATAGCTGCCATATAACTGAACGATTGGAAATGCCATAACTTTGGTGTATTTAAAGTTAGGAAGTTGGGATTTTTTATGAGTATTAAGAATGCATCATATGAATAATTTTGGAGAATATAATGTACATAATATTCTGCAAGGGTATATCAACTTCGGCTCCGCCCGAAGTTAGCTTTCCTTTCTTGTTTATATCCGTATAGTTTGATTTTACACTCAATTTTTTATTTCGCGCCTGAATTCTTTCAGTCGATGTCGCTTTGGAATTCGGAGTGACCAAAGACAAAAATATCAAAAAAAAAAAATATCGGAATTCCGATATTTGGGCAAATAAATAATCACGATATAAATATATAATTTTTATGAAAAAATATTAAATATATATTGATATTTTGATATATTATCAACAACCCTAATCTTAATGCAAGTGTTCTGGTAAATGAAAGTGTTCCCTGAAGAGTACCAGGGCTACGGTTGTG
The DNA here is from genome assembly GCA_036346975.1 of Drosophila prolongata. Taxonomy (NCBI): domain Eukaryota; kingdom Metazoa; phylum Arthropoda; class Insecta; order Diptera; family Drosophilidae; genus Drosophila; species Drosophila prolongata. Next base: position 6,827,314 of record JAYMZC010000387.1, read on the forward strand.
TGAATCGGATGCTCGCGGTGAATTCGGCTCATAATATTTTGTACGACCTGCACTGCGGGTTGTGAATCGGTTCCAGACTTAGCAACTTCACTCAGGCGATACGCATTGGGTCACAGGGTTGCCGAAGTAGGTCACAAAATAAGAACCATATATAATACAATTTCGCCGCCTATCACATACGAATCTCTGCTAAAACTTTTCGCGGTTTGAGGGAATGCAATATATTGAACAGCTTTAAAAGATTCGCTCATGCACTGATACTGTTCTGTGCATAAGAGAACACATTTTGTTGGGATTCCAAGTTTAAATAAATAGACCAGCGTATTATATATTTAATTATTGTTTCTTTTATTAAGCACAGCACAATCAACCACAGCTTACGAGATCAGAAATAAGAGAGAGATTAATCGCGTGGTTCACGTCTTTGGTGTTACCAGAGATCGATAACATTATAATGCTGGTTTTGGTATATACTATAAATTATAATGGGGATATTCTTAGGTATATTCAATACGCCCCCTCAAAAATAGCATTATAAAAATTAAAATTTATATTACATGTTTCAACTTAATCTATGTGGCTTGTGCTTGCTTGTATTCATTCTTTTCTTTTCTATTGGGAACGTACAATTCTGTGATCCAGCATTCGCTGCTAGGATTGGGAAAACCCAAAAAACCCAATCAGATCACTTCTCAAAATGAAATAGTAATGGTTAAAAAAAATATTCATATTCATTATTGTCTTGCGGCTCGGATCATTCATTATTTGCTCCATCCAGTCCCATTTTTCTTCTTAAATCCATAAAGCGTGGAGCGGGTAACGGCTTAGTTAGAATGTCAGCAAGTTGGTTCTCTGTGGAAATATACTCAATACAAATTACATTATTTTCTATTTGCTCTCTCGTAAAATGATATTTTATATCAATATGTTTAGATCTTTTATGGCATGAGGGATTATTAGCTTTACTAATACATCCCTGATTATCTTCATATATTTTTATAGGTCTTTCAAATTTAATATGAACACTTTCTAATAGGGATCTCAACCATAAAGCTTCTCTTACAGCTTCGAACAAGGCCATGTATTCTGCCTCAGTCGATGAAGCAACTACTGAATTTTGCCTTTTTGTATTCCAGCATATAAAATTTTGGTTAAACATTTTGAATAAAAACCCAGTTGTACTCTTTCTATCGATTTCATTTCTCCCCAGTCAGAGTCTGCGTACCCTTCAAATATATTTTCAAAACTCGAATTCCTTTTAAATTCTAACTTCATATCAATATTCCCTTTTAGATATCTTAGAATCCTTTTCAAAACATAGCAATAATTCTGCATTATTTTTATTTATATATCGACTTAAAATATTAACAGCAGTGGCCAAATCTGGACGTGTACATAACATAACATACATCAGACAACCAACAAAATTCCGACAAGGCGCGTCATGCCATTCATCTGAATTTAGTAATTCATAATTAAGCTTGCTTGTCAGTGGAGTGCTGACAATCACTCATTTTGAACTTATTCAAAATCTTTTTAATATAAGCAGCTTGACTTAAAAGTATTTTATCATCATCAATTTCTATTCTCATTCCAATAAAATATAGTATTTCTTCCAAGTCAGTCATTCTGAACTTGTTCATTAAATATGATTTGAAACATTTCATTTTCTCTAAGTCTGATGTGGCAATAACTAAATCATCTACATAAAGAAGTAAATATATGTTTTTCTTCACGTCACCCTTATCAAGAACATAAATTCATCGATCTACCGGTGAATTTACAAATCCACATTCTTTTAACGCTTGTTCAAATACCTCAAACCAGCATCTTGCTGCTTGTTTAAGGCCGTAAATAGCTTTATTCAATTTACATACACTATTAGCACTACATAATACACCTTGGGGCACTCTCATATAGATTTCTTCTTTTAATTTTCCATTTAGAAAAGCACTTTTTACATATATGTGATGTACCTTTAAATGATATTGGACTGAAATGGATAATATGAAACGAAAACTTGCTATTCTAGCCACAGGAGCAAATGTTTCTTCATAATCTATAAGATATTTCTGAGTAAACCCACGTGCCACTAATCTAGCTTTGTATCTTATTGGATTTCCAAATTCGTCAGACTTTAACGTAAAAACCCATTTACTGTCAACAATATTTACATTGTCAGGCGGCTTAACAATCGACCAGGTATTATTAAAGTCATGGGCGTCCAATTCAGTTTTAATAGCAGCATCCCACAGAAAGAATTTGGAATCACTCAAAATTGAATGAGCGTTTAAAATATAGTTATTGTAATCGATTTCATCTTCTTTGTAAGATATGTGTGTCCTGTTCTTCAGCCTATCACTTCTTCTAGAACTACATTCATTACTTTCATTAGGATGTTTTGTGTCAAATCTTTTGTCCATACTGTCATTCTGGATATTTATTTTATCATTCAAGAAATTCATTTTATCACAATCCTTACTCTCATTCAGGATACTAACATGATCACTCTCCTTACTCTCATTCAGGATACTAACATGCTCACTCTCCTTACTCTCATTCAGGATACTAACATGATCACTCTCCTTACTCTCATTCAGGATATTCGTATTATCAATCTCCTTACTCTCATTCAGGATATTCGTGTTATCAATCTCCTTACTCTCATTCAGGATATTCGTATTAGCAACCTCCTTACTCTCATTCAGGAATTCCACTCCACTTTTACCAGCTCTTGAATTCATCATGTTTGTTTCATCTACGATTACGTCTCTTGCAACAATAAATTTGTTATTATTTACATCCCATACTTTTAAACCATTTGTTTCATAACCAACTAAAATAGTTTTGCATGATTTTTCATCAAATTTTCTTTTTCTATTCTTAATATGAACATACACTGTTGAGCCAAATATTTTCAAGTATTTTAAATTAGGCTTTCTATTGTGCCATGCCTCATAAGGAGTTTTTTTTAAATTATTATCAAGTGCCCTAGTGGGAATCCTGTTAATTAAATAAGTTGCTGTCAGAACAGCTTCACCCCAATAGCTTTTATCTAATTTAGCACCATTTACCATACTACGAGCTTTTTCAGTAATCGTTCTGATCATCTTTTCTGACACGCCGTTTGATTGCGGTGTATATGGAACAGTCAGATGGTAACTTATCCCTTTCTGTACACAATAATTACGCACGTCACTAGATAGATATTCCCTACCATTATCTATATATAGATTTACAACTTTAAGGTTGAAATGCGCCTCACTTTTCGCTACGAAATCCTTAAACATTGCAAAAACATCTGATTTATGTTTCATTAAATATGTTACACAATAATGTGTATATTGATCCACAAAAATAACATAGTAATTTTTGTCGTCAATCGAAACAGGTGTTATTGGCCCGCATACATCAGAATGGATTACAAATAGGGGTCTACTTATGTACTCTTTATTTATATATTTTTCAAAACGTAATCTGGCTTGTTTGCCATTTAAACATGCTTCACATATCTCATCAACTGGATTAACGTTATCTAGAAGATTATTGTCAACAAATAAATTATTTCTTTTAATTTCAAGCAATTTCCCTTTACTAATGTGACCTAATCTCTCATGCCATAACCGATATTCATGATTTTTCTTTTCCACATTTAATGTATATGCTTGAAATTTAAGAACTGGTGTATTGAACATACCTGAATTCTCAGCGACAACAGATCCATTCTTGAATATTTTTACACCGTTACTGCCAAACATAACTGTCATACCAGCCCCTTGCAGTCGCTTGACAGAAATTAAGTTTTCTGCAACTTCCCGGCAATAGAGCACATTCTCAAGCGTGATTTGGTTTCCATTGTGCAATCTGATAATTCCACGCTTCGTTGCAAAAATGAATTCGCCATGCTTGGCGACAGCAATTTTTATTGGCGATTCCAGGTCGATGTAGTCCATGAGGAGTTTCTCGTTATTAACGAGATGATCTGTAGCACCGTTTGGTCGCCAGTTTTGGATACATTTTTATCAAATCGATTTAACATAAACGCGAAGCCGGGTTGAGTTGTTGCTATTTGTGCGTGTTTGTTATTTTCTTTATTTTTATCGTTTATTATTCTTTTGTACGCATAACAATCTTTCTTAATATGCCCTTCCTTGCCACAGTGATGACACTTGATATTAAATTTGCCCTTTCCCTTAAATGGCTTGCGAATTACACAGTTATTATTTTTAAATGATTTATTTTTATATCTGTTGTTATTATAAACCGTTGGTTTCATAACTTTCCTACTTGTATCGCTGCTATCATTTTTGATTTTTATTTCGTAATCAAGCAATCTGTTCCTTACAAAAGCTAAAGTAAGGTTTACCTCAGCTTGGGTCTCAATTGCAGTTATTACTCCGTCATATGACGATGGCAAGGTTAATAACAAGTGCGACACTTTGTCCATTTCGTCGATTTTTGCTCCGGAAGCTAACAATTCACTAATTAATTCGTCGAAAATATTGAAATGGCATAACAGTGTTGTCTCACTCTGCAACTTAAGGGAAAGCAATCGTTTTCTAACAGCTAACTGCGTCGCGAGACTCTTTCGTTCATAGATGGCGTCCAAATTTCTAAGAATTTGTCGCGCCGTGTTGTCGCTTGTCGCAAAATTTAGAAAAGAGTCACTAAGGTATTTTACCAAAGTGCTCTTTGCAACACGCTCTGCCTTTTTCCACGAATCGTCAACCTCATCAGGAATATTCTGGTCAATTACTTTTAAAACATCCAATTCGGAGAATAGAGCTCTGATTCTGAATTTCCAAACCGAATACTTTTCCCCGTCAAAAGCCTTTATGTTGCGTCTTGTCTTTTCAATGGTATTTAACACACACACACACGCAGCTATATGTACATATGGATGGGAAACCGAATTTCACAAGGTTACGCAAACCAAAGCTATTTCACAAACTAACTAAAATTTCACTGGTCTAAATATATTATGCGTAGCCTGGGCCCATAACCTGATTGGATTCCAAGTTTAAATAAATAGACCAGCGTATTATATATTTAATTATTGTTTCTTTTATTAAGCACAGCACAATCAACCACAGCTTACGAGATCAGAAATAAGAGAGAGATTAATCGCGTGGTTCACGTCTTTGGTGTTACCAGAGATCGATAACATTAATGCTGGTTTTGGTATATACTATAAATTATAATGGGGATATTCTTAGATATATTCAATACATTTTTTATGACTGAATGCTGACGCCGTCCTTTGAAAGTTATTTCATGGTCTTGATTAACTTCAAGTCCCCCATCAGTTCTCAGTTTTCATTAAGTTTTTACCAAGTTATTTATAAATTTGCTTTGTATTATTTCTTTATTGATAAACATAGGTACATATATAAATTCATGCTTCATTAAGTTTTTGGATGGATACAAAAATTTAAAGAAAAAAAGTAATAGAATACATAACCAAAAAATTTAGATTGCATTAAATTAATTACATTTTCAACATCTTAACTATCAAAAGGATTTTTTTTTTATTCATTTTTAAACTTGGGTTTTATGTAGGAAGGCAAGAATTCATGAGTTCGAGCGTTCAGGCTGGGCACGGACATCTGACTATTGTTCTTATTTGTAGGTTGCTTAAACTGAATAAATCGTGTTTTTTCATTAGATGCAGCTGCGGCAGCTTGGTTTTTTGGACCAACCATATAAAAATTTCTCACTCGTGGTTTCTCGTGTACTGAGCTAATTTGCGTTGGAATATCCCCTCTTTTAAATTTTTGGGTATTTGATTTCCATTTCATGGTGTTTGGTCGAAGTCTAGCTGGGATCATATGATGCTTTACCTCGAATTCTTTAGTATTAAATACTTCACAGTCGACCTGCATCAACTTTATATTCCCGTTTATCGCAGGATTTTCTAACGGGAGTATTAACGACATTTTTGGTCGTGCACTATTATTGTAATTCAATGCTGGAAGAAGTGCGTGATCCATATTAAAGGAAAGTACATAAAAAGTATCATCTTTTCGTTGAATGACACTAATCAAATTAATTTGTTCGCGTTTATTGTAAGTTTTATTTTTATTTAATTTTCTCTGTTTGTCCTGTATATGAGAGGTTAAATCATTTAAGTCCAAGTGTATTTTACGCTTTCCTTGTTTATCGTGCGTTTCAGGATCTAACTCAAGATAGTCATTTGATAGTTTAAATCCGTGTAGGTTATCTTTCCCAATCGTAAAACTTGATGACATGTTTAGATTTCCGCTAGTCCATTTATGTAAATTTTGGGCGAGCTTAATATATTCAGATTGATTGGTTATAGATTTAGGCGAGTTGCAACTGCCAATACATTCTGGTATTATTTTAGATAAGTTACTGGTTTTCTTCTCTGTTGAATTTGCATTTTGCTTGCCGTTATTCGAGCTTAAAAAATAAAGCGGCGGAACCACAGTTTTGTCCAACACACGTGAATTTGATATACGATTTTTATTATATTCCTCCTGTGTTTCAACCCAAAGTAAACGGCGACCAGAGTCTTTCACGGAACTATCTAAGACATTATTACCTTCGTTTATAAACGGCTTGTTAAGATAAGACCGAAAATTGCCCACATTTAAAGACACCATAAAAGCCATGGCAAATAATACAGCGACATTCTTTTTCAAGTTGGCATTAGTGATTTTTTTGTTAGAACATTTTGTCTTCGTTGCGATTTTAATAAGATTTTTTTTGTTGACTTTAGAATCTAAAGCATTAGGTAGCAGCTCATTACCATTTCCAGTTTCACATTCACAACTATTAAACTTTAGTAATTGTTCGCGTAATGTGCTGTTTTCCTGCATAAAAGAAACAAATTTATTAACATTAGAAAAATTTTCTTATATTTATTATTCAATGACATTTAATTAAGGTAAGGGATTAAGTGACAACGGATTGTGTTGCAAACGCAATATTATAAATTACATGTATACCTAAATTTGTATAGAAATAATATTAAATAAACTGGTAATAATCAAAAATTCCACATTTATATAAAAACAGGGTTCGTAAAATAGCACACAAATCAGGAAATATACAATGTGACAAAAAAAAAACGAATGACACTGTTCGGTCATGCCGCAGCCTAAATAAATTCTTAAAGTTTCTAATCTTAACGTAAATTGATTTTTCGATGTTTGTTTTTGCCTTTTCTATTTGCCCTGCGTGGCATCTCTTTCAATTACTGTAATTGCTACTCCTTTTGAACTCCTTCGCCGATCGCTGCCTGGCCCTTTGTCCACGGCAAGCATCTACTTAAGTTCAGTTTCGATTTTGTACTCACTCGCTGAAGGCACGGTCGCAGATCGCCTGCCCATTCTCTTCGTTTATACTTTCGCTGTTAAAAGGCACAGACAAATCGGTCTGCCCAACCAAATCTTAACAATAAACATTAAACTTTGTAATTAAGGCCTTGGTGTCATTTAGAATAAAATTAGTGCATATTTATGTAATTGAAATCTTGTGCGGTTTTATTTTAATTGGGCACCATCAAAGGTTAGCGTTAGTGAAAAAGCTCACTGACCCAACATTTTGGTGACCCCGACGTGATTTAAAAACAATAAAAACTAAAGTGCAACCAAACAAATATTTTAATTTTCGTTCGTTTGATTGATATATGTACATATGCAAGCGCAAGCGGTAATACATAAAAACCGCTAGAAACTCGCGCATCATAGAGAACATTTTGGTTTCTTCTTTGTGCCTTCGTTCTCGCTTTGAAACGTTTTTACAGCGGCGACCAAACGTTTTTGTTCGCGAGTTCGTTGCACCCCCTTCCACCGCTATATTGCCGTTTATGTGCAAATAGACGCACATACATTCCGTTAGTTGTTCGGTGGTCAAGAGTTTTGGTACAGCACGCACTGCACAGTGGAATTTAACTATTTTGCGGGTGATAAAAGCTGAAAATAATAAAATAAATTTATTAAAATGTCAACCGAAACAACTTTAGCTGCTTCAGTTCAGGGAGTGAAGCATCTCAAATTGAAGGCTGAATCAATGCTTTCTAAGGCGAAATCCTTTGAGAAGGCCTTGACTGTTGAGAAGCTCCAGGCGATGAGTGATGAAGAATTAGAGCTTCGTGTTAAGCTCTCAGAGGAGAATAAGGCTGCATTTGCCCAGGTCCATGACAGTCTTGAGGAACTGGATTTTAATGAAATCGGCAGCCAGGTTCGCGATGATTTTGAAGAGCTCATCATTCATATCAATACAAATCATGCTAAATCGAGAATTGGGTAAGCGTCAACGTCCAGCACTTCGAAGCTCTACGCTCAGGCCAGAGCCATCTCTGGATTTCCATTCTGTGCCGGCTAAAAGATCTCATTTGCCTGAATTGAGATTGCCTGAATTTTCTTGTGGCTATACTGAATTTGTCGACTTTCAATCCATGTTCAAAGCTATCATCGACAATGACGTGGAGCTCACTAACATTGAGAAGCTGCAGCATTTAAAGTCTAGCCTGAAGGGTTCCGCCTTGGATACAGTGCGCTCATTAGAAATATGTGACAGCAACTATGCTGTAGCCTTGGAGTTATTGAATATCCGTTTCAATAATAAGCGTCTAATTTTCCAATCCCATATAACTGCAATTTTGGGTCTCCCTAAAGTGGAAATGCGGTCCGCTGCGAAGCTGAGAGATATATCTGATCAAATAAATGCTAATCTACGTGCTCTTCACTCAATGGGCTCGGTTGAGCAAATCTCAAATTGCATTCTGGTTCATGTTTACCTCCAAAAATTAGATAGCAAAACTCAGGCCAATTGGGAAGAATCTGCGGCTATTGATGAAATTCCTTCGATTGATCAATTTACTACATTTTTGTCCAAGCGTTGTCAAAAATTGGAAAATGTAGAGCATACTGCAGCATCGTACTCATATAGTTCATAATCAGGAAGAAGCCGCAACAAAAGCATTTTAATTGCCACTAACACTTTAGGAAATGGATGTGTTGTGTGCGACAACAGTGGCCATTCAATTTATAGCTGTGGTCAATTCGTCAATTTGTCAGTGCAAGAGCGTATTCGAAAGGTGAAGGAATTAGCGCTCTGTCTTAATTGCTTAAAGAAGGGCCATCAAATGCGCAATTGTAAGTCAGGCTGCTGTCGAACTTGCAGGTCCAAGCATCACACCCTTTTGCACCTTGGCACTCAGTCTTCTACCCAGGTTATGCGAGCTCCAGCTGCAGAACAAAGTCCGCCAATTGCAATTACTTCAAGCCATTCTACCTCATTGCTGGCTCAGAATGTGGATTCTGACATTGTCTTTCTTGCAACTGCAGTCATAAGCGTTCAAAGTCGATCAGGTGCTTGGATCCCATGCCGTGCGCTGCTAGACTCGGGATCTCAAGTCCACATTGTGACTTCCCGACTCGCTCACCAGTTGCAGTTGCATAAAACGAAGTCTACCGTATCAGTTGCAGGTCTTGGAGATGCTCGATTTGACTCTGAAGGAGTTTCCGTTTGCGTTAAGTTAAAGTCGCATACTTCTGATTACTTCGCATGCCTATCTGCTCTTGTTGCTCCAGCGATTACCGGCAATCAACCCAGTTTGACCGTTAAACCCGATGGTTGGAAAATTCCTTTGAATATTCAGCTGGCCGATCCGGATTTCTATAGATCTCGGCGAATAGATCTCCTTATTGGCGCAAGCATGTTCTTTGAGCTATTATCTGTAGGGCAGATTAAGTTGGCTGCTGGGTTACCCCTATTGCAGAAAACAAGGCTTGGTTGGATCGTTACAGGAGGTGGATCTTCTACTCTCAAGGCAACTGCATTACACGGCTGTGCACCGTGAATTGGTTGCTGCTGAAGTTAATATGGATGAATTAGTCCGTCGTTTTTGGGAAGTTGAGAGCTGTGGTGAAGGCGTGGTCACAGCCACCAAAGAAGAACTGGAGTGCGAAGCTCATTTCAAGACCAACTTTCGTCGTTTAGACTCTGGTGAATATTCCGTACGATTACCTGCGAAGAACACTCTAGAATTACTGGGTGAATCGTACAATCAAGCTTATCGTCGATTTCTCAATTTGGAGAGCAAGCTAGAGCGCAAGCCAGAAGTCAAGGTCCAATATTCGGCATTCATTCGTGAATATTTGCATTTGAAGCACATGTCGGTCGTGCCCAGAAACTCCTTGAGTCTTTGCAAATATTTTCTGCCTCACCACTGCGTTTTCAAAGAAGACAGCACCCACGACTAAATTGCGAGTCGTTTTTGATGGGTCTGCCAAAACGTCAAGTGGACATTCGCTGAACGAGGTTCTCATGGCAGGGCCTACCATTCAACAGAACCTGTTCAACACGCTGTTACAGTTTCGGACTTTCCCTGTTGCATTGACTGGTGACATCTGCAAGATGTATCGGTGTGTTCGCGTGGCTGAACCCGATAGCTATCTTCAATGTATTCTTTGGCGTGACTCACCGGACCAGGAGGTGCAGGTATTCAAGCTTGATACCGTGACCTATGGAACTAAGCCTGCAGCCTTTTTATCCGTTCGTGCGATGCATCAACTGGTGAATGATGAGAAGAGCACATTTCCAATCGGTTCTAAAATCATTTTGCGGGACTTTTACGTTGATGATCAGATCACAGGAGGCCAATCAACACAGGAAGTCCTCGAAATCATGTCTCAAACAACAAACTTGCTTGCACGAGGTGGCTTTAAGCTCAGGAAATGGAGTTCCAACGAGCGCGATGTCCTTGATAAAGTTCCTGACTCGGAAAAAGAAACATTCCTGAAGTTTGACGATAGCAGCGACTTTACCAAGACACTGGGTCTTGCTTGGGATCCTGTGGCGGATGTCTTTCGTTTTTCTTTTTCTCCCATACAGGTCTCTCCAAAGCCATGTAAACGGCTGGTGCTTTCCACAATTGCTCGCGTATATGATCCGCTTGGTCTCATTGGTCCTGTGGTTGCCAAGGCCAAGATCTTCCTGCAACAAGTCTGGAGAGAGAAGTTGGAGTGGGACGAGAGCTTTCCTGAGGCACTCAACACATCATGGCTGAAGCTGTCATCTGACATTGGTCATACTCAGCAAATGAAGTTTCCTCGACGTGCGCTGCATCCAAATGGTGCTATTGAGATCCACGGATTCTGTGACGCTAGCATCGACGCATATGGAGGATGTATCTATCTCGTTTCAATAGCTGATGGCAAACGAGAAGTGCATTTGTTTTGCTCAAAATCTCGTGTGGCACCTTTGAAGACTCTCACTCTTCCCAAATTAGAGTTGTGCGCTGCTTTCTTACAGTCTCAACTGATGCGGGACGTACGCAACATGAAGCTCTTCGACTGCCCGTTTTTTTGCTGGTCAGATTCTGCTGTAGCTTTATCATGAATAAGCGATGAACCTTCACGTTTTCAAGTTTTTATTGCTAATCGAATATCTTTAATTCAAGAGCTATCCAGTGGCATGAATTGGCGCTATGTGCCGACCGACTGCAATCCAGCCGACATCTTGTCAAGAGGTGCTTCCCCGAGCGAGCTTCTGGAATCTGCCCTTTGGTTCAGAGGCCCAGAATTTCTTCTTAAGGATCAGCGCGGTTGGCCTGAATCTTGTATGCCAGTGAAGACTCTTCCCGACCTCAGAAAGCGCATTTTGGTCGGCGTCGCTAAAGAAGTGCCCCTATCTTCAAAATGCAAGTTCGTGAATTCTTGGCAAAAGATCACCCACACTTTTGGATACGTATACAAATTTGTTCACCGCATAAGACGTCCTGGTCTCGATGTCGAAGATGTAAAAATGGGCACTCAGATGCTTATCAGATGCATCCAAATGAGCAGCCTGGCTGATGACTACTGGAGGCTGCATTCTAAGCGACAAATTACATCATCCAGCCCGTTGGCCTCACTTTCTCCATTCATCGATAGCTTCGGGCTGATGCGAGTTAGTGGCAGACTACAAAGTCCTTGGATTACAATGCGCAGCATCCTATCATACTACCACGCCAGCATCCAGTTACAAGTGCTATCATACTGGACTTGCATCGGAAAAACTTGCTTTCTGGTCTGCGAGCGCTGCTCGCTAACATGCGTCTTCAATTTTGGCCGATAGGTGGCCGAAAAACAGTATCATCTGCAACGTCCAAGTGCGTCATATGCTTCCGAGCTAAACCACAATTATCTCAGCATTTAATGGCTGACCTACCTAAGGATCGTGTAAATGCAACATCAACGTTCATGGTTACTGGACTGGATTTCTGCGGTCCATTTTGCTACAAAACCGGAGTTCGAAGCAAGGTGCCTGTGAAAACGTACGTTTGCGTTTTCATCTGTTTCGCGACGAAAACGATCCACCTGGAGCTTGTTCAGGATCTTTCAACACAAGCGTTCTTGGGAGCATTGAAGCGGTTTATTCTCACCAGAGGCAAACCTGCCCTGATATGGTCAGATAATGCTACGAACTTCGTTGGAGCTAAAAACGAACTGGCTGAGCTGAAGAATCTAATCCTGTCTGGCCCACACATTCGAGCTATAGAGGAATTCTGCCTAGCAGATTCAATTGAGTGGCGTTTTATTCCCCCACGTTCTCCTCACTTTGAAGGCCTCTGGGAGGCTGCAGTAAAAACGGCCAAATTTCATTTTTATCGTTCGTTTGGCCCATCTCTATTATCATTCGATGAATTGCGTACACTCGTTTGCCACATTGCAGCAATTATCAACTCACGACCTTTACTACCTCTTTCAGAGAATCCAGCAGACCTTGAGGTGCTAACTCCTGCACACTTTCGTGGCACAGTTCCGCTGGTGTTGTACTCTGAGCCTGACGTCACAAAGCTAAATTTCAACCGTTTGGACCGCTGGCAGAGAATTGCTTATTTTCAACAAATCTTCTGGTGGTGCCTCCCCAAACCTGCGCTACAAGTCAACGATGTCGTCCTGGTTCAGAACGAGAACTTGCCTCCTCTTAAATGGCCATTACCCAGGGTCATGGAATTTGTGCCTGGATCTGATGGAGTTGCTCGTGTGGCAGTAATACGAACATCAACCACTCGAAGAGCTGTCCGCAAGTTGTGCGTCCTGCCGAAGCAAGATCTGGTTGAAAGCCCTGGTCTTCCAACGGGGGGAGAATGTTCGGTCATGCCGCAGCCTAAATAAATTCTTAAAGTTTCTAATCTTAACGTAAATTGAATTATCGATGTTTGTTTTTGCTTTTTCTATTTGCCCTGCGTGGCATCTCTGTAATTGCTACTCCTTTTGAACTCCTTCGCCGATCGCTGCCTGGCCCTTTGTCCACGGCAAGCATCTACTTAAGTTCAGTTTCGATGTTGTACTCGCTCGCTGAAGGCACGTTCGCAGATCGCCTGTCCATTCTCTTCGTTTATACTTTCGCTGTTAAAAGGCACAGACAAATCGGTCTGCCTGCCCAACCAAATCTTAACATAAACATTAAACTTTGTAATTAAGGCCTTGGTGTCATTTAGAATAAAATTAGTGCATATTTATGTAATTGAAATCTTGTGCGGTTTTATTTTAATTGGGCACCATCAAAGGTTAGCGTTAGTGAAAAAGCTCACTGACCCATCAGACACTATGTAAGTAAACTTTATTTGCATATTATTTAGTTTGCTGTTAACAAATAATAGTACATAATAAAGTCGAATAAAAGCTTTTCTAAGAGTGTTTGGTCATGCCCTCTGAACATAGCAGTAGTTCTCTAATTCTATCTATCCATATCTTTCGAGGTCGCTGCTGCACATTCCCGTTTTTCTCTCTCTCAGTCAAAAGTTTACATTTACATATCCGACCCTATAAAGTATATATATTCTTTATTAGCATCGCCAGGAGAGTCGATCTAGCCATGTCCGTCCGTTTGTACGCAAACTAGTCCCTCAGCTATCTGCTTAAAACTTTCACAAAAGTTTTCTTTCTATTGCATGTAGTCTATGTCATATAGCTCCCATAGGAACAATCGGAACAAACTTGCAAAAAGTATAACTTCGTTGTTTTTAATTTTTTTGTTTTTCTTTGGGGTTTGGTAATATTTAAAAACTATAATATTACGGTTTTAATTAAATTTAAATCAGATATTTATTGATATAAATATAGCTCCCATAGGAAAATCAAAAAATGAAATATTTATCTATTTATCAAAATATTTCTTTAAGATATAGTAATTATTTATTATATCAGAATTACGCTTTTAGTTTTGTCAAAATCAGTGTCAAAATGCAGAGCAAGATCAACATAGCTTCATTGTGTTTAGTAATATAGGCATCGAAATCGAAATGTAGTCGTTTTGTAACACAAACTTCGGCTTGCCTTGCTTGTTGTAATTAATTTTCTCGTGACATACGTTAGCTTGCTGTATGTTGTCGAAAATCAGAGAATTACCTCTGCAATGATTGGTGAAACAGGGGATAGACAGTTAAACTCAGCTGACTTACAAACGTTTATGAAGAGCGAGAGAAATGTCGCAAATAAACTAACAACAAAATTGAAAGACAGACATGAAAGGAAGTATAGAAAACTACAAAAGAAGCGAAATAATATATTCGCGAACAACAACAAAACGAACGATTGGTTTGTCAACAAAACGAATGTGGAGTTCCCTCCAGTCGTGAAAGCACTTCTGGCAAAGGGTCTCTTACAGGTAAAGAACAACAAGAAGAGTCACGTACTAAATTCTCTTTACTTATTAAAAAACATATGATGTCGGTTCGGGAGAGTGCAATGGATCGCGCAATACTAGACACAGTGGGGCAGACACGAAAATTTTTAAAGTGACGAGATACTAATTTTAACTTCTGACAAAGAAAACAAGACAGTTGCTATGGACAAGGATACTTACAATCAAAAAATGAATAACATTTTGGAGGACAGGAACACATATCGAATTTTACGAAAGGATATAACATCGAAACTTCAAACTAAAAACAATGAATTAGCGGAAAATCTATTCATAAAAGGAATTATTTCACGGAGCGAAAGGAATAATTTAGTCACGACAACGGCATTACCCCCCACGCATATACGGACTACCAAAAATCCACAAGGAAGGGACTCCATTAAGACCCATATGCTCATCTATTGGATCACCATCATACGGACTTTGGAAATATATTTCAAATACATTAAAGAACATCACCATAGACTCTAGCTACAACATCAAAAACTCAGTAGAATTTAAAGAAAGAATCAACAACACGTACATCTGTGATGATGAAAAATTAATATTATTTGATGTAGTCTCACTATTTCCCAGCATACCTATAGACCTTGCACTAGACACAATTAGAGAAAAATGGAAGAAAAATAAAATATGCCGAAAAAAACGTTTATGGTCATAGTACAATTTTGCATACGATATTTTAAATTTTATGACGATATATACACACAACTAAAAGGAATGCCGATGGGATCCCCTGCTTCACCAATAATTGCAGACATAGTAATGGAAGAGCTATTAGACAATACTTTGAAAAAAATAGGACATAAACAAAGACTTTTGACGAAGTATGTAGATGATTTATTCGCAATAGTAAAATAAGACGAAATACAAAACACACTTGACGCCTTAAACTCTTTCAATAAAAATATAAAATTCACACTGGAACAGGAA
The DNA here is from genome assembly GCA_036346975.1 of Drosophila prolongata. Classification (NCBI taxonomy): domain Eukaryota; kingdom Metazoa; phylum Arthropoda; class Insecta; order Diptera; family Drosophilidae; genus Drosophila; species Drosophila prolongata. The sequence goes on from JAYMZC010000387.1 coordinate 6,842,908, forward strand.
GAAGATGGAGGACTAGCATATTTTGACTCAATGGTTCATAGACAGGGGAACATTCTAAAACTGAAGTGGTATAAAAAACCAACAGCATCAGGACGAATCATAGACTTCAACTCAAAACACCCTAAAACAATGATTATCAGTACAGCAGTAGGTTGTATACAATGGATGCTAACCATTTCGGACAAAATGATTCATGAAGAAACCAAAGATGAAATAAGACAGATTTTAAAAGACAACGACTTCCCAAACCGTCTAAATAGAACATTAATTAAAAGACACCAAAACATGGAACAAAAAACAAAATTTAGAGAACCTACACAATACATGTCCGTAACATATGTATATACCAAGACTATCAGATCGCCTTAAAAAAGTTCGAATTTTACAATAAACAAAAAATAACAATAGCACATAAGCCCAACAATGCCCTGCAACCAATATTCAACAAGACCAAGTCCAAAATACAAATGTTTGACAAAAGCAATGTTGTTTCTAAAATACCATGCAATGGAGAAATAAATGAAAAATGTGACAGCATATATGTAGGAACAACTAAATCCAAACTAAAAACTCGAATATCACAACACAGATCAGACTTCAAATTAAGACACCAAGCTAATTTACCAGCGACCAGTGAGCAGCGGTCACTCGCCAAATTTTGAAGCAACGACTATTTTGGAACAAGAACAACATTAAAAAAAACGCTTTACCATAGAAATGTTACATATAACAAACACACCCACACGCATAAGACTCTACTACAAACAAGACGTTGAAAATTGCGCTCACATTTATAGACACTTACTTAAAAAAAACTAGTATTAATCTCCAGTGCAGACGTGTGAAATTATGTAGGTCGTCATTGTCGTCATTTATGTTATTTTATGTGTTTTTATGTTGTTTATAGTTGCCCTGAAGACGGTTGCCGAAGTGCAACCGAAATATATAGGAAAAAAATAAAAAACAAAATTTAAAAACTTTGGTTTTAACATTTTTTCAATGGTTGACCTGGAGCCGGAAAAACTTCAAAATAAAACAATCCTCAAAGGTCGCCAACATATTTGATTATTTAAACAGATCACAACCGTTAATATATCTATTTTCAATGATAAATCCAAGTTCTAAACTGACACGTAACGTATGAGGCTCGAATTAGAAGAATACGACTTTACAGTCAAATATATGGCAAAAAAAAGTGCCGAGGAAACACTACGGACGTGCAAAAAGTGGCTCCTGAATTCTTTTCAAAATATAACACTCCTGGTCCGCCGAAGCCCTGCTGGACGTACCAAAACACTGTCACTTGTCGACACCGTGAAATCTCTGGCTAAACACCTCCGGATCTGGCTAAAATCACTTGGTATCGCCCCTCCCAAACCGACCTGGAAACGCGGCTTTTCTTTCACTCAAACGGGCCATTTTTGTTGGTGCTCTTGCTTATCGAACGCCCACCAGAATAATAGATTAGTCTAATCTACGGTCCCAGCTTTAGCCAATTGGTGGCGTTTAGAAAAGTTTAGCAAAAAAATATAAAAGCATCGTTTTAGGCATACTGTTAAATCTCTGCACAAAACTAAATAAAAATGTTAGGACTCGCCAGGACCCCTAATAAGCCTTAGGGTACCGGTCAGGCCGGGACATTCAATGCGGCTCAAAACGGAGTCGATCAGACACTCCCCCGCAAAATAATCACCTACCAACGAACACAGGCAACCTGGTAGATCTTAAAGATCTGAAATCCATGCTGGAGGGGCATGTTCGACTCAGAGCTCAAAGAACTAGCAACAAAATAGGACGTTAATTCGATTGCCACAAAAATGGATACCATTGAGAAAAATGAAGAATGTCTCTCAACAAAGGTCGACACGCTAACAGAGGAAAACAAAATACTGCAGGCAGAGAATAACAAAATCAAAAGCGACAACGAAAACAAACAAGCAAGACTTCTACAACTAGAAGACGCAAATAAACGAAAAAACATAATCATCCGAGGTCTAAAATCTCAAAAAAAAATCCATTTAATGCTGTATCTGACCTAATAAAGAGAAAATTGTTGATAAAGGCAAAGAAGCTGCACGACGCCGACGGAAAAATGGCTGTTCTGGTTGAACTAAACACAGTAAGCGCAGTACAGACCATCCTTAAGCACACCAAAAACCTGAAAGGAACGCGAGTCTCAATCGAACAGGATCTGAACATAGAAAGGAGACTTAAAAAACGATTAGATTGGAGTAGAGTTAGCACAAAATATCCTGGAGAACATAAATGGTACATCATTTAAAATAGCCCTAGACTACGAAGTTATATTGAGCAAACTATATTCAAAAAACTAAATGTCCCTAATGTAGTACCGTCCCTTAATGTTAAAATTGTATCGTACAATATAGCTGGCTTAGCAAATAAGACATTATTTAAACAATTCTTTAATTTTGTTACACAATTCGATATTTTTCTACTATTTGAAACTTTTCTGACCAACGACGAAACGAGTTTTGCAAATTACTTTCCTGATCACTTGCTGCATTGGATACCAGCAGTGAGAGTAGCAGCCCGTGGACGGTCCAGCGGAGGAAATGTTTACGGAATCCAAAAGCAGCTGGTGAACGAAGGACACATTACCTTTACGAGCAAGGAAAACGCAGAAGTCATCGAAATAAACACGAAAGACGAAAAACTACATATACTCCCAGTATACATTAACTGCAATAACTGGCAAGCAGATTTTGAAAAGGTGTACGATTTCGGACTGACAGCAGGTTGCAATAACCTAATGATTATTGGGGATATAACTGCTCGCATCGGAAAAGCACAAGCCACAACAGAACCCACAAATATAGACCTCAGGACCAGTAGCACGATTCGTAGATCTAAGGACAAAATCTCAGACAACAAAGGCGCAAAAATTGTTGAGATGTGCGAATCACTAGGACTGACGGTAATGAATGGAAGGACAATCGGTGACCAAGAAGGAGAATATACCTTTATAAGGGGCGCAGCAAGGTCGACTATTGACTACTGTCTCATACAAGGAAAGTGGCACGATTTGGTGAAAGATTTGGTGGTAGGTGCTCAACCCCTTTCTGATCATATGCCCATCGAAGTCCTTTTAAACGTCATTCTACATGACCAAGTCGATAGTACCCAGCCAAAACTCAACCGAAAGTTAAAGTGGAAGGACAACCACCGCCTAAGTTACACAGATGCATTAGTATAAGGAGTCCAACAAATAGAAGATCTGAGTGGGTCTACACTGCTAGCCAAACTGCTCAACTTAATCGTAGATGCCTCAAACCCAAAGCAACCGTGGTTCGACGTACAATGCGAAAGGGCCAGGAAACACTGTTTTGATTGCGAAAATAATAAATAAAATAATGGGCCACATCTACAAAACGGCAATAACAAATTGCAAACGTCTATGCAAAGAGAAAGAAAAACAGTTCTTAATAAATTAAACGGGAACGAATAGAAAAAACCCATAAAAGTAAGTTCAACAGATTTGGCAAACTATTTTAGTAGCCTACTCTCCCAAATTTAAAATGAAACAGAAATCAACATTCTTAGTGAATTTCGGACAGGCTTTCGAAAGGGTTTATCTACAGTTGACAGTGTTTTCGTGCTGACATCAATCGCCCAAACCTTTCTGCAACAAAAAAAAAGAAGCTGTACCGTTTCTTTGTAGATTTTAAAGCCGCCTTTGATACAGTGAACCGAAATAGCCTAATGTATAAACTTAGTCAACTCGGACTCTCAACAAAAGCCATACTAGCACTGTCCAATATCTATGAGGATAACAAAGCAAGTGTATGGGACGGATCAGAGCTTTCGAAATGGTTCGATACCAACTGTGGAGTTAAACAAGGCTGTATTCTCAGCCCTCTCCTCTTCTCTCTCTTCGTGGACGATTTTGTTGAATTTTTACCAGGTGGAGTGACCTTGAATGGAACCCATGATAAGACCCTTATGTATGCCGATGACATGTGCCTACTGGCTGACAGCCCTGAAACGTTAAGAGACATGATCGCTAGCATATCCGAGTAATGTAAAGTATGGAACCTCACCATAAATACAAGCAAATCAATAATTATGGTAGTTAAGGGTACAGGTGGCCGTCACGCTAGGAACGACAAATGGCAACTGAACGGAATCCAGCTGGAACGTGTAAAATCGTTCAAATATCTCGGTGTAACGCTTACCACAAATATGAGTTTTTATACCCACATAAAAGATAAGCTCAAAGATGCAAAAATAGCTATGAACGCCACTTGGAAAAACTTTTTAGGCAGAAAAAACGTTAAAATGAGTGCCAAGTACAGCCTTTTCCAGGCGACAGTGAAAACAATTATGTGCTACTCGGCAGAGGTGTGGGGAAATCAAAGATATTAAGATGCGGAACGAGTACTAACTTTTTTTGTAAAAAAGATATTTCGACTGCCTCAAAATACTCCCGACTATGCAAGTTTTATTGAAACAGGACTGCCTAGTATATTCTCCTACACACTTCAGCAGCACTTTAATTACATCGATAAGGTTATGCATATGCAAAATAGTAGACTACCGAAAATAATTGCAAAATCTCTTTGTGAGAGAAACGACCTACCATTCTCTAGATGGTAGGATATTGCAACCGAATGCAGTTGCCCACTTGATCTCGAGGATGCAAGTTCGTGGAGCAGGGCTCATGCCGAAATCATTACCAGATACCACAACATAGAAAGAGAAAAGTTTATAACTAAGGCCAAAAACAGCGCGTCGAGGAGTGTGTATAAACATCTTGAGCATACTTTATCTGAAAAAAACTACTTCCACGATCAACATAAAGGAGAACTCATAAAACATATCTTCCAAGCAAGAACCGAGACTTTACCTCTAAATGGCAGGCCATTCAGCAGCAACCCATCACTGGAATGCAGCCTCTGCAACATGCGAGAAATCGAGGATGTTCAACAATTCATTGCAGTCTGCCTTATTCTGAGAGAGATTCGTTTTACATGTTTTGCGAATCGGATTTCCACAGTCTTCTAAATGGGGAAAACTGGGATAATCTGGCATTCTTCATTACAAAAGCCAGTTATTACAGAAAAAAAATTATTTTAGAACAATTTTAGAATCTAACTTAACTAAATTAACCGACTGACGGCATAAAAGCCATTCTTGTTGTAACCAATTTTTGTTTGTTTATTTGTTTTGATGTAACTTTAAATATGTACAGCCAGCTATAAATAAGCAACAAAGAAAAACAAAGCACAAACAATAAACAACCTACTACTACTACACTACTAGAGTCAAATATTTAAAGGGAAAATACAATTATGAAGCTGATGCGTTATCAAGAATTAAAGAGCTACAAAATATTATAGGACATATAATAAAAGTCTCTACTACACATAAAACAAGAAAGGAAAGCTAACTTCGGGCGGAGCCGAAGTTGATATACCTGTGGCGATCAGGTTTTGCCATCTGGCATCACTGAAAAACTTCCCTGACTTTTAGAATTTAAGATTTATCCAAGAATATATTTTGGTCACACTCTTAAAAAACCGACGCTACAAAAGCCCACAAAAGGAGAACACAAATTTATAATATTTCATCAAGTTAACGAGTACAAAATAAATTATAGTTTAAGCTTAAAGTTTTTTATATTTAATCAAGCGCAAGATTGTACCTTGGCTGTTAGCCAACCAAAACTGGTGACCCCGACAATTCGAACATCTGCAATAAAAGCGAGCGAAGTCCAGTTTTACGCAGAACCCCAACCTAATCTAAGACAATGCAGGACAACGAAGATTTTGTCGACGCGCAGGAGCCATTGCAAATTCCTGATGCGAATGTTGTTAACTCGGTATTTGCTAAAATGCCCTTTCCTGAACTACATTCCATCACCAACATCGAAATGTTTTTTACCAAACTGGAGAGCTAGCCATTTTGTTCAAATTTGCAGAATCAGAGATGGTGCGCCTCGAAAGACTTGCGACAGGAATTAAATTCGGCGACGGTCGTCCAAGTCATCTACTCAGTCAATTGCAGCAAACTAACGCCACCAATGATGAATCGGTTGTACGTCTCTACTGGATCAAGCGCCTAACACCTCCGGCACGTGCAGTAATCGTAGGCATGCTTGAAAGCTCTCCCAACACCACCCTCGCGCAGCTCGCAACTGCGACCGATGCTGTGATGGATTCTCTTAACTACGACGCTTCAGACCACATGTGTGCGGTATCACAGCAAAACGCCCACCATGCTTCACAGGAGGATCGCATCACACAATTAGGTAAACGCCTGGACGACAATAACAAGATTCTGCAGCAGATCAACAACAAGCTAAGTCACCTGCTTGGCACCACAAATCAGCAACGAGGTCGGAGCTACAATCGATCGCCCAGCAACAACAATTACCGGAGCAACAAACCCTACAGGGACGATTCTAACCCTCAATTTTGCTGGTACCACAACAAGTACGCGGACAGTGCCCAACGTTGCATCCAACCGTGCTTTTTCCATGCCAACAACAGTTCAAAAAACTAAGCACCACCGTTGGAAATCAACAGGGCAGCTCCGACGGTCGTGACGCAAATGCCCTTACGCTCGCATTACGCTGGATCTCGGTTTACGTCGCCCTTTCACATGGATTTTTACCATAGCCGATACCAAAATCCCAATCATTGGTTCAGACTTCTTGCAACCCTTTAATCTACTGGTTGACCTAAAAAACTCAAAGTTAGTCGATGTCGAAACACGCCTATCATGCTGCGGTATATTTAGCCAACAATCGAGATAAGGACATATAACATTCACTGCGAATTCTAAAAACTACTGGAAGAATTTAAAGACATCACGCAGCTCAACTCATGTCCTTCTCAAGCAACAACCACCAACGTCACACATTGCATCGAAACCAAAGGATCTCCACCATTCGCCAGGCCAAGAAGGCTAACTCCAGAAAAATTCCAAGCAGCAAAAAGTGAGTTCCAGTATTTAACCAACCTTTGCGTTTGCCGTCCGTCAAAAAGCCCTTACGCTTCCCCTTAGGCGTCCATGTGGTGATTACCGAGCTCTCAACGCCAAAACCACCCCAGATCGGTATCCCTTACCGCACATTCAAGACTGCACTCACATATTTTACGGGAAACACGTTTTTTCAAAGATCGATCTAAACCGAGCATATCATCAAATCCCCATCGAGGCTCGAGGCTCCTTTCGCTTTGTTTGAATTCACCCACATGACTTTCGGGTTGTGCAACGCGGCACAAACATTCCAACGATACATGCAGAGATGGATTTTGTCTTCGTTTACGTCGATGACATTGCGGTTGCATCAGTCAATATGGAGCAACACCAACTTCACCTCCGCCAAGTCTTTGAACAACTACGACAATTCAACCTCACCATTAATTCAGCCAAGTGCAGTTTCGGAAAGAAGTCGATCGATTTCTTAGGCCATCAGATTGATGCAAACGGCATCAAAACACTGCCAGAAAAAGTTAAAGCCATCTCGGATTTCCCTCTGCCCAAAGTCGCTGAGGAGCTACGTAGGTTCTGGGCAATGATTAACTTTTACAGGCGTTTCCTACCAAATGCAATTCAACACGAAGCACCGCTAAGCCAACTTATTCCTGGAAATAAGAAGAATGATTTAACTCCAATCACTTGGACTGCCGCAACCATCAAAAATTTCGATGAATGTAAACGAAACCTTGCAAAGGCAACATTACTTGTCCACCCAGCACCGGCTGCGCAAATGTCTCTCTGTACAGATGCAAGCAATTTCGCTGTGGGAGCAGTGCTTCATCAAGTCGTCGATAATCAGTTCCAACCAATGGGATTTTTCAGCGTAAAACTATCAGAAACGGAACGCAAGTATAGCACATATGATCGAGAGCTGCTCGCGACATGCTAGAAGGAAGAACATTTGATATTCGTACAGACCATAAACCTTTGATGTACGCTTTTTCGCAGAAACCTGAAAAAGCCTCTCCACATTTGGATTTCATTAGCCAATTCTTGACCTCTATAGTTCATATAGCCGGCATTGACAACACTACCGCAGATACTCTTTCTCGCATCTTAACCGTCGAACGCGAAATGATCGACTACAAGCAACTCAGCATCGCACAAGCAAATTGCGAAGAGCTAAAACGGCTACTTAGCGACAATAACACAGCATTGCAGTTCAAGTCAATCAGCATTCCTAACTCTACAAATTCGGTCATTTGCGATCTGTCCACATTCAGCGTGCGACCCTTCGTTCCAGAGCATCATTAGCAAGCTACTTAACATCTCTCACAGTGGAATTGGATCAGCAATAAAACTCATCAAACAACGTTTCGTATGGTTCTCAATGTACAAGGATATTGCTCAATTCGTAAAACACTGCGTTCCTTGCCAAAAATCGAAGATTCGACCTAATTCGACCATATCAATTTGGACCTCATCGGACCATTACCCCAATCGGGTCAATATAGATACTGTTTAACAATCATTGACCGTTATACACGTTGGCCGGAAGCCATCGCAATCGAGGACATGCACGCTAACACGGTAGCCTCAGCACTTATTTGTTCGTGGATCTCAAGATTTGGAGTTCCTGCTCGCATCACAACAGACCATGAATTGTCACGAATGCTAGGAATAGATCACCTTCGCACAACAGCATATCACCCGCAAGCAAATGGAATCATTTCCAACCGCAAACTGACTTCGCAAAGGAACTGGAGGAAATTATGCGAGAAAAACGGCCAATACAGACGGCACATCACGACACATCTAAATCTTTCGTTTTTATAGAGCTTGAACACGCAACTCACGTCTTTCTACGCAACGACACTGTCCGTGGATCCCTTCAGCCACCTTACGATGGACCCTTTGAAGTGAAAGAAAAACAATCCAAATATTTTACCATAAACACCGGCGCCCGATGCATTAAAGTATCTATAGACCGACTCAAGCCAGCCTTCATAGAGGCTCAGCAGCCTACACCTTCATCCCAAAATCCATACGGAGACTCCAGAACCAGAACTGAAGACATCGCGGCGACCCCAGCGGTTAACCAACCTTCAAGACCTCGTCGTACAATTAGACTCCCTGTTCGCTTTAGAACATGAAGTCTAGGGAAGAGTACTGTGGCGATCAGGTTTTGCCATCTGGCATCACTGAAAAACTTCCCTGACTTTTAGAATTTAAGATTTATCCAAGAATATATTTTGGTCACACTCTTAAAAAACCGACGCTACAAAAGCCCACAAAAGGAGAACACAAATTTATAATATTTCATCAAGTTAACGAGTACAAAATAAATTATAGTTTAAGCTTAAAGTTTTTTATATTTATATTTTATATTTTTTAGCCAACCATAACTGGTGACCCGGACAATTCGAACATCTGCAATAAAAGCGAACGAAGTCCAGTCCAAGGTTTTGTCGACGCGCAGGAGCCATTGCAAATTCCTGATGCGAATGTTGTTAACTCGGTATTTGCTAAAATGCCCTCCTGAACTACATTCCATCACCAACATCGAAATGTTTTTCACCAAACTAAAGAGCTGGCCATTTTGTTCAATTTTGCAGAATCAATCAGCGCAAGATTGTACCTTGGTTGTTAGCCAACCATATACCCTTGCAGAATATTCTTTAAATTATATTGGTTGGCCAAAAATAAAATCAATAAAAAATCCGAACTTCGTAACTTTAAAATACCAAAGTTATGGCATTTCCAATCGTTCAGTTATATGGCAGCTATGGAATACAGTCGGCCGATCCTAATGAAATTTTGTAGGTCGGATTGGATGGTCAAAAATAAAACCCATAGAAAATCCCAACTTCCTTACTTTAAAAACATTAAAGTTATGGCATTTCCGATCGTTCAGTTACATGGCAGCTATATGATATGGTCGCCCGATCCGACTCGTTCCGACTTATACACTACGTGCAAGAGAAAGACAACTTTTGAGAAACTTTTGAAAACTGAGAGACTTGTTTGCTTAGAAATGGACGGACAGACGGACATGGCTAGATCGACTCTCCTGGTGAGAGTAGGGTATAAAAATAGAATCTATAAAAAAAGCCTTAAGGCCCAAAATATATGAAGTTATCAACAATGACGAATTACGTAAAGTAGTACCTTGAATGTAAAAATATGAAGTTTTTTAAAGAAGGTAAGAAAATTACTGCAAGATATGAGTTTAGCGATTTATATTAGGTTGTCAAATAACTCCCTTCCGCTTTTTTGCTCTTTATTCAATGCTTTATACAAATTGCGCCGTTTTGTTCGATAATGTGTTCCCACTTAGACGGCAACTTCATAATACCCCCCTCGTAGAAACTTCCCTCCTTATTTGCGAAAAACTCTGACGGCCACTTTTCCCAACCCTCTTTTGAGCGCAACTTTACACCAGTAAGGGCATTCGCCATGGACAGGAACAGGTGATAGTCACTTGGCGCTATGTCCGGGCTATATGGTGGATGCGATAAAATCTCCTATCCGAGCCCCTGTAGCTTCTGACGAGTCATCAAAGAAGTGTGTGGTCTGGCGTTGTCCTGGTGAAACACTACACCCTTCCTGTTGGCCAATTCTGGTCGATCGCCAGCTTCAAGCGGTCCAGTTGTTCGCAGTAGATGGTAGAATTAACCGTCTGGCCATATGGGAGCAGCTCATAGTGTATGTGATTCCTATCCCACCAAACGTTGACTCACAATCTTGAAAATCGACGCACAAATTAAGACAAATTTCGGTTTAAAATCAAATATAGATTTATTTAAAACTTGTAACCATGGTTGTCGCACGTCTGGCATTTCCCATTAACCTGGCCCTGCAGCAGTTTCAGCGCAGGGTGGCGGAAAATCCCGGAAACCTGAGAATCCTGCACCGCCACATGTCCAGCGTGTACTTCCGCAGCGGCGCCATTAAACCGAAGCCCGAGGAGATGCCATTTGGCCTCCTGGCCATTTTCTGTGCCGTCATCACGGGTCTCTTCGTGGGCGCCACTATCAGCAAGAATGTGGCAAACTTCCTGGAGGAGAATGATCTCTTCGTGCCCGCCGATGATGACCACGGTGAGGATTAAGACCCTGAAGTCTGGACAATCTCTTCGTGGGAGTACCTCCTAGTCGGGATGAATATGTTAGCTTGGAGTCGTTATCCCACGCAAAGGAACACAACACTCGGCCAAAAGTCTATTCATCTATCAGCCCCCTTTTGCTATTTAAATCTCTACTTTAAGATATCAAAGATTTGCCATTTTTATGTGTTTTATGTATACTTGCAAGTCCCGCTTGGAATTTTCGACTTAGTAATTTGTCAATATAATGTTAATGCTCGATAGATTCACGAATGTTACTAAACTTAAATAAAGTTTATTCGATTATGCTTAAAAAACAAAAAAAAAAACGCAGAGCAAAACTTTCCTGGCCGTCACTCCCGGCTTGGCCACTGTTTTGGACGATTCACCGGCCTTCAACTACGTTTTCGCTTGATATTGTCGTATGTGATCCATTTTTCGTCGCCAGTCACCATCCGCTTCAAAAATGGGTCGAGTTCATTCCGTTTCAGCAGCATATCGCAGGCGTTGTTTCTGTCCAACAGGTTTTTTTGCATCAAATCATGCGGCACCCAAAAATCCAGTTTTTTTTTTTGTATCCAGCCTTCTGCAAATGGTTTAAAACGGTTTGGTGACTAACTCCTATATCCTCGGCGATGTCACGAGATGTCACATGCCGGTCTAGCTCGATGTTTTCCATGATTTGATCGGTATTCGTCGTCACAGGTCTTCCACCGGCTGGCTTATCCATGGTGTCGTTTTCATCGGCTCTGAATCGTCGAAACCATTCCTCCGCGGTTCGAAATGATAGAGTACCATCCCCTAAAACACCATTAATCTCACGGAATGTTTCTCTAGCGGATTTACCTTTTACGAAGGAAAACTTTAAACAGCGCGAATTTCGGCGTTAGCGAACTCCATGTTTACAAATGTATAACTTTTCAGCGCAATAACCAAACTTGTTATGAATAGCGTCGTTTTGTAGGTTATGTCAAGACCTTTCAATCGATATATAGCATTGCCCGATATACTGATATGTAGCGCTTTGCACAAAGCCGCCAAATTCAAAAACCAAAAAAAGCGGAATGGAGATATTTGACAACCTGATATATTAAAAGAAATGCAAGCCGGTATAAACAAACTCAAAGTGGCACAGTCGGAAAATATCTTTGAAGTGATATTGTCTACATTCCATGGGGATCCAGTATAAGGAGGTCATACAGGCATAACAAAAACTTTGGCCAAGATAAAAATACATTATTTTTGGAATGGGATGACGAAAATGTCAGAAGTGCCACAAGCAAAAACAACTAAGCATAATAAGACCCCATTAACAATAACTGATGTTTTCGACAGGACATTATTGGTTCACTACCGAAATCGGAAAATGGCAATATGTATCAATATGTAGTCACGCTAATATGTAACTTAACTAAATATCTAGTTGGCATACCAGTTGCAAATAAGAGCGCAAATACTGTCACTAAGGCAATTTTTGAAACATTTATTATTAATAACGGTCCAATCAAGACGTTCATTACGGACATGGGAACAGAATACAAGAACTCAATTATAAATGACTTGCGCAAATATCTAAAAATAAAAAATATAACATCTTTTGGACACCACCTCCAGACAGCCGAAAGAAGTCAAAGAACTTTTAACCGTCTTATATACTGCGAGCAAAGTTTCAATTCGAAGTGAGAGACTAGTTTGCGTAGACACAGACAGACGGACTGACATGCTTATATCAACTAAGGAGGCGATCCTGATCAAGAATATATATACTTTATAGGTCCTTCACTGCGTTGCACACTTTTGACCAAAATTATAATACCCTCTGCAATGGTATAAAAAGGGTCAGGTCAGCATATCTACATGTGCTACCGCTCTGTCACAAAGAGTAGCGACGTTATCGTCTCCACTCACACCTAATTTTGTAAAAGAGTACAAAGCTATGAAAAACAAGAAGGAAAAACAAATCAACCATTACCAAATAACCTTGATCTGTTAACCAATTTCTAAACATGTATGCCCCTAACAGATGGCGTCACTTGTGCATTATCTGCATGCTTTGACGTCATACTTTATAATTATAATTAAATAGGTATGCCATAACAAAACGTAATTTTCAAACTTTCATTTTCATTCATTTTTGCAAAATCATTTTGTGCAGTGTCAAACTGGGAGGTATGTTAGATCAAAACCTACTTAATAAATTTGAAATTTGTATTTAAAATTTTGGTTTATCAAAAAATCTGATGTAAATTTTTGCTTCAATATAACTGTTATTATTCTTTCAAAAACAAAATGATAAAAATGCTTTGGGATACAGTAGTAGTAAAAATACAATTCCTTTAAAGAGAATGTTTGGAAATATTTAAATTTGACAATCTTACTTTGTTTTTAAAAATTGAATATAATTATATATTTTTACTTACCAATTTTAGGGCATCATATTCTCTTTCAAGTTTATTTATTCGAGTCTCCAACGAAAATACATAATCCTTTCTTTTTTTACGTGATAAAGAAGCAGATTCGCGGTTTTTTATCATACGCTGTTGTTTTTTGTAGATCTTCTCATCTATTGTAAGAGTATTGTAGAATTCAAATTTTTGACTATTATTTGTATGATTGCATTTCTGTTCCTCCATGTGGGCTTGGGTTTCTTCCAATAATTGTATTAATTGTTCATTACTTTTCTTCATAACAATATTAGGTGTTTTAGTTCCTATACTACCATTTATTTTGGAAGACTTAATTCCGTTAAGTTGTATCTTTTGCATAAGAGTTTTGTAATCATTTGGAGATAAAAATATAGTTTTCGGTGGCTCAATGGTTGGCAATGTTGTGGGCGACATTTCTAATACTTGAGGTTTGGTTTTATCATTATTTATTTGCTTGCAATTGGTAGGAGATTGATAAATCTTTGAAATGTACGATGAACTAACATCCAGCTCCAGCGATGTTTTCTGAAGTGACTCATTAATAGCAGGTAAGTTTAAATAAGTACTATTAAATTCTTTATTATTTCTCGAATAATTAATAGTTTTAAAAAATTTACCACATTTATCTGAATTAGCAGTAATTCGCTCGAGTGGCCGTTTTCGTGAGACATCGGATATATCGCTCTGTATACCGCTTGTCGAGCTGCCGCTTGAACTACTAAAACTTCCTGTAGGAGATGGTGTATCACGATCATGCATATGACATACACTGTTTCCACATTCTAAGTGAAAAGTGGTGGCATCGTAACTAAAATATTTATTGAATCCGTTTAAGTTTTTTGGATATTCAGCAAAACACATAGAAGGATTTCGTTTCAAGCAAGGGTACGAAGAAATAGAAGTTATTGAATTTAAGCTACAATCTATTTCGTCTCTTATTTGGTTTGACGAAATATCCAGTCCTGAAAATATTGGTTCTTCTTCAACGTCAGCCATCAAATCATTTATTTCTAATGACGATGTATCGACGCCTGATATTGATGAGTTTATAATGTCATCCAAAAAATTCTTATCGTATTCATTTTGAGGAGTTATCCCATATAACGATAAATCGTCTGGAAAAAAAAATGTTATTGCTCTTGAAAATACACAAATTACATATTCACAAATTAAATATTTACAAAAACTTTCCCCACGCATGTATTATATTCATAAAACTAATAGTACACTTTTTTAAACAAGAGATCAAACCTTAAGGAATCGAAGTTAATATACCTTCGATATTAAAAAAAGTTCGATTTTTATTCGAATAAGGTTAAAAACAAACAATGTCGATTTTCCGATAAATTTACAAAATTTGATTTTAAAATTTTGCTATAACTTCGAAAATATTGTGCTGAGGGTATTATAATTTTGGTCAAAAGTGTGCAACGCAGTGAAGGAGACATCTCCGACCCTATAAAGTATATATATTCTTGATCAGGATCACCTCCTGAGTTGATATAGCCATGTCCGTCTGTCTGTTTCTACGCGAACTAGTCTCTCAGTTTTAAAGATATCGAATTGAAACTTTGCACACAGCCTTCTTTTCTTTGCACGCAGTATATATGTCGGAACGGCTATATCCTATAGCTGCTATATAACTGATTGATCGGAAATGCCATAACTTTGGTGTTTGTAAAGTTAGGAAGCTGGGATTTCCTATGGGTTTTATATTTGGCCAATCAATCCGACCTACCAAATTTCATATGGATCGGCCGACTATATCCTATAGCTGCCATATAACTGAACCATTGGAAATGCCATAACTTTGGTATTTATACCCGTTACTCGTAGAGTAAAAGGGTATATTGTATTCGTGCAAAAGTATGTAACAGGTAGAAGGAAGCATTTCCGACCCTATAAAGTATATATATTCTTGTTCAGGATCACTTAGCCATGTCCGTCTGTCGTCTGTCTGTCCGTATGAACGCTGAGATCTCGGAAACCATAAAAGCTAGAAGATTGGCATTTTGCATGTAGATTTTAGGAGTTCCTACGCAGCGCAAGTTTGTTTCAAAATGGTGCCACGCCCCCTCTGACGCCCACAAGCCACAAGCTGTGGCCACAGTTTTGATGATATTATGAAAATTTTAATTGATATGTATTTGTTTCGTCAATAAATATCGATTGGCCTAATAAAAGTTTGCCACGCCCACTCTAACGCCCAAAAACCCATTAAACGCTTAAGCCTGGCTAGCGCCTACATTTCCGCCTTTCATGGCGCCATCTAACGGATGAGTTTGGAACAGCTGGCCAAGGTGCTCAACAGAGTCAACGTTAATTCTCGATAAGGATTTCTATTAAAGGAAATTGCGATGGTTTTCATTTGTCAATAACCAATCCCAAGAACTATGCAAATCAAATCTAGTTAGCCAAATTTTAGGTCTGAGTCAAACAATGGCGTATGTGTTTATGTATGTAAGCATATACATATGTATGTATTTACATTGTACACAGTTGCAATTGCCCGGCAAAGATAACTCCTTTCAAAGAAAGCTATTCGCTATACCCGTTACTTGTGTTGTGCAGAATACTATTTAAGAATTTGTGTTTAGCCAATATAAGTATGTATGTTTAATATTTCTAGTCAATTTACAAGAAGGCATATTTATATTAAGTTGTTTAGCTGAGTAACGGGTATCTAATAGTCGAGGCACTCGACTTTAGCGTTCTCTCTTGTTTTAAAGTTAGGAAGTTGGGATTTCCTATGGGTTTTATTTTTGGCCAATTAATCCGACCTACCAAATTTCATATGGATCGGCCGACTATATCCTATAGCTGCCATATAACTGAACCATTGGAAATGCCATAACTTTGGTGTTTTTAAAGTTAGGAAGTTGGGATTTTTTATGAGTAGAATTTTTATGGAGAATATAATTTACAGAGTATTCTGCAAGGTTTATATCAACTTCGGCTCCGCCCGAAGTTAGTTTTCCTTTCTTGTTGTTTGTATATCTACTCAATATACTTATTGCTGTACTTATATCAGGACGGGTACATAGCATTAGGTAAATCAAACACCCAATCAAATTTCTGCATGGCGCATTACATTCCTCATCTGAGTTTAAAGCTTCATAATTTAACTTAGTTGGAAGTGATGTACCGACTGCATGACATTCATCCATATTAAACTTCCTTAAGATATTATTAATGTATGCTGATTGACCAAGATACATAAAACCATCTTTCCTTTCCACTTTTATTCGAATGAAATGTCTTATCTCACATAAGTCTGTCATCCTGAATTTACTCATTAGGAATGTCTTAGGATTAGTCATTGTATCATTGCTCTTTGTTGCAATTACAAGATCATCTACATATAAAAGCACATAGATATTTTTCAAGATATCCCCATGATCAAGTAAATAGATACATCTATCCACGGCAGAATTACTAAAGCCTTTGATTTTTAAAACATTTTCAAAGGTCTCAAACCAACATCGTGCCGCTTGTTTCAATCCGTAAATTGATTTATTTAGTTTACAGACTTTACCATCTTCATATGATAATCCCTCCGGAATTTTCATATAGATTTCCTCATTCAAAATACGATTTAGGAATGCAGTCTTAACATCCATATGGTGTACTTTTAAATTGAATTGATTTGCTATGGATAGAATGAATCGGAAACTGGATTTTCTTGCAACTGGAGCAAATGTGTCATCATAATCTAAAAGATACTCTTGAGCGAATCCTCTTGCTACCAATCTGGCCTCATATTTTATATGCCGGCCATTTTCATTATTTTTTACAATCAACAATGTTTTTGTTCAGAGGCTGATCAACTAAAGTCCAAGTTTTATTATAAAAATGCGAATCTAATTCTTCTTTTACGTCTTCTTCCCACTTAGTTCTGTCCGTTCTATTTTTAATATCAG
This sequence comes from Drosophila prolongata, assembly GCA_036346975.1. NCBI lineage: Eukaryota > Metazoa > Arthropoda > Insecta > Diptera > Drosophilidae > Drosophila > Drosophila prolongata. Next base: position 6,860,304 of record JAYMZC010000387.1, read on the forward strand.
TATAATTACTTGGGATGTCATCACAAAAGGTATGCGCATTTATTAAACAATTGTTTAAAAAACAATATGATGTTTTTGGCTTATCCTTTAATCTTTCACTTCGTCTGACTTCAATTTCATCTACTTTTAATTGCATACTAGGCAATTCTTCACCAATAATTACAATTGGATCGGCATTTTTACAAGTGGTTGTCTCACTAGGCTGTTTATCTGATTCAACATGGTCCGATTTTCCATCCGTACTCTCGTTCGGGATATTTGACTCCTCCGCTTCTGAATTAATTTCAGGAGACAATTGTAGATTTTTCATACTATCATTCTGAAAACTTTCTACCAGTTCCATACTTTCACTCTGGAACTCTGAGTCATTTACCACAGTCCTAGTATTCTCCTTATTGATTTCATCAACAATTACGTCTCTTGCTACAACAAATTTTTTTGAGCTTATGTCCCACAACTTATAGCCATTGTGTTCATAACCGAAGTGCCCAAGGATCAAGATCGCAGAGTCGAGACGCCCAACGGTGTCAGGCGATAAAGGTGGCTAGGCGATAAGGGAGAACTTTGTTCTACCTGCTAGTCGATACACCTTGCCGACAAAGTCCAGGCTGAACTCCGAAAGCCAGACGATAAAGATGGCTAGGTGATAAGACGAAACTTCGTTTCACCTGTTTTGCGATACACCTTGCCGGCCCCGGTAGGGAAGTTCGCATAACATCCAGGGTTTTTGTGGAGCCTTCCCGATCTCAGGAGCAACGCATCGGCACACCAGGAGCAACGCAGCAGAAGACAGCGACAACGTGTAGCAAAACAGTTGCAATAAGACTATATCTTGGGAAACAATAAACCAGCACCAACCTAATCCTTTCTGGCATTATCATTTGGTCACGGGCGGTCACTCAATATAAATTTGGTGGAACGAACTCACAACCTCTCTGAGCTAGCCGCACGTTTACGTAGCGGGCATAAAACTAAAAATCAGGTCGTTACATCTGGCGCCCAAAAGTGATTGTCCTGACCAAGGAAACAAAAGTTCCGAGATGGGGAAGTCCTGGATTTATAATCTCAGGAAGAAGGACTTCGACGAGGTAAGCCAAGTTCTGGGAGTAGAACTTGAGGGCTCAGTCGAGTCAGACACTGGGAGTCTTCGTCGACCAGACGGCAGAGGAGCGGGACATCGCCGACTGGGTAAGGGTCTGGAGAAGAAATTCCGGAAATGGGCGCTGGAACTGCAACAATGTGACTTTGAGATCGCGTACAGAAAGGGCCAGCTGAATATAGTAGCAGACGCACTATCGCGACAGCCACTGCCAGAAACATGTCCACGGGTAAAAACACAAGAACAGCAGAAGGAAACAGGCGAGTGTAACTGGATAAGGGATATGCGGAGCAAGATAGCCCAAAATCCGCAAAAATATCCCGACTACATGGCGGAAGCCGACCAGCTATACCGCCACATACCTCAAAGAGCGGGCAAGGAGGATGTCACATCATGGAAGCTGTGCGTGCCAACGGGGTCCAGACGGCGGGTAATGTCGGAGAACAACGACTTACCGACAGCCGGTCACATGAGCAGTCGGAAGACGATCGCCAGGGTGGCAGCCAGATACCATTGGCCGGGAATGCACCGCGACATAAGAAAATATGTGCAAAACTGCGAGAGCTGCCTGCGGTACAAGCCAAGCCAGCTACAGGCGGCAGGAAAAATACTAACCCAAGTGCCGGAGGAGCCGTGGGCCACCGTGTGCGCAGATTTTGTCGGACCACGCTCCAAACACGGAAATTCTATGCACTGGTGCTTGTAGATAGGTTCTCCAAATGGACTGAAATAGTGCCAATGCGTAGGGCAACCTCGGAAACGCTGGAAAAAGCGATCCGTGAGCGGATCCTCGCAAGATACGGCGTACTCAAGGTGCTGATCACGGACAATAAAAAATTCCTGGGTGAATTAGGCGTCCGACACCAGTTCACGGCCCCATACACGCCCCAAGAAAACCCGACGGAGAGAGCCACCAGGACGGTGAAAACGATGATCGCCCAGTTCACCGGGGCAGACCAGAGGACTTGGGACGAAAAGTGGCCAAAATTGCAGTTGGCCGTAAATACAAGCGTGGCTGAATCCACGGGATATTCGCCAGCTTTAGTCACACAAGGAAGAGAGCCCAGGTTGCCCAACGCACTGTACGACGAAGAAGGAAACAACCGGCACCGGAAGGCAAACTCAAACTCCGGTCGAAAACGCACAGAAGCCGAAGAAAATCTTCGAGCTGGTGAGACGGAACATGGAAAAGGCAGCGCAGGATCAGGCACGGCACTACAGTCTCCGTAGACGCCCATGGAAACCAAACATCGGGGACACAGTCTGGGCCAAGGAACACCAGCAGAAGGATTCGCGGCGAAATTGGCACCTATGGAAAATACCAATTCGATATTTTCAGGAGCAAAAGATACTTGACCAAACGAAAGCTGGTAACACTAAATGTGTTTTGCCCTCGCTTATTCTTTCCTTTTTGATTTCGACGTGAAACGGACAAGTTGGTTTAAGTGAATAATAAACCTAAATATTTATATTCCAAAGCAAACTCAAGAGTTGTACTTATTTGGTTGTGATATCTGGGTGGTCTTTTTACAATAGGTTAACTCAAGCTTTAAACAAAATTAAATAATTTATAATTTCAGAGAATTGTGAAACTAACAAATACGTGTGTATGTGTGAGCACATTGAAACAAGGAGGAGCAGTATAATTTCCAGAGAAAAATAAAAAGTGGCACAACAAAGATTATAAAGTACAAGTTGGTATACAATATTTTTTTAAGGCAAACAATCTCGAATATCTTTAAAAGTGCATACATATAACTATTGTAGATGTGAGTAAGTGCATGTGTTTTTGCAGCCGCGTGATTTTTTCCCTATTTCACCACACTTGCTTTATAGACCTCACATTTACTTAAGTGTGTGTGTGTGTACATGAAAGCACTTTAAAAACCGTAATTGCTTAATATTAATTAATTTTTCTCTCTTTCTTTCTTCTTAAATATAATAATTGGAATACAATACAATTAGGTTAAAACCAAAATGAATAAGGAGAATAAGTTTAAAAATATTTCCCCTTTTCGTGGTGAGAAATATTCCTTATGGAAATTTCGAGTGAAAGCACTACTTTTAGCTGAAAATGATATTTTATTTGTCATTGAGAAGGAGATGCCAGAAGAAATAGATGAACACTGGACAAAGGCAGAGAGATCAGCTAAAAGCATTATAATAGAATTTTTAAGCGACTCTTTTCTTTCTTTCGCTGACAATAATTCCACTGCTAAGGAAATTTTTCAAAAATTAGGTTCCGTGTATGAACGTAAAAGTTTAGCTACGCACCTTTCTCTGCGGAAGCAATTATTAACGTTTAAATTAAATGGTGTTAAAAGGGGTCTCCCCTCTCATTATTCATTTCAATAAGTTTGACGAGTTGATCTGTGAGTTAATGGCATCAGGAGCAAAAATCGAGGAGGTGGATAAAGTGGCACACCTTCTTTTAACATTGCCTTCTGTTTATGATGGAGTGGTGACCGCCATAGAAACTTTATCTGCCGAACATGTTACTCTTTCTTTTGTCAAAAATGGCCTACTTGACCACGAGATTAAACTGAAGAATTTACGTAAGGACACAAGCAATAAAGTACTGCAAGCGGTGTCTTCAAATAGTATTAAACACAAGGCATTGCATATCAAATCGGAGTTCAAGGCCAAACCCTCTAAGAACTATAAGTCCAATTTAAAATGTCACCATTGCGGTAAAAAAGGGCACTTCAAGAAAGATTGTTTCAGTTTCAAAAGAAGCTTGGAGAATAAAGATAAAGAAAAACAAGCAAGCTGCAGGTTTGACAATTGAATTCAATTCAATGAGTGTACGAATTTCAATGAATGGACAAGGAGTATTTGAAGGTATGTGTAAAAGCAATGTATCGATTGTTAATTTTAAAATGAAACATGAAGCATATGCAACCGAATCAAATCGAAATCAAAGCTATAGTTTCTGGCATGAAAGATTAGGACATATTAGCAAGGGAAAGTTTTAAGAAATTGTGCGAAACAATATGTTTGAAGATGTAGAACTTTTAAAAAATATTTAGATTAATAATGAATTATGCGAAGCTTGCATAAATGGTAAGCAAGCTAGACTTCCATTTGAGAAAGCTAAGAATAAATATATAATATATTAAGCGTCCTTTATTTATAAAGGCATAAGTTACCATTTAACGGTTCCACATACACCGCAGTTAAATGGAGTTTCTGAACGCATGATCAGATCCATAACTGAAAAGGCTAGAGCAATGATTAGTGGATCTAAATGAAATAAGTTTTTTGGGTGAGGCTGTTTTAACAGCAACATATTTAATTAATATAACTCCAAGTAGGGCGTTTCAGGATAAGAAAACTCCATTCGAAATGTGGCACAACAGAAAGCCACAATTAAAATATTTAAAGATATTTGGTTCAACCGTATATGTGCATGATAAAATGCGGAAAATAAAATTTAATGATAAATCATTGGTTATGATAAATCATTGGTTATGAACACAATGGCTATAAGTTGTGGGACATAAGCTCAAAAAAATTTGTTGTAGCAAGAGACGTAATTGTTGATGAAATCAATAAGGAGAATACTAGGACTGTGGTAAATGACTCAGAGTTCCAGAGTGAAAGTATGGAACTGGTAGAAAGTTTTCAGAATGATAGTATGAAAAATCTACAATTGTCTCCTGAAATTAATTCAGAAGCGGAGGAGTCAAATATCCCGAACGAGAGTACGGATGGAAAATCGGATCAAGAATTGCCTAGTATGCAATTAAAAGTAGATGAAATTGAAGTCAGACGAAGTGAAAGATTAAAGGATAAGCCAAAAACATCATATCGTTTTTTAAACAATTGTTTAATAAATGCGCATACCTTTTGTGATGACATCCCAAGTAATTATAATGATATTAAAAATAGAACGGACAGAACTAAGTGGGAAGAAGACGTAAAAGAAGAATTAGATTCGCATTTTTATAATAAAACTTGGACTTTAGTTGATCAGCCTCTGAACAAAAACATTGTTGATTGTAAAAAATAATGAAAATGGCCGGCATATAAAATATGAGGCCGGATTGGTAGCAAGAGGATTCGCTCAAGAGTATCTTTTAGATTATGATGAGACATTTGCTCCAGTTGCAAGAAAATCCAGTTTCCGATTCATTCTATCCATAGCAAATCAATTCAATTTAAAAGTACACCATATGGATGTTAAGACTGCATTCCTAAATAGTATTTTGAATGAGGAAATCTATATGAAAATTCCGGAGGGATTATCATATGAAGATGGTAAAGTCTGTAAACTAAATAAACAACGGATTGAAACAAGCGGCACGATGTTGGTTTGAGACCTTTGAAAATGTTTTAAAAATCAAAGGCTTTAGTAATTCTGCCGTGGATAGATGTATCTATTTACTTGATCATGGGGGATATAAATATAAATATCTATATTTTATATGTAGATGATCTTGTAATTGCAACAAAGAGCAATGATACAATGACTAATCCTAAGACATTCCTAATGAGTAAATTCAGGATGACAGACTTATGTGAGAGAAGACATTTCATTCGAATAAAAGTGGAAAGGAAAGATGGTTTTATGTATCTTGGTCAATCAGCATACATTAATAATATCTTAAGGAAGTTTAATATGGATGAATGTCATGCAGTCGGTACATCACTTCCAACTAAGTTAAATTATGAAGCTTTAAACTCAGATGAGGAATGTAATGCGCCATGCAGAAATTTGATTGGGTGTTTGATGTACCTAATGCTATGTACCCGTCCTGATATAAGTACAGCAATAAGTATATTGAGTAGATATACAAACAACAAGAAAGGAAAGCTAACTTCGGGCGGAGCCGAAGTTGATATAAACCTTGCAGAATACTCTGTAAATTATATTCTCCATAAAAATTCTACTCATAAAAAATCCCAACTTCCTAACTTTAAAAACACCAAAGTTATGGCATTTCCAATGGTTCAGTTATATGGCAGCTATAGGATATAGTCGGCCGATCCATGTGAAATTTGGTAGGTCGGATTAATTGGCCAAAAATAAAACCCATAGGAAATCCCAACTTCCTAACTTTAAAACAAGAGAGAACGCTATAGTCGAGTGCCTCGACTATTAGATACCCGTTACTCAGCTAAAAAACTTAATATAAATATGCCTTCTTGTAAATTGACTAGAAATATTAAACATACATACTTATATTGGCTAAACACATAAATTCTTAAATAGTATTCTGCACAACACAAGTAACGGGTATAGCGAATAGCTTTCTTTGAAAGGAGTTATCTTTGCCGGGCAATTGCAACTGTGTACAATGTAAATACATACATATGTATATGCTTACATACATAAACACATACGCCATTGTTTGACTCAGACCTCCAATTTGGCTAACTAGATTTGATTTGCATAGTTCTTGGGATATAGTTCGGTATTGACAAATGAAAACCATCGCAATTTCCTTTAATAGAAATCCTTATCGAGAATTAACGTTGACTCTGTTGAGCACCTTGGCCAGCTGTTCCAAAGTCATCCGTTAGATGGCGCCATGAAAGGCGGAAATGTAGGCGCTAGCCAGGCTTAAGCGTTTAATGGGTTTTTGGGCGTTAGAGTGGGCGTGGCAAACTTTTATTAGGCCAATCGATATTTATTGACGAAACAAATACATATCAATTAAAATTTTCATAATATCATCAAAACTGTGGCCACAGCTTGTGGCTTGTGGGCGTCAGAGGGGGCGTGGCACCATTTTGAAACAAACTTGCGCTGCGTAGGAACTCCTAAAATCTACATGCAAAATGCCAATCTTCTAGCTTTTATGGTTTCCGAGATCTCAGCGTTCATACGGACAGACAGACGGACAGACGGACATGGCTAAATCGACTCGGCTAGTGATCCTGAACAAGAATATATATACTTTATAGGGTCGGAAATGCTTCCTTCTACTTGTTACATACTTTTGCACGAATACAATATACCCTTTTACTCTACGAGTAACGGGTATAAATACCAAAGTTATGGCATTTCCAATGGTTCAGTTATATGGCAGCTATAGGATATAGTCGCCGATCCATTTGGTAGGTCGGATTGATTGGCCAAATATAAAACCCATAGGAAATCCCAGCTTCCTAACTTTACAAACACCAAAGTTATGGCATTTCCGATCAATCAGTTATATGGCAGCTATAGGATATAGTCGGCCGATCCCAGCCGTTCCGACATATATACTGCGTGCAAAGAAAAGAAGGCTGTATGCAAAGTTTCAATTCGATATCTTTAAAACTAAGAGAGTTCGCGTAAAAACAGACAAACGGACAGACGGACATGGCTATATCAACTCAGGAGGTGATCCTGATCAAGAATATATATACTTTATAGGGTCGGAGATGTCTCCTTCACTGCGTTGCACACTTTTGACCAAAATTATAATACCCTCTGCAAGGGTATAAAAACAATTCAGAATTATGGCAAAATCTTAAAAGGGTTTTAAGATATCTAAAGGGTACTGTTGATCTAAAATTAACATTTATTAAAAATGAAGATTTTAATGACACAATTATTGGATTTGTTGTTTTATATTTAAAATGTTTGACTAAAATGTCATCTGCTGGAATACGAAAAACCAAAATTCAGTTGCTGCTTCTTCCACAGAAGCGGAATATATGGCTTTATTCGAAGCAGTTAGAGAAGCTTTATGTTTAAAATCGTTAGTATCTAGTATAAAATTTTAATTAAATTAACCAATCAAAATACTAGAAGATAATCAAGGTTGCATTAGTATAGCTAATAATCCTACATGCCACAAACGATCAAAACACATTGATATTAAGAACCATTTCTCAAGAGAACAAATTGAAAATAAACTAATTGTTTTAGAATATATTCCTCACGAAGCCGTTGCCCGTTGCCAGATTCTTGACCTTAAGGGACGAAATGGGTCTCAAAAACTAAAACTATATACTATATATAATAACTAAATTTAAAAATCAAACCAAAAGAAACTATTGAAACTGATATTACTTAGTTTATCTTATCTAATCTTGATCTACTCTTACTTAGTTTAAAGTAAATAATGAACTAAAATTTTAATTTAACGAAACTTATCATTATACCCTTGCAGTAGGGTATTATAATTTTGGTCAAAAGTGTGCAACGCAGTGAAGGAGACATCTCCGACCCTATAAAGTATATATATTCTTGATCAGGATCACCTCCTGAGTTGTGTGTCTGTTTCTACGCAAACTAGTCTCTCAGTTTTAAAGATATCGAACTGAAACTTTGCACACACCCTTCTTTCCTTTGCACGCAGTATATATGTCAGAACGGCCGGGATCGGCCGACTATATCCTATAGCTGCCATATAACTGATTTATCGGAAATGCCATATCTTTGGTGTTTGTAAAGTTAGGAAGCTGGGATTTTCTATGGGTTTTATTTTTGGCCAATCAATCCGACCTATCAAATTTCAAAAGGATCGGCCGACTGTATCCTATAGCTGCCATATAACTGAACGATTGGAAATGCCATAACTTTGGTGTTTTTAAAGTTAGGAAGTTGGGACTTTTTATGAGTATTAAGAATGCATCATATGAATAATTTTGGAGAATATAATGTACATAATATTCTGCAAGGGTATATCAACTTCGGCTCCGCCCGAAGTTAGCTTTCCTTTCTTGTTTTTTTTGTTAACTAGTAATTAAAGAAACATTGAATCTGTCAAATGAATTTTACAATTTTTTGTGTTAACCAATGATTTGATTAAGGTTTTACGGGGTTTCCCTTAATCCTAGAACTAGTTTGTTTATGTATCTAAAAACTATTTCTAGATAAATGTGTATCATTATTTTTGTTTCCAGAATATACAACTGTCAGGAGCAAAAGATACTTGACCAAACGAAAGCTGGTAGCAATAAAAGTGTTTTGCCCTCGCTTATTCTTTCCTTTTTGATTTCGACGTGAAACGGACAAGTTGGTTTAAGTGAATAATAAACTTAAATTTTTATATTCCAAAGCAAACTCAAGAGTTGTACTTATTTGGTTGTGATATCTGCGTGGTCTTTTTACAATAGCACCAAAATACGATGGGACGTTTAAAATAATAAATTTTAGTTCGCCGGTGATATGCAATTTGCGGCATGCAAATACTGGCAAGGAAAAAACCGCCCACATTAGCCAGTTAAAACCGCAAAGCATTGGTGGCCAGACCCGGGAAGCGAAGCTGAACTTAGGGGGGCACACGGTACCTCATCCAAAGAGAGGGAGAGGACGATACGCGGTATCGAACGCACACAGATGCAATAGAAGCGTGTCCAAAGACCGCCGCGGACAACGGAACCAAGGAGGCATGGAAACCGAAGTTTCGTCAGCGCGCGAGCGCCACAAGACGGGACTATTCAAATCAGGTCGCCAGTTTGTCAGCAAGCAGCAGCAGCAAGTCGGTGAGGGGAGAGGTGAGAGAGCGGCACTGGGCAACAGCCAGCGGCGAGATGGAGGCGGGACTCCGGTTCTGCACTCCAGCTGCTGGCGTCCCCGCTGGTGTCGCGATCCCCGTCACGGAGGGCCGCAGCCGGATTCGGGCGGATCCGGTTGGGCGACTTGGCGCCGGAGGAACTCCGACGGATTTTCTCAGCGAGGGCGGACGTTGTGCGAATGGTGTGCGCCCGGCGGGCGGTGGCACGGGCAGCCGCCGCGGCCAGAGAGTGGCACAAGCGGCTGGACCAGGCCGAGACCGAAGAGGCTTTATTATGGGCGCAGCCGGGCCACAGGAGCAGTCATCGCCGCCGCCACCGCGGTCGCTGCCGCCGCAGCCTCCACACCGCCACCACAGGCACCGCAGTGACCGCCACCACAGGCACCGCCATCACCGCCCAGGTTGCGGTCGCCGCGGCCAACAAAACGGCTCGGCCGTGATCTGGAGGGCCTCGAGAAAGGGCCGTGGTGAGCCAGCCCAGGAGACCGCACCGCCGCCGAAATTAGCCGTCATTGCGAATGGCGTCCGCTACCGCATCCGGGTGGCGGGCGGTATTGTAAGGGTGTTGAGGGCTCAATAAAAAGGCCAGTCAAGGTTTAAGCGCAGTAATTCGTTTGATTATTTACATTTAGGAATAATGGGTTGCCGGACATAGTGAATGAGACCGGGGCGCCGAGTCAGGCGGTCGATCGATAGTTGCGATCGATGGGTTAGCAAAAATTGGTTATTGTCATGTTCAAAAGGCAACTTAAGACAACAAAAAGGCAACGACGATGGCAACACTGGAACCCACAATCGATAAACGCGAGGGAAGCGAAATGGTGACTTTTAGTTTGGGGAAATGTCTGGGCGGGAAAATTTGAATTCGAACTGTCTGGGGAACGGGGAACTGTCTGGGGAACAGGGAAACAGTCTGGGGAAATAATCTTTCAAGGAGGTGTATGGAAAAGTCTTTTGGGGAAACAGCCGCGGAAAAGTCGAACTTTCATTACGTTTCCGAAGGAAGGGGGAAATGTGAGGAGTCGTAAACTCCCCACAAATCCCGATGCAGGAGATCGGCTTAGTAACAGCGGAGGAGGCGGGAAAGCAGGAGAAATGAAGGGCATCCAGGTCAACCGGGAAATATTCGGACCTTGGACCCTCAAATGGCAAGGGCAACGAGGTTAGACAGCACGAGTGCGTGAACGCGGAATAAGTAAATCGAAAAAAAAAATGTACTGGCATCCTACTGTGGGCAAAAAATTAAGGTAAATTTTCAATTTAAAATTCGCGGGCTTAACATTCCGGATTAGTTTTTTTTTTTTCTTGAGTTGTCAGGACTGTTGATGACATCTGGGGGTAATTTCATGTCAATGTCAGTATCAGTACTATATTTACGCTTGTGTTCATCAAACGAGCAAGAGTGCATTTTTCGATTTTACAATGTCTGATTTAATTGAGCAGAGAAGTGCCATCAAATTTTCGGTTGCGGAAACGTTGAGGATGTTGCCGAAGGCCTTTGGTGATTCTACCATGTCCCAGAAAAATGTTTATAAGTGGTACAAATACTTCAAAGAGGGTCGGGAACGTGTTGATGACTTGGAGCGCTCCGGACGATCATCGACGTCAACAGATGACCAACACGTCAATGAAGTGAAGGAATTTGAGCTCAAAAATCGTCGGTTGACTGTTAGAGACCTTACTGATATGATCGGAATATCAGAAGGATCTATGAAAATCATTTTGAAAGACCATTTTGGACCTACGAAAAGTCAAATCTCGTTTGGTACCGAAAGCGTTCAACTTCTTGCAAAAAAGTCATCGGCTTGATGTGTGTGAAACAATGCTTTCTGACTACCAGGAAAATCTAGCGTCCCTGGTGCCGCCATCTGTAAGTCGACTGGTGCGTTATCTGAAACCGTTCAATTGTTGAAACAAGTTTATGGCAATTGCCTATCACGTAGCAAAGTGCACGTGTGGACCGTGAGGACAAAAATGACAATCCACATGTGGGCCAATCAAAATCCTTGATCACCGAAAGTGTGCGTAAATTCATCAAAAATCCGGCGAAATCATCATTGAAATTCATTTAAATGGAATCTCCAAAAACATCTCCAAAACATCTATTTATCGAATTTTTGACCGAACATTAAGGCTTACGAAAGGTGTGTGCACAGTTTGTTCCGCACAAATTGTCTGACGACCAACAATTGCTCAGAATTCAACATTCAAAAGACATTTGCACCGGCTTACTGGCGGCCATACCGGCCATCGAGCTAAAACACTCGTTCATCATGCTTTTAAACCGTGCAAAAAGCTATATTGAAGCAGGAGACTATTTTGAAAAAAAATATTTGTTCTGTTTCTTTTTAAAGCCCTGTATTCGTCGTTGGACGCTCTTGGAACAGCACGCACTCCAACTTTTTATCTAGCTCTCTAAAATTCTCTCTGAAGGGAATCGACTTAATCGGCAATTGATCCTTATCAAGAACATATATATTAGTCATAGGGTCGGAAACTATTATTTCTACCTGTTACATACTTTTTAACGAATTCAATTTACCCTTCTACTCTTCAAGTATTCGTTATAATAAAATAGGCATAAGACAACATGAATAAAACGAAAATTTTTTTTTTTAAATTGTACTCTTTTTTTTTTTTTAAGTAATCACCATTTATAAAATATATATATAATTGAGTAATCATTTTAAACTATTAGGTTGTCAAATAACTCCCTTCAGCTTTTTTGCTCTTTATCCAATGCTTTATAAAAATTGATACAGTGAACGGATTTAGCTAAAATATGCGCCATTTAGACGGCAACTTCATAATACCCCCTCGTAAAAACGTCCCTCCTTATTTGCGAAAAACTTTGACAGACACTTTTCACAACCCTCTTTTGAGCCCAACTTTACACCACTTGGGGCATTCGCCATGGACATGAACAGGTGGTACTCACTTGGCGCTATGTCCGGGCTATATAGTGGATGCGATAAAATCTCCTATCCGAGCCCCTGTAGCTTCTGACGAGTCATCAAAGAAGTGTGTGGTCTGGCGTTGTCCTGGTGAAACACTACACCCTTCCTGTTGTCCTATTCTGGTCGCTTTTGGTCAAGCTGGCCAGCTTGAAGCGGTCCAGTTGTTCCCAGTAGATGGTAGAATTAAGCGTCTGGCCATATGGGAGCAGCTCATAGTGTATGATTCCCTTCTAATACCACCAAACACAGAGCAAAACTTTCCTGGCCGTCAATCCCGGCGGTTTTCGCTTGATATTGATCCATTTTTCTGAATCGTCGAAACCATTACTCCGCGGTTCGATGTGATAGAGTACCATCCCCTAAAACACCATTAATCTCACGGAATGTTTCTCTAGCGGATTTACCTTTTACGAAAGAAAACTTTAAAACTGGGCGAATTTCGGCGTTAGCGAACTCCATGTTTACACATGTATAACTTTTCAACGCAATAACCAAACATGTTATGAATAGCGTTTTGTAGGGTTTGTCAAGACCTTTCAATCGTTATATAGCATTGCCCGATATACCGATATGTAGCGCTTTGGACAAAGCCGCCAAACTCAAAAACCAAAAAATGTTTTGCATATATGTACTATATGTATTCAAACTAATAGAAATAATATGTTGAGATAGGAACACCGACTGCTCTTAATTGGATGAAAACTTCAAACCAAATCAGCTTTTGTTGTTAGTTCTTTGGTTGATTTCTTTTTTTATGATTCGCAGTGTAATTTTAATTGTCTTTTTTATACCCTTGCAGAGGGTATTATAATTTCAGTCAAAAGTTTGCAACGCAGTGAAGGAGACATTTCCGACCCTATAAAGTATATATATTCTTGATCAGCATCACCAGGAGAGTCGATCTAGCCATGTCCGTCTGTCCGTCCGTTTCTACGCAAACTAGTCCCTCAGTTTTAAAGCTATCTGCTTGAAACTTTCCCAAAAGTTGTCTTTCTATTGCAGGTAGTATATAAGTCGGAACGAGCCGGATCGGGAGACTATATCCTATAGCTGCCATATAACTGAACGATTGGAAATGCCATTATGAGTATTAAGAATACATCATATGAATAATTTTGAAGAATATAATTTACAGAATATTCTGCAAGGGTACATCAACTTCGGCTACGTCCGAAGCTAGCTTTCCTTTCTTGTTTTCCTTTGCTATTTCTATGAAAAGTCGACTGATAACGCGCCAAGTCTATTGTTTTGGTATGTTTTGTTTTGTTTACATTTCTTATTCATTTTTTTCCGGACACTTCTTATGCATTTCGTTTAATGTTGTTATTTTAATTGGCGCGCAACATATCAAACGACCTATTACTTGAAATGCCAAAAACAACATCTCTCACATTTAAACAATATGTGGGAAAATTGGAACTCAAAAACGAGGACGGAAGCTAACTTCGGCAAGCCGATGTTTTAATACCCTTGCAAACTTTGCCGAAATTGCTAAAACTGAAAAAGTAGCGAAAAGAATAAGGTATACATAAATAAACTAGATTTGCATCGTTTGATGTTAAATGCTTTTATACTGCAAAAATGTCATATAAAAATTGAAAAAATGGATACTTTCGCAGCCTTTAACAATTTTTCCTACTGAAGCTCTAAGATATAGACGTCCGATCGGCAAGCGCTTTTATCATTCAATTTTAACCGATTTTACCCTATTGTTCCTATGGGAGCTATAGGATATAGATGCCTGATCAAGAATATATATACTTTATAGGGTCGGAAACGTCTCCTTCACTGCGTTACAAACTTCTGATCAAAATTATAATACTCTCTGCAAGGGTATAATTAGTGAGATATAGGCAATCTCCGGCGGCACCTCGAAGAAAAAGGTGGTTTGCCGTGAACATCGAAACTGGTCACAGAATCATCGGAGTTGAAAAATCAAATTGCATGACCCGTTGAACCAATAAATCCAAAGCTGCATATTAGTTTAATTTCAGATCTGTTTGGAAACTGATTTAAGACATCGGCCTGCATTTTAAAAATTCTGTGCGCAAAAGGTTTTATAATGATACTTGGGCGGCCGTTTCCGTTACTTTTAATTCTATAGGACGGCATTGTAATTTATATTCCATTACTAGACTTTAGATTGAGTAAATGTTACTGTGGCGACTTTTTTTTGTAAGAGAATTTTCGGAGGTAAGCCAAAGGTTCATCGGGTGTAAGTGGAATGGGTTTTTGTATATCAAATTGCTTTCTCGATTCCGTTGAGCATTCGGGTGTTATGGTTTTTTTAAGAACAAAAGCCGTGTCCTTCTTGCTTCGTTTCTTTGCAGAGACTGCAAGAAGATTTGTGTCACAATTATTTTCATTTGCAAGCTCATATGCTAATTTCCTTTTTAATCTTGTACCCGCATTTGTGTAAGATAAGGTTGGACGTGCCATTTGATGTGGTGTTTTGCTAGTTTCATCAATAGTAATTGATATTTTAGCCGCCAACCATACAGTATGCTTAGACATGAACCGTTCAAGCATGTAGTTACATTTGGGAAGATATTTATGAATGTAACTATTAAAATTTTTGATATGCCTATATATTAACAACATTTGAGAAAAGGAAGACGAACGGGGATTTTTGGTTTGTGGCTAATGACAACACTCACAAGTACAATCTGGACCAAGCATGGAACAGCTTATTAGTTATATTCCACGAAACACAGAGAACGCATGTTAGTTTTCTAAAAAAATACACATAAATTGGATATTCAACAATACTAAATCCCTAGAACTTCATCTAAAATAAACATTAAATTGTGCATACCTTGAAGATTACTTTCCATAACTTAGTTGAATTTTCTGAACCAACAAATATTTTGGCATAAATTTCTATTCGGAAATCAGCTAATCTCAAGCTCACTCAAAAAAGCTCTCAAAAATCTTTGGTGGCGCTTTTAAAGCTTTTAATTAAAATTTATAAATTAAAATGTATGATGAATTTACTTTCAAGATTAAAATAAGAAAACAACGAAATATTAACATTGAAAAATCGACTTTATGCCAAGAAAACGACATCTGCACCATAGTGCAGTTATTGAAGTAGAACTCTTTAAGACAACAGCGATATATTATTATTTATGCCAAAACAAGAAAGGAAAGCTAACTTCGGTCGGAGCCGATATACCCTTGCAGAATATTCTATAAATTATATTCTCCAAAATTATTCATATGATGCATTCTTAATACTCATAAAAACTCCCAACTTCCTAACTTTAAAAACACCAAAGTTTTGTCAATTTCAATCGTTCAGTTATATGGCAGCTATAAGATATAGTCGGCCGATCCATATGAAATTTGGTAGGTCGGATTGATGGGCCAAAAATAAAACCCATAGAAAATTACAACTTCCTAACTTTACAAACACCAAAGCTATGGCATTTCCGATCGTTCAGTTATATGGCAGCTATAGGATATAGTCGTCCGATCCGGCTCGTTTCGACTTATATACTACCTGCAATAGAAAGACAACTTTTGGGAAAGTTTCAAGCAGAAATCTTTAGAACTGAGGGACTAGTTTGCGTAGAAACGTACGGACGGACAGACGGACATGGCTCTCCTGGTGATGCTGATCAAGAATATAAATACTTTATAGGGTCGGAAATGTCTCCTTCACTGCGTTGCAAACTTTTGACTGAAATTATAATACCCTTTGCAAGGGTATAAAAACGACAACTTGACCATAGTGGCATGTCCAAGTGTGACAAAACTAATGTAAGTTCTGCATGTTATCTCAAAAATATTTAGCTCTTATAGTTATCGATATCTTCACGGTCATAGATCGCTAGATCTATGATCGTGTACAAATATATAATTAAAAAAAAAAAATGTTTTCTGATTGCACAACATTCCGAGTGAAACTTCCGAACTTATTATGGGCAGTTGAACGTAGTTAAGTAAGCGCGTTTTATATTCAATTTTTGGGTGTCCCAAACTTTAAAACGCTCTCCTGAAAAGTTGCCATTTCAAAGCCGGTGTACACGATCCTGCAAAATCTATCGGACGGATCGTTTTGAGATTTTGCACAGTATATCTCTACTAAATTCCTCAAGTAATTTCTCGACGTTTTAAGCGAAAATCTGGGTTGTTGAATTTCAAGTGCCTTAAAAAAATAAAAACTCGACAGCGTTACCTGAGGAATATTGTCCTTTAACTAATGCAATTAAATGAAAAATCATTTGAAATGATCCTGTGACCAGTTATCGTGTACACCGCGTGTTTTCTTCGAAGCGCCGCCGGAGATTGCCTGTATCAAAATTCACACATGTTGTTTAAATGTTGCCCAATCACATGCAATTGGCCTGAGACTATCGCCAATCAAAAAATAAATGACCAACTTTGCACCGAATTAACTTTACAAAGGCAGAAAACAAACAAACAAAATTTTTACGGGGGCAGAGGAGCAGCTGATTGTACGAAAAGGAACCCCAAATAAAGTGCTTCAAGTTCTTAAAGTTTCAAAGTTCCTATTTGGCTGCGATATATTGACTTATGGAGAAAACCAAATACAGAGCTTTAGATGAAAAACTTATTTTTACTGATACACTTTTGAGGTGAAGTCGTTTAAATGCTTTAAATTTAAAGTAAAGTAATTAAGTAAATTGTATACGACAGTAGTCATTTGATCAAAAAATGTTTTTAAATACCAGCATATTAGATGGAGAAAAACATTCTTAAAGTTGAACATGATTGCTGTGCCCATAATACACATACATAGTTCGGCCCCCAATTAAGAAAGACAAGGAACTTACCATATAGATAATCATCGATATCCATAATGTTGTAAATATTGCTAATAAGACTCCGAGCTTATGTTTTTATTGAAGTTTTCTGTCAGCAGGATTTATACCTGCAAATTCCCAAATACAAACCCCTCTAGCGTCTATGTCGACGAAGGCAAAAAACCACAGCGATGGCATTGTTCAATATATTTATACAAAACTAACTATCGATAGAGAAATGAGTTCCGTTAAATTAAAATATCTCTTGTGATATCATATTCTCATCATTCAGTAATTTAACGGAACGCATCCCAGCGGAATAAGTGGAATAATATTGTGATAAGGAATGCAATATTGAGAGAGATATTAATATTAATATTTAATATTAAAAAATTAATTTATTCCACATTTTGAAAGTATTTATTTCTCCAGAATTTTTTAAAACTCTCTTATTGTGAAGAATGTTACCACACCTAGGGACAATTACGCCCTCGCGAACACAAAGAACGTAAATACAAAAATTGATAAGCACATTATAAATCCCATTCCCACAAAGGTTTTGCCGTGCCAAAAATGTCCCAGTTAGTCCAAGAATGTGGATTAATGTGATGTAAAAACCGTTTCTATGAAACGTACGGTTGTCCGTACAACTAAAAATTACTTCTCGAAAATTTAATTTTATATCGTTTTTAAAATCGATATATAGACTGTTTTTCAATTTTTTCTTATGTTTTCTTTTTGCAAATCTTTAAAAACTTATTGAACACGGACCCAAATACGTGTACCAAATTTCGCAGGAAGGTAAACACACAGAAATATGATTACTTTAAAGACATGCTTGCTACGTAGGAACGTAATTATGCTAAGAATAGCCGAGTAGCACTCAAGTTCTGTGATGCTATAATTCTGTTGCGGCTTATTCAGCTTAAAATACATATTCTTTGTGCGTCGTTGAACATCTGAAAGGTATAACTCTGGACTAATACATTAGCCTGCCTGGCACCATAAAAGCTGTATTTTCTCGGCTTTGCCAATTTGCCAGATGGAGACCTTTGAAGGAAAACTATCAGGAACACATTCATTAAAAAAAGTACTTAACACTATATAGTATAGTTCAGTGGCACTTTCAATGTCTGCATAATTGTACAAGTCTGTCCAATTATAATGAGAAATCATATCGTTAAGTTTATTATAGTCACATTTACGAAAACATCTCATTTCAGTTAACTACACTAAAGGAGAGAGGGTATCAGAGCAGGGGAGGCAAATTGTTAATTCCATTGTTGGATGATGTCGGTCTTCAGGTACAACAAGAGCGTCATTTCTACATACAAACACAAGATCTAATTGTCTATTTAAGGAATTACGTATAAAGCTTACTTGCTGTAACGATAATTCTAAAAGGCCATACACAAAATCATGGGCGGATAGAGGTATACTGACAAGTGAGTCAGTAGGAGGAGACCAAGAAATATCAGGTAGATTAAAGTCACCCAAAACAATCAAGAGGTATCTGTTAGAAAGAAGGGATAGAACGGATTTTAGTGCAGACAGATGGTGCTCATAAATTACTAGATCAGAGCCAGGTGGAATATAAGAACATGTAACAAAAATAGATGAAGACTGCAAGGCAGCCTTCACACTTACAAATTCCATTTCATTTGGGATATGAGTGAGAATTCTTTTAGATGTTAGGCTAGATGTAACGGCACACCGCCCCCCTACGTGAGGGCTAATCGGTCCTATAAGTATTAAAGTTTTTTGACAGAACTTCAGAATCCGATATCTCTGTTTTCAGCCAAGTTTCCGTAAAAGCCAATATATCTACAGTGAATGCAGAGGAGTCAGCATAGAGCTTGTGTAGCTTCATATTTAGTCCCCTTACATTTGGCACAGTGGAACCCTGTTATTTGTTCTCGGCTTATTGGAAACAAATTCTTTAATTACTAAATCATCATTAAGCCAAAAGCTTTCAGAAAGTAATACATTAAACACATCAGGCGGAGCAAATATTTTAAAAGACGATATCCTACAAGCGTATGAAAATCGAAATTGTTCAACTGCAATATCCTCGGATGGGAATTTTTCAAGTATAAATTCCAAAACATCCTCAGATGTGGTATTTGGGGTGAATCTAGAAACAAATAATTGCTTCCTTTGTGGAATAACTGAAAGTTTCTTTCGCCCCCCAGCAGCTGTCTGAACCTCACTAGGCTGAGAACTAGGAACGGTGCTCACTGTATTTATAGGTACGGTCGGCAACGAATTCTTTGACTTAGCCTGTACTAAAGATTTTATTCCGGAAACAGGGACTCCACCCGAACTAGCTGTTTCCGTAGGCACAGTTGGTTCATTTACCCCTGTGTCAACAGAAACTGCTCCTACCAAGCTCGGATTTGGTGTGTTTTCTACAATCGTATTAACGGCGGTTAACGGCTTTTTTGCGTTTAGGCGACTCGGTTAATAATTTTTTATTATTAAACTGGGCACAGACCGAATTGAACCCCCTTATTAAGTTGTTTAAAAGCTCTTGAGATATTCAATAGGCTGTATCGAGTCTGCTTCAATAAAGCCTCTAAGCTTCTAAAGCTTCTAATAGAAATGTTAAAATAACTATAAACACATACCCGTTTCTTTAGTTGAAGACGCAAGAGTACAATTTTTCTTGGAACAGAGCCATTATAAGTTTAAAACAAATTAAATATAATATGAAAAATACCTCAAAGTAAATTTGACACTGGGATCAAATACAAAAACCACAAGAGCACAAGACACGAAAAATAAGAGCGCGAGATCACGAATTAAATCGAAATGTAAGAGAGCACGAGAGAATAAATCTTATATCGACTGAGCGTGGCTTGTGCAACACAACAACTTTAAGCATAAACAAATTCAATGTAAAGCATGCAAGAGAGAGAGAGATTTAGAGAAATAAACGAAAAAGTCTACCAGAAGTTCATAGAGAGTAAATTACAGTTATCAAATAGAGCGGGAGAGATTGAGAGGGAGTAAGAGTTCTAGCAAGTATAAAGAGCGTAAATTACACTAACAAAGCTACGAGATTAAACAAATCTAATAGAAATGTTAAAATAACTATAAACACATACCCGTTTACTGGGAAATCTATTTAAAATTACTAACACAAATATTATGCTAAGCTTTGAAAATAAATTAACCCAAAACACTCGCACAAAATCACTGAAAAAGGACAAAAACTCAGAGCACAAAAGTAAAACAAAACTGTTTATGTATATGTACTAATTCACTTTATAACGGCTTAATAATTCTTCATTATGCATTTTTGATTGTCCGGGAATTCATTAGTCCTTTGGGACCAGGATAAATGAAGAATTCCATCTTCTGTTGCTCTCCTTGATTACACCTAACATTTGGTTTAATTCGTTTACACCAGCTTGTTTTTTTAAAATCTTATTTAAATAAGAAAGAAATTATTATCTACAATTCAAAACAATATTCAATATATATAAAACTAATCTTCATAAATAAACAAAGATTTTGCTAAAAGTGATAGATTAATCCTGGAAGAGTTAATATACGCATTACAAAATTTTAAAATGACTGATACAAATGGTCCGTCGACTAGCCGAAGCGCTAACAAACATTAACCACAGACTTAATTGTCCGATTGATTGCTAACCCCTTTACAAGACGAAATAAGAAATGTACGTACCCTGTTAGAGTCAAGAGCTAATTTAGTAACCGAATATCAAGTCGAACAGATTGACGATAACATAACATGCGACGAAACTTTGGAGGTAGTAAAATCCGTTCCCCAGTTTTCCGGAAGTTTAGAAAATTATGTGGGGTGGCGGGAAGCCGCTGAAACCGCAATGGCATTATACGTTCGTAAAAGCCGCAGGTATTTTGTAGCTTTAACCATTTTAAGAAATAAAATAATAGGAAAAGCAAATGATGCCTTTACAAATCACGGAACGGTTTTAAACCTTGACGCAATTTTAGCCAGGCTCGACTTCGTCTTTAGCGACAAAAGACCTATCCACATAGGCCTGCCACACATTTTTCGGCAGGACAAGAAATTAATAAAAATTTAATATTTTGATAAACACAGGAGCTACAGCCTGTTACATAAAAAAATGCATTTACCAAAACGGAATAGAAACGGGGAACTACTTCTCTCATTCGAACAAGAAGATCCCGGAATCATAACAATCAATCTCAGAAATCGTAGGAATTCGGGAACGAGTTTCATGTAATGTTCATTCTCCTTAAAAAAATTTACAATAGTGTTCAAATCAGTCACTTCTACTTCTGCTACTGATATTTTCGAGTGGGTAAATACCCACTCGGATATTACCGACTGGGTACTACTACCCATACTACCCACGTCAACCGCTGGCCCTGCTTCCCCTAAAAAAATATATACTAGATAGATATTTTAACCATGAAAGTTTTACGAATAAAAATACAGCTAGAATATAGAGTCATTAATGTCAATTCTGGCACAATCAGTTTGGGACAATGAGGTTCCGAAAGCGCCGTCGACGATATTTCCGACACAGATGAATCAAACAGTTTGGGATCTTCAGATTCCGACCACGCAGTAGATGTCAAGCTCGACATAAACAAAATAAACATTTCAGAAGATGATAATATAGGTAGCAACTTCGACAATACCCTCGATATTAATAATTTAGAAAACACTACAGACGAAACAATAATAACCAATTATACAGAAAAAATAGTAAGTACAATAAAAAGAAGTACACTCAGAAATAAATACGAATTTTCTATTCCGGACAGATGTTCGATGCGAGATAGACACAATTAATGACAAACCAATTTATTCAAGACAGTACCCATATTCAGAAGCAGTAAATGGGTTTGTGAATCAGGAAATAAGTCGTAGGCTTGAAGACGAAATCATTAGACCCAGCAAAAGCTCTTATAATTCGCCTATGATTGTAGTATCAAAGAAAGGTACTAATGAAGACGGCACCCCCAAACACAGACTCTGCATTGATTTTAGAAAATTAAACCTCAACACAATTCCGGATAGATACCCCATGCAGGATCCGTCAGTTATTTTATCTAACCTAGGAAAGGCTAAATATTTTAGTACGATAGACTTAGAATCAGGTTTCCATCAAATCTTGATGCTTTTATCAGACGTAGAAAAAACTTCAATTTCCATTAACAACGGAAAATACGAATTTCATAAGAATGCCATTCGGGCTTGCTCCAGAGAGCAATGGACGACATACTTAGAGAACATATTGGAAAATTCTGAAATGTTTACATGGACGATATAATTATTTTTTCTCACTCCCTCAAAACACATTTAAATGACCTCAATTCGATAATTAACATTCTAGACGAAGCCAATATGAAAATATCACTAGAAAAATCCCAATTTTTTAAAATGGAAACATCATTTCTAGGATATGTAGTATCTCAAAACGTTATTAAAACCGACCCTCAAAAAATAGAAACCAAATCGAAATATCCTATTCCCAAAAATATCAGAGAGCTGCGTAACTTCCTGGGACTCACAAGATACTATAGAAAATTCGTAAAAAATTACGCGTCCATTGCCAAAGCCCTAACCATATTTTTAGAAGGCTCCACTGAAAAATTTTAAAGAGAAAGTCAAAAAATGTTACAATTACTCTCGATGATCCGGCAATCCAGACCATTTAAGCCTAGTATCCAGATCGACAAACGATTACGCTAGCGTAAAAACTTTAGTCTTTCCAGTGTGACCAAAATTTTGAGAGTTCATCAGATTTAAGCGTGCTACGGTCGTACTGTCAATCAGCTGGGTTTGTTGACAAGCAGTTAAAATTCAAATATCGTATTTGCGGGATAGAACCTTTAAAAGATATTATCAAATACCTTGGCAAGACAAGACTGCCGCTGTACAAAGAAATTAAAAAACAATACAATTTAAATTTAACAGTTGTTTTTTTTTAATTTACTTATAAGTATTTGCTTATTTAAAGTTCATAGCTGCACTTTTATTGTGTTTTTTCGTACATTCTTGACCTAAAAAACATTTTGCCCTGACAAGAGGCACTCCAGATAGTATTAGTTATTTTGTCCCCACATGTAAACTCCTGCAATCGACTTTTGCGATTTTTTAGAGTTTTTTCCCTCCATTTCTTATAATGTTCAGTGAGAAGCGCAAGCCAAAAGATTAAATTTTTTAATCTTTTCGCTAGGGTTCACCCAAAGTTCATTTCCGCAGCCTGGCAACGCCATGGAATTTTCTGCTATTTTTTTCGTCGATCTGTGGACCGACGTGAAAAAAAGGCCCGACGAAAAGTGAACGCCAGCTGTTCTCCTCTCGCTCTCTCTCTTGACTGGCGTACGGTTTTCGCAGATCTGGATACTAGGCTTAATGAACTAAAAGAACAACTAATTAGCTACATAGAACTAGTTCAACCAGATTACACGAAAAAATTTACATTAACAACAGACGCCTCTGATTTAGCTATAGGAGCAGTGCTCACCCAAAACGGAAACCCAATTACCTTTATATCTAAGACACTCAATAAAACCGAAAGAAATTACGCTACCAATAAAAAAGAACTTCTAGCTATAGTTTGGGCACTAATTAAGATAAAAACCCAAATGTTAAATTAAAAAGATGGTTTAATTATATAGAAAGTTTTAACCCAAAAATTATATATAAGCCTGGTACTACTAATGTAGTAGCGGATGCCCTTTCTAAAATCGAAATAAATAATATAACAGAAGAATAGAATGAAGAATCCACGGATTCTGGCACTCAACATTCAGCCGAATGCACCAAAGGAAACTTTACAATACATGAACAAATCAATGTCTTCGACAACAGAAGGCATATCATCGAATATGACCAACCAGAAAACTTAATTACAATTCTAAAAGAATTTCTACAACCGAATATTAGCACAGGAATCCACAGCATCCCTGAAGTATTGTACGAAATTCAAATTCCACTAAAAGATAATTTTACAATTAAATTTCTATACACAAAAATTGTTGTTCAAGATATAACAAATAACGAAGATAAAGCAATAATAATAGAGGAAACCCATTGTCGAGCTCACAGAGGATGGCCAAACTCATACAAAAAATTAAAAGAATCTATCACGAATTGCGAAATTAGTAATACAAATAAATACAACAGAAATCCAACACAAATCCCAATCGGAGAAGCTCCTATTCCAAAAATAGAAGGTCTACATATACATATTGATATTTATTACGCACTAAATTTAACGTTTTTAACTTGCATCGATTCATACTATAAATACCTCGTTGTAAAAGAAATTAGTAACAAAAGAACATTGACTCAAAAGTATATGAATTACTTCAAACATTTCCACTAGTAAAAACAATTTTGACAGATAACGAGCCAAGTTTCGTATCGGCAAAGTTTAAATCCTTTTTACAACGTTCTGGAATATCAATTCATTATACAGACCCTAGACATAGCCTATCCAACGGACAAGTTGAAAGAGTTCATTCAACCTTAACAGAAATAGCTCGTATTAAAGACGAGTACCGCCTCCTAGATTATTCTGAAATTATTATAATAGCAGCTAAAATTACAATTTAACAATTCACTCAGTGACAAACCAAAAACCTTACGACATCTTGTTTAATGAAATAGATCATAGCGACTTACCAGTCAAATTACAGATAGCACAAACTAAAATGTTAGATCATCAAAATAAAAATAAATTACAAAAAAATTATCACGTAGGAGAAGTAGTATACGAAAAAAGATTCGGAGAAAGAAACAAATTAGGTCCAAGATTAAAAAAAAAGTCGTTCAGGAAAACTTACCAAGCAAAGTAATAATTAATAATAAAAAAAGAGTTATTCATAAAGATAATATTAAATAATTCATCTCTTACAGACGATGGAAATCCCATTTGTCATCGTTATTTTGATTACTTATTGCCACTCGGAAATTATTGACTACACTAACAACGAGTATTTACTACTTAAAAACGAAAACGATGTAATGACTTACGACTCCTTTGAGGACCTATTCCATATTACTAATTTAAGTTTTTACAAAGAAATAATTCAAATTGAAAATAATATTAGTAATAAAAGTCCGAATTCTGAATTAGAATGGGACATTGCACAAAATTTAAACATTATTAAAATTTTCATGTCCCAACTATTACCATCTAGAAATAAAAGGGGTATTAACGAAATGGGAGCAGTATGGAAGTGGCTATCAGGTACACCCGACCATGACGACTTAATAAGAATTGAAAATAAAATTAACGAACTTACAGAAAACAAACAACTTACAATAAACTCACGAATATTTCAGGTAGTACACTTAATCACCACAACCCTTGACTCAATAATTTTTAAAAAGAAACAAAAGTAAGACAACATCGTCTGAAATTATTTACACTCAATATTCAAAATTTAATCGATACTATCACTTTAGCAAAAGTCGACGTTTTCAATAAAAAAATTTTAAATGAAAAAGACATAAAAGAAATCTTTTGACACGAAAATAAACCAATTGTACTATCAGATTTACTAGACATTAGGGAAAACAAGAAAGGAAAGCTATCTTCGGGCGGAGCCGAAGTTGAATATTCTGAATATTCTGTAAATTATATTCTCCAAAACTATTTATATGATGCATTCTTAATACTCATAAAAAATTCCAAATTCCTAACTTTAAAAAGACCAAAGTTATGGCATTTCCAACCGTTCAGTTATATGACAGCTATAGGATATAGTCGGTCGATCCTTATGAAATTTGATAGGTCGGATTGATTGGCCAAATATAAAACCCATATAAAATCCCAACATCCTAAGTTTACAAACACCAAAGTTATGGCATATCCGATCAATCAGTTATATGGCGGCTATAAGATATAGTCGTCCGATCCTTATGAAATTTGGTGGGTCGGATTGATTGGCCAAATATAAAACCCATAGAAAATCGCAACTTCCTAACTTTACAAACACTAAAGTTATGGCATTTCCGATCGTTCAGTTATATGGCAGCTATAGGATATAGTCGGCCGATCCCGGCCGTTCCGACTTATATACTGCGTGCAAAGGAAAGAAGGGTGTGGCAAAGTTTCAATTCGATATCTTTAAAACTGAGAGACTAGTTCGCGTAGAAACAGACAGACGGACATGCTTATATCAACTCAGGAGGTGATCCTGATCAAGAATGCACACTTTTGACCAAAATTATAATACCCTCTGCAAGGGTATAAAAATAAAAACTTTGAAAATTTAGATGATGGCGCCATTCTCCTTACCGGAGAAAACATTGTTAACGAGACAATATTAAACGGCGCATATCTGATTTTATTTAATCAAAGCATCGTCATTAATAACGTAAAATACATTAATGAAAAGCAAAAGATGTTAGAATACATAACACAATATAAATATAATAATTATATGATCACAGACTACATCTTCTCAAACGATTCCGAATAAAGTTTAGATAACATAAACATCATAAATCCATTTTTAAAAATCGGAAATACAAAAATACCCCTAGAGCTAATATTGTTAATATTCATAATTACCTCCTTAATCAAATACAAATCACCCAAAATCTTAACCAAAATAATACAACAAATTCAAAAATAACGCACCAAAACAAAAATAGAAATCCCAGAACCCGAAAATACAATTGAAACCATTACAGAGAATGAACCCGAAAATAATATAGAAATAACATTTGCTGAACTTAACAATACAATCTCCTCACTTGCAGCACACTTGTAATAAATCGGGACGATTCATCTTAGGAGGGGGAGAATTAACTATAACTTTAATTAAAGATTCTAATTAATATTGTAAACAATTTATTTTGGCAGAGCTTGCTACTGAGTTCTCACGGGTTCTTATCTTATAAACATTTCCACCCTCGCAAACAGCGAGCCAAGCTTGAGACAGACGTAAACAAATTCCCCCTAGCTAGCCGCCAAAGGCCAGCCAAACTTTGGACTAAACATCCGTAAGAATCCCAACACCGTGAACCCTCTTTTTTAGGCATCGCGTTCGCTTCCAAATTTTCCATGCTGATCACAGCAATCTTAATCGGGAATTAACTTCGGAAACCAAGACTTCGGAAAATTACGAAGATAAACTTTAAAAGCTTCGATCCCGAGGCAACAAGGGAAGAGAACCATCTCAAGTTTAGGCAGTCGTTAATAAAGTCTAAGAATGATTGTATTCTAAGTCTAAGTGAAATTAATTTAATAATGATTTTATTTTTATACCCGTTACTGTCCGTCTGTCTGTCCGTATGAACGCTGAGATCTCGGAAACTAGAAAAGCTAGAAGATTGGCATTTTGCATGTAGATTTTAGGAGTTCCTACGCAGCGCAAGTTTGTTTCAAAATGGTGCCACGCCCCCTCTGACGCCCACAAGCCACAAGCTGTGGGCACAGTTTTGATGATATTATGAAAATTTTAATTGATATGTATTTGTTTCGTCAATAAATATCGATTGGCCTAATAAACGTTTGCTACGCCCACTCTAACGCCCAAAACCCATTAAACGCTTAAGCCTGGCTAGCGCCTACATTTCCGCCTTTCATGGCGCCATCTAACGGATGACTTTGGAACAGCTGGCCAAGGTGCTTAACAGAGTCAACGTTAATTCTCGATAAGGTTTTCTGGATAGCTAAGTAACGGGTATTTAATAGTCGAGGCAGTCGACTATAGCGTTCTCTCTTGTTTTAAATACATTCGGTAACTTATTTGTAATTTGCACTTGCAGAAGGAAAGGGAATGAATTAGAGACGTGTGCTTTTATTGCGGATCCCGATGAACGTTACGTGCTGTCCTAGTAGTCGCGTATTCCGGTCCATGTTTACAATGTCTTCCTTGCTCAAGCGGTTCCGTTGTAAATCTTCAACCAACATCTATGTAACTATCGTTGTCTGGTCGTTCCTCAATTTCGTTTACTTGTCGGATCCTAGTGCGGTACTTATAACTGCTCGCTTATAAATTTCAATATCGTTTTTTTGGTACAGTGGTTCAAAAAAATAGAATAAGTAACAAACTTGGTCTGTTTCTGCAAAAAATGCAATTTGCAGTTCTGTTGTGACACTTGTGTCGAGGCTTCGAACGAGATGAAATCGTTCATGCGCCAAACTAAATGCGACTTGATGGGGAGCTGGTGGTTAGCAGCAAAGAGGGAACACTCCGCAACATAGCATTCCGGCGGATCAGCAGCTCAAATGAGCTCAAATTTTGCTCAGATCAGTAGCTAAAAAAGATTCGGTATCAGAACAATCCGTAGTATACAACCAGGGACTTCTAAGAATTCCGATTTGTCCGCACTGCAGTGCACTGGTT
Organism: Drosophila prolongata; assembly: GCA_036346975.1. Lineage (NCBI taxonomy): Eukaryota > Metazoa > Arthropoda > Insecta > Diptera > Drosophilidae > Drosophila > Drosophila prolongata. The sequence goes on from JAYMZC010000387.1 coordinate 6,888,919, forward strand.
TCCCAATTAGTCGATCCTATTCCTCAAAATGTAGCCGAAAGCAGCAAAAGGAAACTTTACAATACATGAACAAATCAATGTCTTCGACAACAGAAGGCATATCATCGAATATGACCAACCAGAAAACATAATTACAATTCTAAAAGAATTTCTACAACCGAATATTAGCACAGGAATCCACAGCATCCCTGAAGTATTGTACGAAATTCAAATTCCACTAAAAGATAATTTTACAATTAAATTTCTATACACAAAAATTGTTGTTCAAGATATAACAAATAACGAAGATAAAGCAATAATAATAGAGGAAACCCATTGTCGAGCTCACAGAGGATGGCCAAACTCATACAAAAAATTAAAAGAATCTATCACGAATTGCGAAATTAGTAATACAAATAAATACAACAGAAATCCAACACAAATCCCAATCGGAGAAGCTCCTATTCCAAAAATAGAAGGTCTACATATACATATTGATATTTATTACGCACTAAATTTAACGTTTTTAACTTGCATCGATTCATACTCTAAATACCTCGTTGTAAAAGAAATTAGTAACAAAAGAACATTGACTCAAAAGTATATGAATTACTTCAAACATTTCCACTAGTAAAAACAATTTTGACAGATAACGAGCCAAGTTTCGTATCGGCACAGTTTAAATCCTTTTTACAACGTTCTGGAATATCAATTCATTATACAGACCCTAGACATAGCCTATCCAACGGACAAGTTGAAAGAGTTCATTCAACCTTAACAGAAATAGCTCGTATTAAAGACGAGTACCGCCTCCTAGATTATTCTGAAATTATTATAATAGCAGCTAAAATTACAATTTAACAATTCACTCAGTGACAAACCAAAAACCTTACGACATCTTGTTTAATGAAATAGATCATAGCGACTTACCAGTCAAATTACAGATAGCACAAACTAAAATGTTAGATCATCAAAATAAAAATAAATTACAAAAAAATTATCACGTAGGAGAAGTAGTATACGAAAAAGATTCGGAGAAAGAAACAAATTAGGTCCAAGATTAAAAAAAAAAGTCGTTCAGGAAAACTTACCAAGCAAAGTAATAATTAATAATAAAAAAAGAGTTATTCATAAAGATAATATTAAATAATTCATCTCTTACAGACGATGGAAATCCCATTTGTCATCGTTATTTTGATTACTTATTGCCACTCGGAAATTATTGACTACACTAACAACGAGTATTTACTACTTAAAAACGAAAACGATGTAATGACTTACGACTCCTTTGAGGACCTATTCCATATTACTAATTTAAGTTTTTACAAAGAAATAATTCAAATTGAAAATAATATTAGTAATAAAAGTCCGAATTCTGAATTAGAATGGGACATTGCACAAAATTTAAACATTATTAAAATTTTCATGTCCCAACTATTACCATCTAGAAATAAAAGGGGTATTAACGAAATGGGAGCAGTATGGAAGTGGCTATCAGGTACACCCGACCATGACGACTTAATAAGAATTGAAAATAAAATTAACGAACTTACAGAAAACAAACAACTTACAATAAACTCACGAATATTTCAGGTAGTACACTTAATCACCACAACCCTTGACTCAATAATTTTTAAAAAGAAACAAAAGTAAGACAACATCGTCTGAAATTATTTACACTCAATATTCAAAATTTAATCGATACTATCACTTTAGCAAAAGTCGACGTTTTCAATAAAAAAATTTTAAATGAAAAAGACATAAAAGAAATCTTTTGACACGAAAATAAACCAATTGTACTATCAGATTTACTAGACATTAGGGAAAACAAGAAAGGAAAGCTATCTTCGGGCGGAGCCGAAGTTGAATATTCTGAATATTCTGTAAATTATATTCTCCAAAACTATTTATATGATGCAGTCTTAATACTCATAAAAAATTCCAAATTCCTAACTTTAAAAAGACCAAAGTTATGGCATTTCCAACCGTTCAGTTATATGACAGCTATAGGATATAGTCGGTCGATCCTTATGAAATTTGATAGGTCGGATTGATTGGCCAAATATAAAACCCATATAAAATCCCAACATCCTAAGTTTACAAACACCAAAGTTATGGCATATCCGATCAATCAGTTATATGGCGGCTATAAGATATAGTCGTCCGATCCTTATGAAATTTGGTGGGTCGGATTGATTGGCCAAATATAAAACCCATAGAAAATCGCAACTTCCTAACTTTACAAACACTAAAGTTATGGCATTTCCGATCGTTCAGTTATATGGCAGCTATAGGATATAGTCGGCCGATCCCGGCCGTTCCGACTTATATACTGCGTGCAAAGGAAAGAAGGGTGTGGCAAAGTTTCAATTCGATATCTTTAAAACTGAGAGACTAGTTCGCGTAGAAACAGACAGACGGACATGCTTATATCAACTCAGGAGGTGATCCTGATCAAGAATGCACACTTTTGACCAAAATTATAATACCCTCTGCAAGGGTATAAAAATAAAAACTTTGAAAATTTAGATGATGGCGCCATTCTCCTCACCGGAGAAAACATTGTTAACGAGACAATATTAAACGGCGCATATCTGATTTTATTTAATCAAAGCATCGTCATTAATAACGTAAAATACATTAATGAAAAGCAAAAGATGTTAGAATACATAACACAATATAAATATAATAATTATATGATCACAGACTACATCTTCTCAAACGATTCCGAATAAAGTTTAGATAACATAAACATCATAAATCCATTTTTAAAAATCGGAAATACAAAAATACCCCTAGAGCTAATATTGTTAATATTCATAATTACCTCCTTAATCAAATACAAATCACCCAAAATCTTAACCAAAATAATACAACAAATTCAAAAATAACGCACCAAAACAAAAATAGAAATCCCAGAACCCGAAAATACAATTGAAACCATTACAGAGAATGAACCCGAAAATAATATAGAAATAACATTTGCTGAACTTAACAATACAATCTCCTCACTTGCAGCACACTTGTAATAAATCGGGACGATTCATCTTAGGAGGGGGAGAATTAACTATAACTTTAATTAAAGATTCTAATTAATATTGTAAACAATTTATTTTGACAGAGCTTGCTACTGAGTTCTCACGGGTTCTTATCTTATAAACATTTCCACCCTCGCAAACGGCGAGCCAAGCTTGAGACAGACGTAAACAAATTCCCCCTAGCTAGCCGCCAAAGGCCAGCCAAACTTTGGACTAAACATCCGTAAGAATCCCAACACCGTGAACCCTCTTTTTTAGGCATCGCGTTCGCTTCCAAATTTTCCATGCTGATCACAGCAATCTTAATCGGGAATTAACTTCGGAAACCAAGACTTCGGAAAATTACGAAGATAAACTTTAAAAGCTTCGATCCCGAGGCAACAAGGGAAGAGAACCATCTCAAGTTTAGGCAGTCGTTAATAAAGTCTATGAATGATTGTATTCTAAGTCTAAGTGAAATTAATTTAATAATGATTTTATTTTTATACCCGTTACTCGTAGAGTAAAAGGGTATATTGTATTCGTGCAAAAGTATGTAACAGGTAGAAGGAAGCGTTTCCGACCCTATAAAGTATATATATTCTTGTTCAGGATCACTAGCCGAGTCGATCTAGCCATGTCCGTCTGTCTGTCTGTACGTCTGTCCGTATGTCTGTCTGTATGAACGCTGAGATCTCGGAAACTAGAAAAGCTAGAAGATTGGCATTTTGCATGTAGATTTTAGGAGTTCCTTCGCAGCGCAAGTTTGTTTCAAAATGGTGCCACGCCCCCTCTGACGCCCACAAGCCACAAGCTGTGGGCACAGTTTTGATGATATTATGAAAATTTTAATTGATATGTATTTGTTTCGTCAATAAATATCGATTGGCCTAATAAACGTTTGCTACGCCCACTCTAACGCCCAAAAACCCATTAAACGCTTAAGCCTGGCTAGCGCCTACATTTCCGCCTTTCATGGCGCCATCTAACGGATGACTTTGGAACAGCTGGCCAAGGTGCTTAACAGAGTCAACGTTAATTCTCGATAAGGTTTTCTGGATAGCTGAGTAACGGGTATTTAATAGTCGAGGCACTCGACTATAGCGTTCTCTCTTGTTTTAAATACATTCGGTAACTTATTTGTAATTTGCACTTGCAGAAGGAAAGGGAATGAATTAGAGACGTGTGCTTTTATTGCGGATCCCGATGAACGTTACGTGCTGTCCTAGTAGTCGCGTATTCCGGTCCATGTTTACAATGTCTTCCTTGCTCAAGCGGTTCCGTTGTAAATCTTCAACCAACATCTATGTAACTATCGTTGTCTGGTCGTTCCTCAATTTCGTTTACTTGTCGGATCCTAGTGCGGTACTTATAACTGCTCGCTTATAAATTTCAATATCGTTTTTTTGGTACAGTGGTTCAAAAAAATAGAATAAGTAACAAACTTGGTCTGTTTCTGCAAAAAATGAAATTTGCAGTTCTGTTGTGACACTTGTGTCAAGGCTTCGAACGAGATGAAATCGTTCATGCGCCAAACTAAATGCGGCTTGATGGGGAGCTGGTGGTTAGCAGCAAAGAGGGAACACTCCGCAACATAGCATTCCGGCGGATCAGCAGCTCAAATGAGCTCAAATTTTGCTCAGATCAGTAGCTAAAAAAGATTCGGTATCAGAACAATCCGTAGTATACAACCAGGGACTTCTAAGAATTCCGATTTGTCCGCACTGCAGTGCACTGGTTTCCCAATTAGTCGATCCTATTCCTCAAAATGTAGCTACACCGCCACAAGGTACTTCTGAGTCAGGACAACAGGCTCAAGTTGGTTTTGCAAAAACAATGTCTGCTCCACCAAAATCCATTTCAGTGGATCCTCTAAAGAAATAAATTTTCGTTTCTCGGCTTTCCCCTGATCAAAAATCTGCTGATGTATTGTCTTATATACTAAAGCCGATCGTAATAGTGTAAAGGTGAAAAAGTTTTCTTATGCTATAGACATTTCATCTTTCAAGATAACTGTCCCCAACGTGCTTGTTGAACCCATATGCTCGGGCGACTTTTTGCCGGATAATATGGTTGTAAAAGAGTTCGAAGCTAGGATAAAAAAGAAAGGTAACTCTATATACATAACTTGCTCACATATTCCGTCTTTGTCTGAACTTCGTGATTATTTAAATCACCTTTCCGTTATTAAGTCTGTTGCAAATAAGCTTTCCGATAGGGATCAGTTGGTAGTTCTAGGTAATTTAAATATACCTAGAGTTACTTGGTCCACTGAGGTGTGTTTCTGTCCAGAGTAGCACCACTCACGCAACCTGAAGATCCTTATCACCCTAAAATCGAACTTACAATAGACACCGGTTCAGTTGTAGAAGAAACATCAAAAGAAAAATCAACCAAACGAATACAATGTTTTCGCAAGGCAGACTTTCTGAAGGTTACATTTTTTTTCTGACTGCAATAATAAGTCCGCTGAAGTTAAGGTTTTTTACACTGCAATAAACTCACTTTTTATTTCCTGTGTTCCGTGGTACTATCCGCCAATCTCCAATTAATCACATTGGTTTAGCAAATAGTTGTCACACTTAAGAAATGTTCATCCTTTTTAGGAAATATAAAAATACCGGTTCTCAATCTGTTTTTATACCCTTGCAGAGGGTATTATAATTTTGGTCAAAAGTGTGCAATGCAGTGAAGGAGACATCTCCGACCCTATAAAGTATATATATTCTTGATCAGGATCACCTCCTGAGTTGATATAGCCATGTCCGTCTGTCCGACTGTCCGTCTGTCTGTCCGTCTGTCCGTCTGTCCGTCTGTCTGTTTCTACGCAAACTAGTCTTTCAGTTTTAAAGCTATCGAGTTGAAACTTTGCACACACCCTTCTTTCCTTTGCACGCAGTATATAAGTCGGAACGGCCGGGATCGGCCGACTATATCCTATAGCTGCCATATAACTGATTGATCGGAAATGCCATTACTTTGGTGTTTGTAAAGTTAGAAAGTTGGGATTTCCTATGGGTTTTATTTTTGGCCAATTAATCCGACCTACCAAATTTCATAAGGATCGGCCGACTATATCCTATAGCTGCCATATAACTGAACGATTGGAAATGCCATAACTTTGGTGTTTTTAAAGTTAGGAAGTTGGGATTTTTTATGAGTATTAAGAATGCATCATATGAATAATTTTGGAGAATATAATTTACAGAGTATTCTGCAAGGGTATATCAACTTCGGCTCCGCCCGAAGTTAGCTTTCCTTTCTTGTTTTTAGATATTTAAGTGCTCGGTCAAGATTTACTGTGCTTAATGCTCAGTGTTATAATAGTTACTTAAACCGTTGTAAGGTCCGGTTCTTTTACGACCCGAAACATTTTTATAACTTCGTTAACACCAAGCGTAAATCAAATTCTTATCCTTCCTCGCTGTCGTTCGAAAACAAGGCGCAAACCACAGATCGGGCAATAGCCGATTTATTTGCCAATTTTTTCAAACTTACTCTACTTTAGATCATTCATCACATCCATATTCTTACACCATATCCAAGACAAACCTCATATTCTGTCCCACTTTAACAGAAAGTTCTCTTCTTTTGCATCTTCTTCGTATTAAGCCTGTTTATTCGCCAGGGCCCGATGGTATTCCTGGGTGCGTGCTTAGGTATTGCGCTAAGGCCCTGTGCAAACCTCTTCACAAGTTGTTTACCGTATCTCTAGGAACTTCCCAGTTTCCAAATATTTGGAAAGAATCATTTGCTATTCCTCTTTACAAAAAAGGTAACACGTTAGAAGCCAGTAACTACAGAGGTATATTTAAGTTGTCAGCTATTCCTAAGCTTTTTGAAAAAATCATTACTCCTCATTTGCAGCACCTTTGTCGATCAATTATTTCTCCGCCATTTAGACTTACGATCTGATCTAGATAACTTTCAAAATTGGTGCCGAGATAATTTACTAAATTTAAACGGTTCTAAGTGCAAGCTGGTGACTTTATATCGGGTTTATCCAATAAACGTGAAATAGAATAACTCTTGTAAACGATCTTGGCGTTTTTTGGACCCAAAACTAAAATTTTCTATTCACATTTCGTCCATGGTTAATAGAGCCAGAGGAGAGCAAGGTTTTATTAAAATGTGGTCAAAAGAATTTGATGATCCTTGTGTCACTAAAACTTTAATTATATCTCTAGTCCGTCCGATCCTGTAGTATGGGTCTCCCCTCAGGAGTCCACAATACGGAATACATATTGGTAGTATTGAATCAGTACAACAAAAATTTATTCTGTTTTCTTTTCGGCGCCTAAACTGGGATACAAATCTTAACTTACATTCGTATTGTAGTAGACTAATGTTGATTAATTAACCCTCCCTAGTCAACCGTAGAACGATGCTTGGCGCTGTCTTCATTTATAAACTTAGACATGGTGAGATTAACAGCTTAGAGAAAAAATTCAAGACCTTACACTTCACTTTGATAGAAAATCGAATTCTAATTCAAATGCACCTATACCGGCCTTTTCAAATGGCTCTTCCCACGAACCCAGTTACACTAGAAGAATTCCAAACTCAAATCAGAAATCTAAAAGCCAAAAAAACTGCAGGCGAGTATATTCTTGACAATAGGAATATAAAACTTTTTTCCCCTAAGGCTGTGCTCTTCTTAGTATTGTTGTTCAACTGTGTCTGCATGAGCCTTTCAGAGTACTATGTTCTGACTGTAATAGACTTTTTCCTATAATCTCAAATCTTTACTGTCTGCCGCTCCTAAAACGATTAATACTCACTTTAGTAGGCCAACATGTATCTTACTTTTTTCCCGGACTTTAACCTATATTTTCTTATCTCGCGTCTATCTTCTCGCGAATCGTGCCGTACGATACACGGCTGCGCCCCTCGGTCGGTTGAGCGGGTAAGTGGGCCGTGGGACTCCGCGCGAAAAAAAAAAACAATTAGCAGTTTTTTTAATGTCTGGGTGTAGTAAATCTTTATGCCTTGTTAATATATATTCTTTAAACTCTGCGTACGTAAGGATATCTTCTAACTTTTTGGTGCATCTTACTACTTTTGTTAAATTATTTGGATTAATTATTTCTACATAAACTTGTTGGAATATAAGAAAATCTGGGTCATCATGTATATCATTTTTGTGTATAGATATTCTTCGATGAAATCCTTTGCGAAAGTATTTGTCATTTCTTTGTAGGTTAAATTGATTTTTAATTTATGAAAGTAATATTGTAATTTCCTGATTTCTTCATTTCCCTTTATAAATTCAACTTTTCGAAAAAAATAATTTTGATTATCTTCGTGTGCACTATGTACTGTTGCATCTACGCTGCTAGCTACTTCTCCTAAAATGTTTTCTCCTATTTTAACCAGAGCTCGCAAATAACTGTCGACCGTTTCTCGTTGTCTGCAAATAACTGTCTTTTCCTGACTCTTTACGAAAAGACTCAGAGATCAACCGATTTATCGGTTCAATTCTGTTGTTCTGGTTGTTCCAAGACCGTTTTGTCGTGTTTAGTAAAGAAAAAGGTATTTTGCGTCTGCGTTGGTATACATTCACACGCATAGGCAAGCAAATCGTTAAGCGACTGTTATGGAATATGGAATCAAAATGGAACTTGGTAACAAAAATATTTAAAAATAAATTCAAATTTCTCTATTAAACCAATTATATTATTTCTTTTTCACAACAACGAATGTAAATGTGAAGACCGTTTGCGTTGAGTTTTTCGGTCAATCGGTCTTTTGCTGACTCTCATTTTGCGAGCGTTTCTCTTTCCGCTCCTTACGCACTGCTCATTGAAAGAGCGATAAAGCGCTCAACAGAAAACGAAAACAGTCTCTTGCTCAGCGCGAGAGCGAGAGAGTATTAACTTTTTCGGTTGTGCTCGCAAGGAGACCGCAAGAAGAAAAACGGTCACCAGTTATTTTCTTTTCCTGGCAAATATTTTATTTGATAATCGATTCATTTAATTTAATTTTCCATCTTTGTAATTTTATGTGTGGTTATTTTATGTTACTCAACCAAACTAAGGGTTTGTAATTCTGTTTGGTTTTTCAAGAATTCACATTTGTCTAATTGTAATTGTCTCGTAACTTTTGTCTCGTAACTTTTCCAATACTTTCATCAGTGCTAAAATATGTGGTTCCAATGAAGTGGAAAAAATTATTATATCATCTAAATAAACCAAACAATATTTATAAATTTGTTATTCTAATAAATTGTTCGTACATTTTTGGGAAGTAGCGGGAGCTACATTCGTGTATACTCGTAATGGCCATTTTTTGTTGAAAATGCTGTTTTAGGGATTGATTCGGGATCCATTTGAATTTGATGGAATCCCTTTGCTAAATAAATTGTTGTGAAATACTGACATCTTCCCAATTTGCCTAATATTTCGTCCATCCTGGGTATTGGAAATTTATCGTTCATGGTTATCTTATTTAAATTTCGGTAGTCTATTACTACTCTAAATTTCTTTTTTCCTGAAGCATCAGCTTTCTTAGGAACCATCCAGATGGGTGAACAGTAAGGAGATTTCGATTTACGAATTATTCCCTGTTCCATCATTTCATTCATTTGTTCGTCGAATGTTTGAGGACATTATAAGGTTTCTTATAAATGTGATCCTCATGTTTGGTTTGAATACTATGTTTAATTGTACTTGTGAAAGTCAAATTTTCGCCTTCTTTGTACTGAATATCATTGTATTCCAATAAAACCTTTTTCAAACATTTTTTTTCTTCATTGTTTAAATGCTCTAAACTGAATTCATTGCGTTCAGGAAGTTCATTATCAATGGCGAAATTAAAAGATTGATCCTCAGATGAGGGTGGATTCAGGCATTTTATTGCGGTCTTATCCTTCTTATCATCATCATCATAAAATTTTCTGGCTCCGAGACTGTTTGCTGAAAATTTACATTCATCCTATGCTGTGTGTTATCGCTTTCTCTTTGTCTCTTGACAGGTGCACCTGGAGAATTATTGGACGTTGATGCTTGGCAATTTAGCGAGTTTTGAGCTCTGCGTTGGGCTAGAGAATTTCTAAATTCTTGATAATAACGAGTTTGATTTGCTAAAGACTGAGGAACTGTTGAATTATTTGAATTTGGTTTTGGATTTGAATACGAATTTGAATGACTGTTAAAATTATTACTGTGTCTTAGGTAATAATTTGAATTATTCCTTTGACAATAATAATTTTGGTGGGTATTTTCCGAACTCCTGCGATTATCCTGACGCACAGATCTATAGCTCTCAAAATTATATGTTTTGACAATGCATTAAATTATAGATTAGTTTCTTTTCTATGCATCTTTGAATGGTTTTATTTAATGATGCTGTATAAAGTGATTTGTCAGTGGGGTCTGTCTCTAATTCTAATTTATTAATCATATTTGCGGACTTTCGTTTTAGCTCGTCTACGAACTTACTGATGCTTCCTTTGTAAGTCCTCTGGTTTCTGTTGTCAACGAGGTCTTCGTATGGCCTATGGTCCTTGAATGCTCTTATTAAGGCCAGTTTTGTAGAAATCCAGTCCATAGTCTTCTCTTCGGATAAAACAGCTTTAGCAGCGTCCACTATAGTTCTCTCTTTAGCTCCGTAGATGATGTGTGTTTGACGAACGTCCTGAGTCGGGTATAACTGCAGTAAATATTCAACCCGTCCGATATATCCGCCTAGATCAGCGTGATTGCCATCGAAGCAAGGCAATTATATTATCTGACCAATCAATTGGTTCAGATGTATTTCGGGTAACTGAGGTGGAATTGCCATTTTGGTTTTGTTTTAAATAAGTTCTTCAGTATTTTACTTTTAATAATGAGATTGACCGATTTGGATTTTATTTTATTTTGTAAATAAGTTTTTCAGTATTTCACTTTTAATAATGAGATTGACCGAATTGGATTTTATTTTATATTTTAAATAAGTTTTTCAATATTTCACTTTTCGAAGTGAGATTGACCGAATTGGATTTTCAACTGTTTACGATTCGCACATAAGTTCTTTGGCGGTTTTCACTTGTGTGTTCGACGATTTTTATTTTCATCCCAGTCAGGATATACTAGTTGTATAGTAAAATCCCTAAGACTAGTTTTAAAACCGACGTTTAACTTTCACTTGAAAGCCTACCGGCTGCGCCAATTAAATATTCGTACCGTAAGTTTGTTTTAAAAAAAACTTTATTTTATTTTAATCAAACCGATACAATTTTATTTCATATTTGGAAGTACACCGTCCTGATAGTTACAAGTCTCAAACTGAACTCGCTCCCTAACTGCTACTTTATTTACGATCAAACTTCGGTTCTGAGCTCTGAGGCTTTTTAATGAGCGGCTTTAGAGTTTATTGAGTGACTTTCGTAATTGTACTTTGGACCGTTCTTTGTTCTCATCTTGTTTATGATTTCGGTCCCAAAATCTGAGTATCCTGAATCGTGGGAACGGGCCGATAGTCAGAACAGCGGCTCGTTCTAATTGTTTAGTCTATAGTCTGAAGTTTTTATTGGCTTGTTGACAATTAGGTTTCGATTTCTCTGACGCTGTCTTAAGGGGGGGGGTATAGTATTAAATTTTTTTTTTTGCATTTTTTTTATATTTTTTTTTTCTGAATGCACAACATCTTGAGAATATTGTGTTAAAGTTTTAGATCGATGAATTCCGGTGTTTTTGACTTTCAAAAAATAAAAAAAATAAAATCTCGACAGCGTTACCTGAGGAATCTTGTTCTTTAACTAATGCAATTGGATTTTTTCATTTCGGATGATTCTGTGACCGGTTATCGTGTACACCGCAAAACATCTTTTCTTCGAGGCGCCGACGGAGATTGCCTGTATCTCAGCCAATTTTAAATATTTTTGGAAGAAAAATATCACACATATTGTTTAAATGTTCCCCAATCACATGCAAAAATTGAGCTGAGACTATCCGAATCGCCAATAACAATTTTTAAAAAATGTCAGATTTTTCACCTTAAAGTAATGTGTACGTGAGTATGTACATATGTGTGGGTGTGAAGACATGTACATAGAGGTTTGTGGTGCTATGGATATGTCACTATATATTTAAATTCATAACATTAAATTCGATGGTTTTGTCTTAATAAATATTTTTTCTTTTTTTTAGATCCTTGCAGAGGATATTACCATTTCTAACCCTATAAATATATATATATTCTTGATCAGCAACACCAGGAGAGCCATTCTCGACTGTGCGTCCATCTGTCTGTCCGTTTTACACAAACTAAGGGGCTAGTTTTAAGGGAATTTTAATAAAACTATGCAAAAAAGTCTTCTTTCCGTTGCGTTACCTGCATATATTACTACATCATAGTAATTACTACATCGGAACAATCGAAAAAAAAGTAAAATATAATTTTAACTTCATTGTTTCTTAACTTATGTATATCCAATAACCAAGTAACAAATCACTGTATAATGTAGCGTCATAAGAGCAATCGGGAAAATTAGAACTCAAATTATAGCTTCGTCGTTTCATAACATTTAGACTTTACTTCAAGATATAGTAATTTTCAACGATTTCAGAATCAAGGTTTTAAGATTTTTATAAAAATCGGATCATTTTTTTTAAGCATCTAAATCGAAACATATAATCTTTAATTTGTGTTACAACTGCAAGCATATAAAAACTTCGGCTTGCCGACGTTTCAAGATTGCCAGATCCTCTACATTTAGGGTGTCTCCCTATGGGCCAATAATATCCCGTTTCATTCCTGGCAATTCAAAATTGATTGATCTTTCAGAATCGTGGTCAAAGGCTTTCAATCATCCACGAAGCTATTGCTCGCCGCGAGTCTGAAGTTAAAGTAAATTTTAAATTAGGGTGTCTCCCTATGGGCCAATAATATCCCGTTTCATTCCTGACAATTCAAAATTGATTGATCTTACCGGAAACTCGCCTTTAGCGGCGTCTGAAGCCTAGTATCCAAATCGACGTAAACCGTACGCCAGTCATGAGAGAGAGCGAGAGGCAAACAGCTGGCGTTCACTTTTCGTCGGGCCTTTTTTCACGTCGGTCCACAGATCGACGAAAAATATACCAGAAATTTCCATAGCGTTGCCAGTCTGCGGAAATGAACTTTGGGTGAACCCTAGCGAAAAGATTAAAAAATTTAATCTTTTGGCTTGCGCTTCTTACTAAACAGTATAAGAAATGGTGGGAAAAACTTAAAAAACTCACAAAAGTCGATTGCAGGTGTTTACATGTGAGGACAAAATAACATTAATACTATCTTGGGTGCCTCTTGTCAGAGCAAAATGTTTTTTAGGTCCAGGATGTTCGAAAAAACACAATAAAAGTGCAGCTATGAACATTAAATTAGCAAATAATTATCAGTAAATTAAAAAAAAAACAACTGTTAAATTTAAATTGTATTGTTTTTTAATTTCTTTGTACACCGGCAGACTTGTCTTGCCTAGGTATTTGATAATATATTTTAAAGACTCTTTCCCGCAAATAAGATATTTGAATTTTAACTGCTTGTCAACAAACCCAGCTGATTGACAGTACGACCGTAGCACGCTTAAATCTGATGAACTCTCGAAATTCTGGTCACACTGGAAATATTAAAGTTTTTACGCTAGCATACACGTTGGTCGATCTGAGTACTAGGCTTAAGTAATTAAAATACGCAAAGAGTCGCACGAAGCGCACGATGTGACAATATGTTCTGAATTCGCAATTAATGACTTTACCACATGGACATAGACACTCACTTAACAAGGTTAAACATTTTTGTAAAACTCTATTGAAAGTTTAACTTTCTTTCCAAAACCCAAACGAAAACATCACCAGCTAAATTTACAAATTATCAGAATTGGACGCACATATCAAGCAACATATAAGTATTTACACAAAGTACATACCTGAAGAATTAGTAATCATTTCAAATTTGACTGTCTTACGTAATTTTGTTGCAGAGATAATGATTTGAAAGTGAGCTTCAAAGCTGAAGCCTAGTACTCAGATCGGCGAAAACTGTACGCCAGTCATGAGAGAGAGCGAGAGGCAAACAGCTGGCGTTCACTTTTCGTCAGGCTTTTTTTCACCTCGGTACTCAGATGGACGAAAAAAATACCAGAAAATTTCATAGCGTTGCCAGCCTGCTGAAATGAAAAGATTAACAAATTTAATCTTTTCGCGTGGGCTTCTCACTGAACATTATAAGAAATGGACGGAAAAAACTCAAAAAACTCGCAAAAGTCGATTGCAGGAGTTTACATGTGAGGACAAAATAACATTAATACTATCTGGGGTGCCCTTTTGTCAGAGCAAAATTTTTTTTAGGTCAAGAATGTAACACAATAAAAGTGCAGCAATGAACTTTAAATTAGCAAATAATTATCAGTAAATTAAAAAAGCAACTGTTAAATTTAAATTGTATTGATTTTTAATTTCTTTGTACAGCGGCAGACTTGTCTTGCCAAGGTATTTGATAATATCTTCTAAAGGCTCTTTCCCGCAAATACGATATTTGAATTTTAACTGCTTGTCAACAAACCCAGCTGATTGACAGTACGACCGTAGCACGCTTAAATCTGATGAACTCTCGAAATTTTGGTCACACTGGAAAGATTAAAGTTTGTCGATCTGAGTACTAGGCTTAAGCCTAGATTCCAGATCCTCAAAACGATTACGCTAGCGTAAAAACTTTAATTTAAGCGTGCTACGGTCGTACTGTCAATCAGCTTACTATAAACACGTCCATTTTACATACATTATACATACATAATTCGATCAGAAATCCAAGGGTGTTCAGGTAACAGTTACATTAGGGAGTAAATCAGATAATTAGATTTCAAATCTTTAAACGATTTGGAACGATCTTGAATATTTTGAGTTGCGAAGTAAAGCTTATAACTAAAGTCTTTGCCAATAAGAGGGCTTTACGACAAAACACAGAAATCCCTAAAAAAAATTTGTAGAAAAAAATTAGGAATTCAGCTCATGTGGTGAGCCACTAATATATGGAATGCGTTAGAATCAGGGATGCATTCCCAAATGAAATAAATTTCGATTTAAGTAAAAGTTGTAAAGCCTTGTACAAGTTAACTAAGTTAACCGAGCGACGGCAATGACCGATCGTTCGACAGCTCGCTCGATGCCCATGCATAGCCGGCAAACGCAGCATATTTGCGTGCCCGCTATGATATCCAATTTTTGTTAGCTTTAAGTTTAGTTCCATTCTGATTTCAATAAAGAGCACACATGCTTGAGAATAACTCCGGCCACCGCTGTTAATTTACTTATCACTTTGAACACCGACTGAGTCTCTAGGCCAGCAGTGAAAGGAGGGCAGTTTCCTTCCCAGCATAATCTTCGTAACTCATCAGTTAACGAGGAGCTGAACACCGGCCAACAGGCCACTCATACGGGACAGCAGCGGGGGACCAGCGGCCGATCTACGAAACTTATTAATTGGCGCTCAACGTAAAATACGGATTGCAATAAATTTAGGGAAGCATTTTCATTCACACATGCCCTGTGTCTGCATTTATTTTGTTAAAAAACTTAAATACACTGCCAGAAAAATTTCTGCAGTTCCATTATTAACATTGCATATTAATTTCGTAAATTTACTCTCATTAATTGATTGACATTTACAATTTTTTTATAATAAATTTAAAAAAAAATGTATTTTATAAATATATTTTGACTAAATATATTATTAATGGTGACATGGTGACAGTATTACTAAATATTATTGCGTATTGTTTGCATACTATTTTCTTTTTTTGCAAATAGATAAACCAATATTTTAGTGCAGCCATAAAGAAAAAATTAAAAACTTTGGCGAAATACAAGATCTGCTAAAAAATGGCATCATCCAAAAGTCGAAATCCCCCTACAATAACCCAATATGGGTAGTAGATAAAAAGGGCACCGACGAAACTGGCTAGCGGAAAATGCGTTTGGTATTGGATTTTCGCAAACTGAACGAGAAAACAATACCCGATCGATACCCCATGCCGAACATCTCGATGATATTAGGAAACTTAGGCAAGGCCAAGTATTTCACAACCCTGGACTTGAAGTCCGGTTATCATCAGATCACGCTGACAGAATGTGACCGTGAAAAAACTTCCTTTTCCGTTAACGGAGGAAAGTACGAGTTTCGCAGATTGCCATTTGGATTAAAAAATGCAGCCAGCATTTTCCAAAGAACAATTGACGACATACTGCGAGAGCAGATCGGCAAATGTTGACGATGTTATCGTCTTCTCGGAGGACGAAAACTCCCACATCCGGCACGTGGATTGGGTTCTCAAGAGCCTACACGATGCAAATATGAGGGTATCAACAGAAAAATCACGATTTTTCAAGAAAAGCGTTAGCTTTTTAGGGTTCATAGTCACCAATAACGGGGTTACCACAGACCCAGAAAAAAAAGCCCTTCAGGAATTCCCAGAGCCTAAGAACAAATTCGAGGTCAGATCATTCCTTGGCTTGGCCAGCTATTATGCTTCATAAAAGATTTTGCGTCCTTAGCTAGTCCAATCACTGATATTTTGAAAGGGGAACTTGGAAGTGTCAGTAGACACAGATCCAGGAACATCCAGGTGCAGTTCAGCGAGCCCCAACGGCTGGCTTTCCAAAAACTGCGTAACATTCTGGCTTCCGAGGATGTCATCCTCAGATACCCCGACTACCAAAAGGCATTTGATCTAACCACAGATGCCTCAGACGGCATTGGCGCAGTCCTATCCCAAGAAGGGAGAGCCATAACAATGATCTCTAGAACCTTAAAGGACAGAGAAGGTAACTACGCTACCAACGAAAGGGAGCTGTTAGCTATAGTTTGGGCATTGGCCAAATGGCGCCACTATTTATATGCGGTCAAAGATATAAATATCTTTACTGACCACCAACCGTTGACCTTCGCAGTGTCGGAATCCAATCCGAATGCGAAAATCAAAAGGTGGAAAGCCCGCATCGACGAGTCCGGCGCTAAAATGTTTTACAAGCCCGGCAAAGATAATCTCGTTGCAAATGCCCTCTCAATACATCAACTTAAAGTTGTGGAAGAGGAAGAAGCTTTTTTTTAGCGCGGCCACAATTCACAGTGAGCTGTCGCTAACCCATACAATCGAAACCACGGACAAGCCATTGAATTGCTATCAAAGCCAGATAACTCTGGAGGAAGCACGCTTTCCGTCTAAACGCAGCTTCGTACTCTTTGGAAACAAGAGAAGGCATAACATTGACTTCACATGCAAGGAGTCATTGCTGGAGGAGCTTACAGACACTATCGTTCCTAAAGGCGTTAACGCCATTCATTGCGATTTGCACACGCTAGCTATGATACAGGACAAATTGGTTCGGGAATTCCCAGCCACCAAATTTTGGCATTGCAAAAACCGAGTAACGGATATTTTTGCAGTCGCCGAAAGACGAGAAGTCCTCCCTGTTGAGCACAACAGGGCTCACAGATCGGCCCAATAAAATGTGAAGCAGGTACTCTCAGAGTACTACTTCCCGAAAATGGCCAACGAAATCGTCACTAACTGTAAGACCTGCGCTAAAGCGAAATATGACAGGCATCCAAAAAAAACAGGAACTCGGCGAAACGCCAGTCCCATCGCAGGTGGGGGAAATGCTACACATAGACATTTTCTCTACAGACAGGAAATACTTCCTCACATGCGTTGACAAATTTTCAAAATTTACAATGGTCCAACCGATTCCCTCTAGAACAATTGAGGGTCTCAAACCGGCCCTATTACAACTCTTGAACGTTTTCCCCAAAGCTAAAGTCATCTATTGCGACAATGAACCGTCATTGAACTCGCACACTATTTTGACCATGCTGGAAAACCACTTCGGCGTTAGCATCTCGAATGCGCCGCCCCTCCACAGCGTCTCAAACGGACAAGTGGAACGTTTCCACAGCACTCTAGTGGAGCTTGCCAGATTCCTCAAAATTGAGAAAGGCATCAGCGACACTGTAGAGTTTTTACTGACCACGACAAAATACAACAAATCTATCCATTCGGTCATCGGTAAGAGGCCCGTCGACGTGGTAGTCACTCAGTCGAATGACCCACAGTGCGATATAGAGGATAGAATAAGGCATTCCCAGTACAAGCTAAGAAGCAGGGAAAATGCCTCCCGGCAAAACAGAATGTTCAATGTCGGCGACAAAGTCCTAGTAAAATCCAACTGGAGACTAGGCAACAAGCTTTCGCCGTTATGCGAAGAGAAAACGGTGGAAGCGGACATGGGGACCACAGTCCACATTAAGGGGAGGGTGGTCCACAAAGACAACCTTAGGTAGGCCAAGCATAACCATGTTATCGCTCGCCTGATAATTTTTCATTTTTCATTACTTTAATCCCTAGCCACTTGGCGTAAGTTCTTATTACTATTATTTTTAATCATACTGCTTTCTCTGTGGTTCGGTGGTGGGCTAACCCGTCTTTAACAAACAATACAGTATATCCGAATTACAGGTTTACAACCATACCCCTGCTATTCTATTTGACCGTAACTTCGGCGCACATAACAGACTACTCAAAAGCCAAATACATTCCCATCGTTGATGGCAGAATTTTGGTATGGGAAGAGTTCGCATTTGTAAGACACTCAGCGAATCTCTCTGAGTATAGGCGCGTAGTGGAAGAGACAGACGAATGACCAACATGTTTCCACAATCGCATATGCAAAAACTTTTGAGCGTTGATACCGCTCACTTGCGCGACCTGCTCGAGTCATTAAGCATCCACCATAGAGTAGCCAGGAACTTAGACTTCCTAGGTACAGCCCTAAAGGTAGTGGCGGGAACGCCAGACGCCGAGGATTTTGAAAAAGTTAAATTCAACAAATTTCAACTTATCAATGCAAACAATAGGCAATTAAATATTAATACCATAGTCCAAGACCAAATCAATAGAATATCCACTACTGTTGCTGAGAGCGAAACTAAATTGTTTTTACAGCAGCCCACACCACTCACTCGAAAGCACAGACTGAGAGCAGTAAACTATTTATTTAAAATTAACTTTATTGAAATTTCAGCTTCCGAATCGATGTTATTACAGTTTGCGTTGCGGAGCACGCTTAAAAACTTTGTCTTTTTCTCCTTCTCTTATTTCGCTTATGTCATTTTTTGAGATGGTTCTTAACAACGTAATGGGATCGATATTCCTTACAACGATATCTCGATGTTTATATCGAGTGCTTATATATAACATAAAGAAATCAAAATTAAATTTAAATTATGGCGGCAACATTCCCCCTCCGGTAATTGATCCTAGGGTGGTCAGTTACTATCTTCTAAGCCGACATCTAGAACCGCAATCTTCGTAGCTGGTCGATCGAGAACTCCATGCTGCGTTTTAATAGTGGCTCGACGAACTTGTCCGTCCTTGGCAGGAAAAGTGTTGATCACGCGTCCTTTAAGCCATAGATTTCTAGGCAAGTTTTCATCGATGATAATGACCACGCTTCCAACTGATATTGGGGGACACTTTTCAAACCATTTAGTGCGTCTAGTGAGCACTGGTGTAAACTCCTTCACCCAGCGTTTCCAAAAGCGATCTCCAAAGAGTTTTACCTCGTTCCAATTACGTCTTAGGTTAATCTTCTCTTCCTTGACCGGCTTGTAACCATTCGATGAGTCCAATAGCAGGTGGTTCGGAGTCAACGCAGAGTCGTCCTCGGAGTCCAGGCTGACGAAAGTTAAGGGACGTGAGTTAATAATGAACTGTGCTTCCATTAGAGGACACCTCAGGCTTTCGTCGTTGAATGAGTAATTCGGGCAGATGTTTTTTAGGACTGTTTTGGTAGTGCGGACTAATCTTTCCCAAGCACCGCCCATATGGGGGTCTCCTGGAGGGTTAAATAGCCATTTAATGCCATCAAACTTGATTGCGATTTTATCAAAGTCGATCTTGATCAGCTCCTCTCGCAATGTCTTTTCAGTGGCCTTAAAATTAGTGCCATTATCGGAATAAATTTCTGTTGGTGTCCCACGAAGTGCCATGAAATTAGTGAAACACATCACACAGGAGCTTGTATCGAGGCTGTGAGCGATCTCAAAGTGGACTGCACGCAGGGTTAAGCAGGTAAACAGCGCAACCCATCTCTTCTTTTTGCGTCTTCCAACGTTGACTAGGATAGGCCCAAAATAATCGACGCCGGTGCACGTGAATGGTTTTTCAAAACTTGCCAACCTAGCTTTTGGAACCGCGGCCATTTGTGGAGGCTGTGGCAATGCGCTACGATTTTTACATAATTGACAGGCTTTTCTTACGGATTTGTGTAGTACTCTTAAGCGCAGAATATAAAATTGGGATTTTATATCATTTATCACGGTTTCGTGAGCGAGGTGATGATATTTTTCGTGATAGAACCGGATAGAACCGCCGCCAATCCGAGAGATATTCCACGTCGAGTAAGACTTTATTCGCACGGGTTATAAAGACATGTCTGCGGAGTTCGGTCGTATCGATCTCCGTTGCCCGTGACGGAACTGTTGGCCAGTTACTGGGTTCCGTTTTCAGAAACTCGGGTCCGTAAAGCCATGTGTCCACGCAAGGATTTTTGATGACCTTCGTTGCCTCGTCTGCGACGTTGAGCTTTGATGGGATCCATCGCCATTGATCCACTCGAGTGGTCTCCAGGACTTCGCCGATTCTGTGCATCACAAATTGTTGAAAGTTGCGAGGATCCATCACCAGCCATTGTAGAACGGTTCGTGAATCCGACCAGAACGTTAGATCGTCGACTCGAAGATTACGTACGTTGACGATTTTGTTTGCTAAGCGTGAGCCCATCACGGCAGCTTGGAGCTCCATGCGCGGAATAGATAATGGCTTTAGTGGCGCCACTTTGCTTTTCGCGGTCACTAGCAGTACGTCCACCTCGTCTTTTTGAGATACTCGGAGGTAGCAAGCAGCGGAATAAGCATGCTCGCTAGCGTCCACGAACGTGTGCAGGTCCATTCGTGTTTCTGCAGATATCCTTGGGGAGTAGCATCTCGGAATATTAATTGTTGCCACTTGAGGCAGTAACAGCTTCCATTGATTCCAGTCCTCCGACAATGATTCTGGTAGTTCTTGGTCCCAGCTGATATTTGCACGCCAGATTTTCTGCAGAAGGATTTTTAATCCGATCGTATGACATGACAGCAGGCCCAAAGGGTCGAAGATCGACATGAGAACCTGAAGGACTTCTCTTTTCGTTGGGACTGCAGGATCGGTAAGGACGTCTCGCTTAAGTCTTGAGAATCTGCAAATAAACTTAAATACGTCTTTATGTGGGTCCCAGTACATACCCAAAACCTTTTCTGTAGCGCCGAACTGCACTGGCTCCTGTTTTTTGGCGTCTCCATCGTTCTTAAGATACGAGAGAACTGTACTGGAATTTGACGCCCAGTTTCGAATTTCGAATCCGCCTCTGGAGTAGACCTCTCTTACTTGGCTGGATATTTCGATGGCTTTGTGTTCATCACTCATACTGTCGATGAAGTCGTCGACATAGTGCGCACGCTGAATCGCATCCAAGGCTAATGGGAATTGCTGCTGGTGGACTAAGGCAGTTTTGTCGCGCACGTAGTGGGCTATGAATGGTGCGCAACTAATACCAAAAGTCATTGCACGCATGACGTAAGTGTTTATCTTATTTTGGTTGGCATCGTACCAAAGAAAGCGCTGGGAATGCATGTCTTCTTGGCGAATGTTGATCCTGTGGAACATTTCGGCGATGTCGCCACTTACGGCGACTTTTCCGACTCTGAAGGCTAGAAGAACGTCGATAAGTGGGTTTAAGCAGTCCGGTCCGCTTAACAGAAGGTCGTTGAGGCATATCCCATTTGTTTTTGCTGCCGCATCCCAGACCAGCCTTATTTTTCCTGGCTTATTCGGATTTAGGGCTATAAATAAGTAAGTAAGTACCAGGTGCGAGTTTCTTCTTTCTCCGCCTCCTCGTCAGACAGTTGCTTGGCGTATCCTTTGGTAAGAAGATTTTTGATTTGGTCGTCGATTTTCGTAAACAGGTCCGGTTCCCTCAGAATTCTGGTTCTCATGCATTGTAGGCGCTTTAGAGCGGTAATGCGACTCTCGGGAAGTCTTTGAATATCATTCCGCCAAAGAAGCCCAACTTCGTATTTTCCACACTTGTTTTGGCAAGTCTGATCTAGGATTTCGACTGCTCGTTTGTCCTCGCTTGAAAAGAGTTTTTTAGGCGAGATTGACTCGAGGTTGAAGTGCTCCTTTACTTCATCGTGAAGCTTTTGCCAGTTGCAATCGCAGTGGTGCATAGATACGTGACGATTGGAGTTTGCCGATCCCTGGATGGTCCACCCTAACATGCACTTTGACGCTATTGGATCGTTCCATTTACCTTCGCGGACCCTGCGAGGAACGGCTATTTTCCAATTGTTTGTTCCAATTAATAACATTGGCTGCGCGGAGTAGGTCTCTAATGGCAGGTCCTTTAGATAGCTGTACTTACTGCGCAACTCATCCATATCAACTGTTTGCTTTGGCAGTGCAATGTTTTTGACAGTATGAACGTTGTTGAGCCAGTAACGTGTTTCGGAGCTAACGCCTGGGTAGTTCTCCAGTCCACTGCAAACAAATCGGTAACGGTGTACCTTTAATATCGAGCTTGTCAAAAATTGATGAGTCGATTAGGGTAACAGATGATCCTTCATCCAGAAAAGCGAAAATTTGGATTTTTTTGTCAGCGTAATGTAGAGTTACGGGAACGATTCGGAAGAACTGGTTTCCTTCTACGTCGCCATGATGTGTCTTTGATTTACCGCTTCGTTGACTGTATTGGGAACACTTTCCGAGTGGAGTAGAGGGTGGTGTTTTCTTGTACAACCATTTACTCCGCACTCCTTTGGTCGACAATTATTTCGGTGAACTTTCAAGCATCGAAAGCAGGCCTTTCCGGCTTTAGCGACTTGCCATCTCTGATCTACCGCGCTGGTTTTAAATTGTTCGCATTGTGTTACCCAATGATTTGTGGACTCGCATGCAATGCACTTTCGATTAGGCTGTTGCTGGACTGTAGATCCCTGGCTCGAACTGGCTGCGCAGCTATTATGGGTATTTACAGAACTAGTCCTGTGAGAAAATGGTGTCACGACAGTCGACGCCGCCTGCGCTATTTTGCAGAGCCAGTCGCTGAAAGCTTTAATGGGAGGGACCGATTCGTCGCGAAGGTGCATCGCCCAGTTTAGTTTGTGGTTACTTGGAATTTTGTCTACAAGCTCCTTCACTAACATTGGGTTGTTAAAGTGCGCTTGTAGGCTGCAAGCTTCGATCGTGGCGCAAATGTTGCGTACTGCGAGCGCGTACTCTATTATGGATTCCAATTTTTCTTTGGGTGGCGGTAGCTTCCTTACCATGTCGATCATCCTCTCCAGGATGTGCTCGGGTCTGCCGAAGAACATTTTTAGCGTGCTCATTACTTCCGGAACTAGGCTAGGAAGTAGAAGCTTATCCTTCACCATTTCGCGAGCCCTACCTTTCAGGCACTTTTGTAGACGGAGCATGTTTTCAACATTGGAGAATCCTGCTGCGGAAGTGCTGTGCTCAAATGTACTGATAAACATTGGCCACTCCTCAGGATCCCCGCTGAACGAAGGAAGCTCCTTGGGTATAGCTTGTCTTGCGGCGATTTGGGAATTGGACGGTGATGCGGGAGTCGCCTGAAATAGCCCGTCTGTCGATCCGTCTTGCATATTCATTTGTAGTAAAATTGTATACTTCTCCTCAATAAATCTCTGTTCGGAAGCTTTCTTTTCTTCCAACATCTCGAGCATTAGCTTGCTTTTGTTGACGTTAGAATTATCGTCGGGTATAATCTGTCCGCCGCTGGGTTTATCCATTTCGATGAGCGCGTCCAGCTGTGGCTTATTTTGGTTTACGGATAATGAGTTGGAGATGTCGAAATGATTTTGAGGCGGTGATCGCATCATCCTTCCAGGTGGGTTTTCGGAGCTACCTCCAGCAAGACACAGGTCACAACTCCAATCCGTATCCTCGACGTCGTAGCCGACACCTGCGCAGTGAAAGTGGTACCAACTATCACAACTGTCGCATTGAACCCAGCTTTCCTCAGTTCCTATCGCCTTTTTCTTGCATATTCTACACACTTCTTTGCTCATCTCAATTAACTTTTTAGGGTTATGTGAACTTGGCGTGTGGCGGAATTGTATTTGTGTGCGTAATTTCTGTGGTTTTTTGGCTCCGTTTACGTATTACGTTTTTCTCACCTTACGTTCAAGAAAGAGATGCGATCGCGATTTCACAATATTATGGCTAATTGGAAATGCGTCGCTTCGTAATTGTACAGTTATAACGGCAACCGGTTGTGCACAAAGTTTTTAAGAATGTTGAGAGCGAAACTAAATTGTTTTTACAGCAGCCCACACCACTCACTCGAAAGCACAGACTGAGAGCAGTAAACTATTTATTTAAATTTAACTTTATTGAAATTTCAGCTTCCGAATCGATGTGATTACAGTTTGCGTTGCGGAGCACGCTTAAAAACTTTGTCTTTTTCTCCATCTCTTATTTCGCTTATGTCATTTTTTGAGATGGTTCTTAACAACGTAATGGGATCGATATTCCTTACAACGATATCTCGATGTTTATATCGAGTGCTTATATATAACATAAAGAAATCAAAATTAAATTTAAATTATGGCGGCAACAACTGTCAATCAACTTCTGAGGTCGGCTTAAGAATACCAAGTTTATACGGGACACCTATACGAGATGTTACTAACTCGTAATAGGATGATGGCAATGGAGCTGCAGAATTTAATGCTTGCAGTCGCTCTTGCGAAAATTAATGTCGTTAACCCTAGCATACTAGACCATGCAGACCTAGAAAGTGTGTGGATGGAAGAGTACGTGAAAATTTTACAATCCATTAACATCTTACATTTTGTTATTAAATTTCCTAAAATTAAGTCAGCCTGCAACAAAATTAACGTTTTTCTTGTGTCGCATCATGGCACCATTCTCAGGCTGGAAGATAATGTAATAGCGGAATGCAATGGAGAGATCCACACGGTAAAAAACTGTTCCATAACACCAGGGGCTACATTTTGCCAACTGGCGCTAGGAAGTTCGTGCGCCCAGGAGCTCCACGCTGGAGGCACTGCGCACTGCGAAATTCAGCAAAGTGACTTGCATCCCGTCACTTACGTTGACGATGGAATTGTCATCGTAAATGACACTTACGTCCACGTACAGGGTACCTACCTCATCACCTTTATTGAGAGTGCCACAGTCAACGAAACCCGATTTGTCAACCATGACACAGCCCAGAAAAGGGCTCCGGGAGTAGCCAGCTCGCCTTCTCTGAACGTCACTTAGTCTTCCATACCTTCATCGGTTAAGTGAACGTAATTTGGAACACATCAAAAGATTCGGAGAAGAGGTCAACGACTATCGCTTACATCAGATAATGCTAATTGCAGGAGCAATATGTTGCGCGTTGATCTGCATCGGATTAACCTATCGGCGATTCACCCAGGCCAGAAGAACTACGGCCCAGCTAAAAGAGATAATTGCCAGACTATGGTCGGCCGAGGGCGGCCTCATTCCTGAGGGGGGAGTAGTTAACTAAATTAACCGAGCGACGGCAATGACCGCTGACTCAGCGTCTGGCCGGATGCCCATGCATAGCCGGCAAACACAGCATATTTGCGTGGCCGCTATGATATCCAATTTTTGTTAGCTTTAAGTTTAGTTACATTCTGATTTCAATAAAGAGCACACATGCTTGAGAATAACTCCGGGCACCGCTGTTAATTTACTTATCACTTTGAACACCGACTGAGTCTCTAGGACAGCAGTGAAAGGAGGGCAGTTTCCTTCCCAGCATAATCTTCGTAACTCATCAGTTAACGAGGAGCTGAACACCGGCCAACAGGCCACTCATACGGAGGACCAGCAGCCACCGTGCGTAATTCACAATCACTACGGGACAGCAGCGGGGGACCAGCGGCCGATCTACGAAACTTATTATTTTACATATAATACATTCTCCTAAGAAAATCGTTGAATCCTTCCAGTGTGACCGAATTTTTGAGAGTTCACGTAAATTTAGTGTGCTAAGGACTTACTGTCTTACTGGGCATGTTGACAAACAGGGCCCTTAAAAGATATTCTCAATTAACTTGGTTAGACGAGCCTGCCGGCAACAAAGAAATTAAGAAACAATACAATGAATAGGGCCCGCGGACGTTCCCAAGAGTTCATTTCAACGCTTTGTAATTTTCTTGAATATAAATTATAAAGCAAATAAAGCAAATGTTTTTCGACGGTTCGTTATGGTTTGTTCTTGCTTTTACCACTTTTCCTGATCCGTGGACCTTAATGCCTGACTTATTCTTGTGCTAAGCGCTCTCCTAACTGCAGTACGGCCTGCTAAGTCTTCAAATTGGATTTTGTCGAATATTTCAAGACAACTTGTGCTTATACCCGCTCTTTAGTAAGCTTATCATTAACTGCGTTTCTGCTTAAGCCTAGTACTCAGATCGACAAACGAGTTTACTAGCGTAAAAACTTTATTATTTCCAGTGTGACCAAAATTCGAGAGTTCATCAGAAAAAAGCGTGCTACGGTCGTACTGTCTGGCTTTGTTGACAAGCAGTTCAAATTCAAATATCGTATTAAAAACTAAAAAACAATACAATTTAAATTCAACAGTTGTTTTTTTCAATTTACTGATAATTATTTGCTAATTTAAAGTTCATTGCTGCACTTTTATTGTGATACATTTTTGACCTAAGAAAAACTTTACTCAGACAAGAGGCACATGTAAACTCCTGCAATCGACTTTTGCGGGTTTTTTTATTTTTTCCCGACATTTTTTAAAATGTTTAGTGAGAAGCGCACGCTTCATTAAAAGTTAATTTCAGGAGGTAGGCAACGCAAAGTAATTTTCTGGTAGTTTTTTCGTCGATCTGAGTGGCGAGGTGAAAAAAAATCCTGACGAAAAGTGAACGCCAGCTGTATGCCTCTCGATCTCTCTCATGACTGGCGTACAGTTTTCGTCGATGTGAGTACTAGGCTTTACGTGATTGTTTGCGCGTGAACAGACTGCTATCTGAATAATAAGTTGAGTTAGTTCTGCCAAGAAATGAGACTTCAATAATTATCGTTGGTTAATCATATTTGTCATGATAGCTGCGTAGCAATTGAGTACGAGTGGGGTGCGCCGGTATATGTCAAAATTTTTTTGTATTGGACGTTATCTGCAAACGTTATCACCTGGTGAAAAAGGAGTAACTTATACAAACACGAAATGTGCTTGCTGAATGAGGCCCTTTCAACTTCTAGTATTTGGATTCTCAGTTATTCAAAATAGGTTTTAACAAAATCTATGTTTTTTTTTTTAGTTTTAGATCCTAAAGAGCACACTATTCGCAAGAGATGACTCTGAACGTTTGTAAGCTTAGTTATGTTCAATCTAATAGTCTCTCTTTAGATGTCGACGTTATATCTTAACCCTAATTTTGGTCGCCTCCACAAAGCAAACATTTGTTGTACAGGACAAGTAATCCCTCTTGGCAGGTAAAACCGTTCATCTTCGCCATGATTTAGTCATTTCAGCTCTTTCCTCTCCTGTCGACGTTGCACAAACTAATTGTTCTAATCAGGCTAATCACGAAAAATAGCAGATACCTAATAAATATATTAATATTATATTGTTGACTTTAACATTGGCCTTGCTTATAGTCATTCACTCACCTTGAAAACGTATGCCTCAGGTTCAAAGAATGTTCAAATTTGGCCTTAGAAACCTTTGGCCTTTCCGCACTTCTAAATATATTTCGACAAATCTGTCAAATAGATCTGAAATAGATTTGTTTAAAATTACCATTTTAGCAATGGTAAAAATAACACCGGATGTAATTATTGACATTTTTCATAAATGCAAGCTGCCTTCCTTTCGCACTGCTGCTCTCTCAGTTAATGATTTGATTACAAACTGTGCAGAAACAAACATACTTCAGATATAGTCAATAAATTGACTGACGTTGATTAGTTTTTAAAGTACAAAAAAAAAACTTTTACGTTTCAATTGATGAAACAAGTTTATGGCCATGATTGCCTATCCCGTAGCGGAGTGCACGACTGGTTTCAACGTTTTCAAAGTGCTCGTGAGTAGGGGAATCACTGTAATCACCGAAAATTCCATCGAAAGTGTGCGCAAATTCATCAAAAATCAACCGACATCATCATTGAAATTCATGGAAATGGAATTGAACATCTCCAAAACTTCGATTTCTCGCATTTTGAACGAACATTTGTGCTTACGAAAGGTGTGTGCACGGTTTGCTCCGCACAAATTGACTGACGACCAAAAATTGCTCAGAATCCAACATTCGAAGGACATCATTAAAGAGGTCAAAAAGAACAAAAACTTCCCTTACAATATTGTGACTGGTGACTGAAACGAGAGAGTGCTGAATGAAATTCACCGGAGGAGCCGAAACCCAAAAAATCGTGCATGGAGAAGTCAAATGTGAAAACAATGCTGATATGTTTTTATAATGCCAAGGGAATTATTCACACAGAATTTGTTCCTCCGGGACAAAACATTAATGCGGTATTCTACCTTGCAGTTTTGAAGCGTTTGGTGCCCAGTATCGACGTGTTCAGCCCGAATATCGCGAATATGAAAGTTGGCGTTTGTTGCACGATAATGCGCCGTCTCATCGATCGACGCTTGTGATCCATTATTTGACCAAAATTCACATTTTAACCATTAACCACTCCCCGAATTCACCTGATTGGCACCATGCAACTTCTTCCTTATCGGAAAAAAGCCACAGATTTTTAGATGTTTTCATATGTTTAATATTTGGTGGGTCCTCACTAAGACTCGATGACAGCTTGTAAACGTCGACCTATGCTTTTTACCAAATTGCTTGTCTCATTTGAGCTAATTTGATCCCATTCAGCCATCAATGCAGTTTTCAAGGACTCCTTGGACGAAATGACTTGCTTCGGAATCCTTTTCTCAAGAATATCCCACACCTGTTTTATTGGATTTAAATAGTTAATTCGGTGCAAATTCGGTAATTTTTTTGGAATTTTTATAGGCGACAATAATCTCAGCTCAATTTTGGTTTTTGCATGTGATAGGGCAACATTTAAACAACATGTGTGAATTTTTTGTCATCCAAAAATATTAAAAATTGAGTGAGATACAGGCAATCCCCGGCGACGCCTCGAAGAAAACACGATTTTGCGGTGTACACGATAACTGCCCACGGAGTCATATGAAATGAAAAAATAAAATTGCATTAGTTAAAGGACAAGATTCCTCAGGTAACGCTGTCTAGTTTTTATTTTAAAAAATTTTTTTTTTCGATTTATAAAGGCACTTGAAAGTTAAAAACCACAATTTTTGTCCAAAACGTCGAGTTATTTGTTGCTCTAAAAATAATAAATTTTCAAACAGCGTTACCTAAGGAATTTAGTAGAGAAATTCTGTGTAAAATCTCAAAACGATCCGTACGATAGATTTTGCAGGATCGTGTACACCAACTTTGAAATGGCAACTTTTCAGGAGAGCGTTTTAAAGTTTGGGACACCCAAAAATTGAATATAAAACGCGCTTACTTACCTACGATCAACTGCCCATAAGTTCGGAAGTTCGGATCGATCTAAAATTGTTGTGCAGTCAGAAAAAAAAAGAAAATAAAATGCAAAAATCAAATGTAAATACTATACCCCCCCTTAACAGTTTGATTCCTTCACACTTTAGAGGTGACATCGTGTCCGAATATGTTATATTTTGATTCGTCTCAAAAAACCACGGCCTCCCAAAACGAATCCGGCTTGTCCACGTGCTGTTTTGCGAACTCCAAACGCTTTTCTTAGTTAATGGCGGAAATTAATTGCTTTTGACGAGCAACTCTACCATGTAAACCAGCCTTGTGCAGGTAGTTTCGGATGGTTTGGGGGCAAACATTTTTTGTTTCGCTTGTTCTCCATTCTTTCGAATTGTTGTTGACGTTGTTTTTGGATTTTTCAGGACTGTGGACATCAATTTCCGTTCCTCACGTGAATACAGATTCTTAGGTAAGTATTAGGTATTTTTGGATTAAACTATTTATTGTGAAAGGCGTTTTTCCAATAATACGACCGATTTCGCGATAACTACGATTTTCCAAATATAAATTTAGTAAAGACCTCGTTCCATTTTGACCAATCGTTTAAAAAAAAACCAGAAAGAAAAGCTAACTTCGGTCGGAGCCGAAGTTGATATACCATTGCAGAATATTCTCTAAATTATATTCTTCAAAACTATTCATATGATGCATTCTTAATACTCATAAAAAATCCCAACTTCCTAACTTTAAAAGCACTAAAGTTATAGCATTTCCGATCGTTCAGTTCTATGGCGGCTATAGGATATAGTCGGGCGATCCTTATGAAATTTGGTAGGTCGGATTGATTGGCCAAAAATTAAATCCATAGAAAATCCCAACTTCCTAACTTTACAAACCCCAAAGTTATGGCATTTCCGATCAATCAGTTGTATGTCAGCTATAGGATATAGTCGGCCGATCACGGCCGTTCCGACTTATATACTGCGTGCAAAGGAACGAAGGGTGTGTGCAAAAAAAAAAATCTTTAAAACTGGGAGACCAGTTCGCGTAGAAACAGACAGACTCTACCATGTAAACTAGCCTTGTGCAGGTAGTTTCGGATGGTTTACCGAAACGTTTCAATTGATGAAACACATCATCTACGGAGCTATAGAGTGGACGCTGCTAAAGCTGTTTTATCCGAAGAGAAGACGATGAACTGGATTTCTGCAAAACTGGCCTTAATAAGAGCATTCAAGGACCATAGGCCATACGATGACCTCGTTGACAACATAAACCAAAGGACTTACAAAGGAAGCATCAGAAAGTTCGTAGACGAGCTAAAACGTAAGTCCGCAAATATGATTAATAAATTAGAATTAGAGACAGACCCCACAGATAAATCACTTTATACAGCATCATTAAATAAAACCATTTAAAGATGCATAAAAAGGAAACTTCCTGATAGATTATTTAATGCATTTTTAAAACGGGATATTTCCACAATTAATAATTTAAAAGAAACATCAATGGTATTAGGACATTGGGGTGCAGATAATTTTGAGAGCTATAGATCTGTGCATTAGGATAATCGCAGGAATTCGGAAAATACCCACCAAAATTATTATTATCAATGGAATAATTCAAATTATTACCTAAGACACAGTAATAATTTTAATAGACATTCAAATTCAAATTCGTATTCAAATCCAAATCCAAATTCAAATTATTCAACAGTTCCTCAGTCCTCAGCCCATCCCGTAGCGGAGTGCACGACTGGTTTCAACGTTTTCAAAGTGGTCGTGAGTAGGGGAATCACTGTAATCACCGAAAATTCCATCGAAAGTGTGCGCAAATTCATCAAAAATCAACCGACATCATCATTGAAATTCATGGAAATGGAATTGAACATCTCCAAAACTTCGATTTCTCGCATTTTGAACGAACATTTGTGCTTACGAAAGGTGTGTGCACGGTTTGCTCCGCACAAATTGACTGACGACCAAAAATTGCTCAGAATCCAACATTCGAAGGACATCATTAAAGAGGTCAAAAAGAACAAAAACTTCCCTTACAATATTGTGACTGGTGACTGAAACGACAGAGTGCTGAATGAAAGGCACCGGAGGAGCCGAAACCCAAAAAATCGTGCATGGAGAAGTCAAATGTGAAAACAATGCTGATATGTTTTTATAATGCCAAGGGAATTATTCACACAGAATTTGTTCCTCCGGGACAAAACATTAATGCGGTATTCTACCTTGCAGTTTTGAAGCGTTTGGTGCCCAGTATCGACGTATTCAGCCCGAATATCGCGAATATGACAGTTGGCGTTTGTTGCACGATAATGCGCCGTCTCATCGATCGACGCTTGTGATCCATTATTTGACCAAAATTCACATTTTAACCATTAACCACTCCCCGAATTCACCTGATTGGCACCATGCAACTTCTTCCTTATCGAAAAAAAAGCCACAGAATTAGAGATTTTTCTAATTATTAATAACCGAAAAAAAAACTTGGTGGTGGCTAAAATTATTAACTGCGAGAAAAACGAAAACGAAAAGAAAAGGTGTCGACGGCTCAAATCAATTTCAACGAATACTTCTATATTTTTCGACAAAGTACTTAGAGCCTAGCTTAACGAAGGTTGGCGAAGACGGGGCGACTTCGCCGAGAGCGAGAGAAAACTTTATTGTGCTCCCGCCTTCGCCCTAAACTAACTTAAACTAAACTTCAAGTTTTTTAACATTTTCATTAAAAATTCAAATTTGCGCGAACACCGGCCCCGTTGAACACCCATCGGGCTTCAACACAATGGAAGCGGCGCCAACTTATGAATGGCCCGCCGAAAAAGGCCTCCTCCACTAGTTCGCACGTCGACGACCCTGACCATGCCGTCCTCCCCTGCGTGCCTGGCGACTATTCTGCCGAGGAGCCATTGTTGGGGCGGCAGGTTGTCCTCGGCCACGAGGACGAGATCTCCCTCGCTGATGTTGGGCTGCTGCTGGTGCCACTTGCCCCGTATTTGGAGGCCCAGGACATATTCCCGGGACCATCGCCGCCAGAACATTTGCCTGACTGACGAGACAAGCCGCCATCGCCGCAAGCAGTTGAGACCCTCCTGGTCCGGGGTCCGGAGTGCTGGTGTGGCGAGTAGCGGCCCGCCTGTCAGTAGGTGCCCGGGTGTCAGCGCCTCTCCGTCGCTTGGGTCGCTGCTGATCGCTCCGAGCGGCCGGGAGTTCATCACCGCCTCGATTCCCACGAGGACTGTCCCCAGCTCTTCTGCGCTTAGGAGCGCGCTGCCCACCGCCCGTAGGAGTAGGTTCTTGGCAGTTTTGACACCTGCCTCCCATAGTCCGCCCATGTGCGGAGCCCGCGGTGGTGTGAAGACAAATTCGCATCCGCTTTTTGATGCGAATTCGCGTATCGCGTCGGCTTCGTCCTCTATCCTCTCTTGAAGGGCCCGGAAGTGGCGACTCGCTCCGACGAAGTTCGTCCCGTTGTCGCAATGGACGACTTGGGGACATCCTCGGCGCCCAACGAACCTTTGAAAAGCCAATAAAAAGGAATCTGTGGTTAAATCTGAAACAACTTCTAGATGAACCGCTTTGGACGCAAAACAAACGAAGAGCGCAATGTAGGACTTATACGGAGGCCGACCACGAATTTTCAATGTCGTATAGACAGGGCCACAAAAATCGACGCCACATATAGCAAATGGGCGGAGAGCACGGAGACGATCTGCGGGTAAGTTTCCCATAATTTGTGTCATTAGTCGAGGCTTACACTTAAAGCAGCGTATGCATGATCGAACTATCTGACTGCAGACCTCCTGAGCGTTTACGATCCAAATACGCTGTCGAAGGAGACTCACAAGGGCTCGTGGACCAACATGAAAATTGGAATGGTGAAGATGCCGAACATAGCTCTGCACAAATTGGGAGCGTTTTGTCAACAACAATGGAAACTTGGCATCGTATGATATAGGAGCATTAGCTAGTCGCCCCCCAACTCGCAACAAAGAAAAGTGACACCAAGTCCCCTTGTCTTCATGGATGAATGGATTCAATCGCTGAAGACTTGGGCCAACTCTGGATCCTTTACGAACTTTTTCTCTTTCTTCATGATACTCGTGCTTCTGTAATATCTCGACAATTTTTAGAAAAGCTTCATTATATTCAGTCGGCGACAAAGTTTTTTCAAATACCATACTTTTGTCTTTGCATTTTCTTATGAAGCGGAACATATAAACGAATACCCGAAGCAGTTTAAGGTGTGACGAAAATCCCTCGATGACATCTACCAAATCCAAATTTCTTACAGCAGCGGTCAGTCCGACCGCAGTCTTCCTCGATTCTTGTAGTAGGACTTCTTCATCTAGTTCAAAGTGTGCATTCTGGGGCCAGTTTGCATCTTCCTCTTTTAAAAACGCAGGTCCAGTAAACCATATTGACTGGATAATTTCGTCGACGTCACAACCTCTTGATACAATATCTGCTGGGTTCTGTTTCGTTGGAACATGCCGCCACGTAGCTTCACCTGACCACTCTTGAATCTCCGCTACTCTATTCGATACGAATGTGGATAATGAAGATGGATGAGACCGGATCCAATGGAGCGTAACTTCAGAATCCGACCAATAAACAATCCGTTCGATAGGTACCTTTAAAAAGGGCTTGATTCTGTGGCAGAGATCTGCGAGAAGGTGAGCGGCACATAACTCAAGCCTTGGGAGTGTTTTAGTCTTGAGCGGCGCTACTTTAGACTTTGAAGTCAACAGCGATATTTTATAACCTTCTGCAGTTTTGCTACGAATGTAGACGCAAGCTCCATAAGCTCTTAAGGATGCGTCAGCAAAGGCATGTAATTGGACCGGTGACATCGGATCGGTATGCACAAACCGGGGAATAGATATTTCCTCTAATTTAGACAATGTAATTTTTATCATATTCCAAGCTGTTTCCAAATGAATAGGAATCGACTCATCCCAATCTAACTTATTAAGCCAAAGTTCCTGCAATAGGATCTTTCCTCTTATTACAATAGGACTTAATAAGCCGAGGGGGTCAAACAGCTTCGATGTCACCGATAGTATGTTCCGTTTTGTCGCTCGGAGACCCATGACAGCAGTGTCAATTTGAAATTTGAAGGCATCTTCGTTAGGCAACCACGATATTCCTAACGCCTTAGTTGACTCTGAGTCTGAGATGGGTATGGATTTAACTGTGCTCTCAGATGCGGTAACGTCAGGTGAGTTTGAAAACCACTTTGTCAATTCAAAACCTGCAGTTTGAAGAACCTGAGATACTTCAGACTTAATAGTCTTTAACTCCTCTACGCATGCAGCACCAGTCAACATATCATCGACATAAAAGTCGGATCCAATAACCTTAGCAGCTCTAGGAAAAGAAACTTTGGCAGACTCACTTAACCTTTTTAAACACCGAATAGCCAAAAACGGGGCTGGTCCTAACGCCTTAGTCAACTCTGAGTCCGAGATGGGTATGGACTTAACTGTGCTCTCAGATGCGGTAACGTCAGGTGAGTTTGAAAACCACTTTGTCAATTCAAAACCTGCAGTTTGAAGAACCTGAGATACTTCAGACTTAATAGTCTTTAACTCCTCTACGCATGCAGCACCAGTCAACATATCATCGACATAAAAGTCGGATCCAATAACCTTAGCAGCTCTAGGAAAAGAAACTTTGGCAGACTCACTTAACCTTTTTAAACACCGAATAGCCAAAAACGGGGCTGGTCCAGTACCATATGTTACGGTGTTGAGCTTGTATAATCTCAAGGACTCAGAGGGGTCTCTTCTCCACACTATAAGTTGAAACTGCCTATCTGCTTCATTCACCATCACTTGGCGATACATTTTCTTTACATCGGCGGTCAGGGCAAACCTATGCAGCCGGAAGCGCAGTAACGTTGAGTACAACTCATCTTGGATTGTCGGCCCAACCATCAAAATGTCATTTAGAGACTTCTGAGTTGACGATTTACAAGACGCATCGAAAACGACACGTAACTTGGTTGACGTACTTTGGGGTCTCAGAACACATTGATGTGGGATAACATAATGTGGAGCAGAAGGAAGTTTATCTGTAAGAGACATATGACCTAAGGAAAGGTACTCCTCCATAAATTCTAGGTACATTTCCTTCATCTCAGGGTCTCGAGACAGCCTTCTTTCAAGCGACAAAAACCGCCGTTTTGCAACTTCAAAAGAGTTGCCTAACTCATTTGGATCCGATTTAAACGGCAGTCTTACTTCAAACCGACCTGATGGCAAAACCTGAGTAGTCTTCCGGTAGTGTTCTTCACATAACTTTTGCTCAGGTGACAGAATTTTCTTTAGAGATGGCATTTCTTCCAGTGACCAAAACTTCTGTAGTGTGCTGTCAATAGACACTAAAATCTCTTCACTACAACTGAAACTTTTCACAACTTCTGTAGGGGAAGATGCCTTATATCTACCCGATACAACCCAGCCGAAGAGGGTTTTCTGCAGAGTTGGAAAGTCAGGACCTTGTCTAATTTGTCCAACAGCTAATAATTCAAAAAATGATTCTGCTCCTATTAACATATCTATTCTTTGTGGCTTGTAGAAATAGGGGTCTGCTAGTGGTAGGTTCTTTGGAATTTTCCAGTCATTGATATTGACCGACTGGTCAGGATGATATCCTGATATTGATTTCAAAATCCAAAAATCGAAGGAGAACTCACTACCGTTTATACGCGACTTCACCATTGTGTGTACCTTTTTCTTAACTTGAGAATTGGACTCGCCAATACCAAGTAAGTTTATACACGACTCCTCTTTACGGATCTGTAAGCGGTGAGCAAGGTCCTCTGTTATAAAATTCGTTTGGGACCCAGAGTCAAGAAGTGCTCGGGCCCAAATATATTCACCGTTTTTAGTTCTTACACTTACGATCGACGTGGCTAAAATCACTCTGTCCAATGATGTCGCATGCATAACATGTGACGTGGAAGGCTGATCTTGATTTAAAGAGGGAGAAAGAATCTCTTGGGGTGGTGGCAACGCTAAACTATTTTCGGACACTGTATATCTATGCAGTAAAACGTGATGCGAGCGGCCACAAACTCGACATTTATTAAATTTGCATTTTGAAACAGTGTGACCCTTTCGCATACAATTGATGCATAAGGAAGCAGATTTTACAAAGTCAAACCTTTGCATTACCGAAAGGCGATCAAACGGACCACAGTTCGCTAGGATATGGTCTCCTGCATTGCAATAGCTACAACTTTGCTGGGATTTACTGTTGGACGAAGAACAAGAAAATCAGCTGCGATTATGTGGCTTGCTCGACATAACTTTATCTTGCTTTGGTTTCGTCGATTCTTCAGCGGATAAATGCTGGTATCGGCGGTTTAACATTTTTTCAAAATCGGACCAAAGCGGTAACCTTTCATAATCTAATTGTTCTTCCCATTTTTGTTTGGTCACTGGGTCTACTCTGTTCAAAACAAGATAGATCAACATTGCATTTGAGATCTTGGTGTCGTCTCCTATCGATAACAAAGAACCGTATATAGATGATACGGTGTCGATAATATTTCTTAAAGACGAAGCTGACTGTTGCGTTATTTTCGGAAGACTAAACAATGTTGAAATATTATTCATAAAAATTAAACATTCGTTATCATACACTTTTTTCAGGCTGATCATAGCCTTTTCATAATTGCTCTCGGTGACTTGGTAGGCCTTAATAGTTCCCAAAGCTTCACCAGAAAGACAAGAAATTAAGTGATTGAATTTTTCTATGACGGGAATGCTGTCGTCTTGATGAACAAGAGTTTCGAAAAGGCTAATGAAATTCTTAAACTCCGAATATTTGCCGCTGAATTTCGGCAATGCCAAATTCGGAAGTCGAGCTCGAGTTGGGGCTACAGAAGCTGATTCAATTATTTTGGTTTCGCTTGCCGTCTTCAAGGCTGAGATAAGCGACATTATTTTTGCCTTGGTAATTATTGAAAGCTCTTCCAACTCTTCTCCGAACTCATCGCCATCATCTAAATCTTCGATCTGTTCTTGTATTTGAGTTGCCTTAATAATAGAAGCATTTAAAATCTCTAGCCGACAAGTTAGTTCTACTTCTTGGATCGGAATCTGGCCGGCTTCTATTCGATCATTTAATCGGCGGATGCTCATCACTGGTTTTTTGAGCTTATTTTTAAGATCCGCAAGAAGTTCAAGAGATTTTGGCTTATCTGGACTCATTTTAATTTATTAATTTTTTTTTTTTTTTTTTTTTTTTTTTTATATATAAACCACGAAATGAATAAATATATATATAAATAAATTATTTATCCAAGAATAATAATTAATAAAATAAATAAGTTTTAAAAGAGGATAATTGTTCAATTAGAATGACGACAAAATGTTAAATAACTTTTCGAAACAAAATACTAAGAGTAATAACAATTTAATTTAATTATTAAATTTGTTCGAAAAAATTATTTTAATAATTATCCACAACGAAAACGACGAAAAAAAAAATATTAAATTGAATATCGAGCCACGAGGTATCAAAATTAACAGTGGTTGCAATGACGGCAAAAATCAGTATAGCCGTCCGAATGCAGGGTAGCGCGTCACTTTGATCTTCAGCGCGCCAAACCAAAAGTCCAACAACAATTACAACGATGCTAACGGCAGACAAGCGAAGCGAAAAAGGAAAACGAAAAGTTAACCGCTGCAGCTGCTTGTATATGAGGACTTATGTATTGGTTATATATAGCGGCTGGGATAATTTTACGAACTATTAATTTTCGAGTTTCAATAAATAAATTGGGGGCGACAGTGATTGCAATAATATAACACAATTATGTAAATGTTGCGTCCAACGGAGGTTCAAATAGGTTATAATGTGTATGTGTATATGTATGTGTATATAATAAATTTTAATATAATTTTTTATTTTTATTTATTATAAATAAATGCATGCACAACTAGCTCTACTATATCGATACGTCTGTGCCAAGAATTGAAAGCGAGGTGCAATTTTTCAGCACAAGACAATAAACAATTAAATTGTTTTTCTTATAAACTCAAGCTTCCGGGAGCGCCATGAAAAATTAGAGATTTTTCTAATTATTAATTTCCGAAAAGAAAAAAAACTTGGTGGTGGCTAAAATTATTAACTGCGAGAAAAACGAAAACGAAAAGAAAAGGTGTCGACGGCTCAAATCAATTTCAACGAATACTTCTATATTTTTCGACAAAGTACTTAGAGCCTAGCTTAACGAAGGTTGGCGAAGACGGGGCGACTTTATTGGCGATAATAATCTCAGCTCAATTTTGGTTTTTGCATGTGATAGGGCAACATTTAAACAATGTTTAGAGGAGGCATTAATTTATGCCACCTTTTTTGCGAATATTTAACGAATTTTTAACTATGCGGTGTGTGAACGGTGTTAAAAGAAAAAGCCGAGAGTATGGTTCGATTTCAAATATGTATGTTTTATTGCTGGAAGCGAGAGCGAACGAACTGCTTCGTACCAGCGATCAAAAGCGAATGCAAAAATGAGAGTGCGCAGGTCCGAGAGATCAGCGAGCGCAGTCGCTTATCTCGGCTTATCTCACCCACGCATGCAGATAGATAAATGAGAAGCTTTTGTTTACATTGTTGTTGTCAGTGATGCTGACCAAAATAGAAAACAATAAATGGTTTTGAAATGATTTTAAATTGATTTCTGCGGCTGCTCCCGACATGCTCCCTCCGTTGGAAGAGTCATGCTTCCAAGTGAAGTGGTTTCAAGGGGCAGTACCGCCAGCTTCCTCATTGCCCGCTTGCATAGTCCAGAGTCGGTTCGGATGACTGCAACTCGTTCGACGCCATCCTCTCCGGAGATGGTGCTCTCGATCCTGCCGAGGCGCCACCGCAAAGGGGGTATGTTGTCCTCCTTGATGACGACCA
Source organism: Drosophila prolongata (assembly GCA_036346975.1). NCBI lineage: Eukaryota > Metazoa > Arthropoda > Insecta > Diptera > Drosophilidae > Drosophila > Drosophila prolongata. The sequence goes on from JAYMZC010000387.1 coordinate 6,928,466, forward strand.
TGCTTCCTGCCTGTATGTTGCTCACAGGAAGGCGCCATTTGGTCCGCTCCTGCAGCAGCGAAAGGTAGTCGGCGCTCCATTTGCGCCAGAAGGTTTGCTGCATTTGGCATACACGCTGCCACCGGCTCAAGCGGTCGATGTTCAGATGGGTGACATCCGGCTCATCCATTGCGGTGAATGTAGATCCAATGAGAAAGTGTGCAGGCGTAAAAACACTAATATCATCTGGGTTTTCTGAAATGGGACAGAGCGGCCGTGAGTTTAAAATTGCGGAAATTTCACAAACTAAAGTAACATGAAATGTGAGAATCGATTTTCCAACAACACGGATGAAATGATATTTTGCGGATTTGACCGCGGCCTCCCACAGGCCACCAAAGTGCGGGGAACGAGGTGGGATGAAATTCCACCGGATCTCCATCGACGTAAGGGAATTCCATAGTTCAATGTTTTGAGGATCGCTCAGAAACAGCTGCCGAAGCTCAACAAGCTCGTTTTTGGCTCCCACGAAGTTCGTTGCGTTGTCTGACCAAATCGTTTGAGGCTTTCCCCTCAGGCTTATAAAACGCTTCAGGGCTGCTATGAAAGATTGCGTTGAAAGGTCTTCGACAACTTCCAAGTGTGTAGCCTTGCTGACGAAGCAAACGAATATGGCTATGTAGCATTTCGTAGGGGGCCTGTTTCTGACCTCTGACTTCGAATAAAAGGGGCCACAAAAGTCCACTCCAGAGATGACGAATGGGCGATTCGGTTGCACTCGGTCCTCCGGAAGCGGCGCCATGATGTGTTCGACTAGCTTGGGCTTTAATCTGAAACATTGAATGCACTTGTTGATGACAGCAGAAACCGTTTTTTCGCCCTCCAATGGGCCAGAATCTCTGTCGTAAAGCTGCTAACAAGCTCTGTGCTCCTGCATGAAGGAATTTGCGATGAAAATGATCAATGATAGCTGATGTTATGTGATGAGACTTGGGAAGAATTATAGGGTGCTTGGCATCGAAATCCAGCTGCGAATTATGAAGGCGTCCGCCGACGCGCATTAGACCTCCTGCATCTATAAATGGGTTTAAGGATAGAAGTTTACTCCTCGGCGACAGCTTCATCTTCATGGTTAGTGCCTTGCGATCTTCGGCGAAATGCACGCGCTGTATCCCTTTAATGAGTAGATGAGTACCACCTTTGATTTCCTCGACTGTAAGCTCTCCTTTATGCCGTACTCGATCCTTGCTGACCCTTTGAATGAACCGATATATATATCCGAAGACTCTCTGCATTCTCCCAAACGAGTTTCCAAACTTGCAACTTTGCGAGATGTCTATTTCCTGCGACAGCACCAATGCGCTGCGTCGACGCTCAGGAAGTTCCTTGACAGGGGGTGCGTCATCGGGCCATGTAGAAGAATCAGTGAGTAAGAACTGCGGATCCTTCACTCCAAAGCTTTGATCCCACCAGCTCAATAGGGGTACATCCACGAGATAAGATATCTGCCGGATTCTGTCGTGACGGTACGTGCCTCCAAGTCATTCCCTTAGTTCTCTCCTGTATCTGCGAAATCCTGTTCGAAACGAAAATGTTAAAGTCCGAAGGAGGTTGACGGATCCAAGCCAAAACTATTGTCGAATCTGACCAACAATGAAAAGAGCAAGATCGAGGTGCAATTTGTGCCACTTGAGAGACAAGTTCGGACAGTAAAAGAGCGGCAGATAACTCCAACTTCGGAATCGTGAGGGTCTTCAAGGGTGCGACTCTTGACTTTGAGCAAAGTAGGTTCGAAGAAACTATGCCTTGGTTCTCTGATCGAACGTAAATGCAAGCTCCGTAAGCTGCCATGCTTGCATCGCAAAATCCATGTATTTCGCACGATGAGTTATGCTGTAGAACAAAGCGTGGAAATTTCAAGCAAGCAACTGTGGCGATCTGCGACATGTGCTCCTACCAAGCGGAATGTAAAGATTGCGGCAGAGACTCATCCCAGTCGAGTTTATCCTTCCATAAGACCTGCATGAAAATTTTAAGTTTGGTTATGATCGGTGCTATTAATCCAAGGGGATCGTAAAACCTAGCGATAGCCGACAGAATGCTGCGCTTAGTTGCGGGTTTTTCAGTCCATTCGTTTGAGAAGCTGAAAAGCAAGCTATCCGATAGCGTGTCCCAAGATAAACCTAACGCCTTTGTAACGTCAGTTCCGTCGTGGAACTTTAAAGTTTTCTCCCGATCCGAGTCATCCACTCCTTCTAGCGCCGCAGGTTCGTTGGAACACCATTTGCGAATTGGGAAATGTCCTCTTTCCAAGAGCGCCTTGATTTGTTGACGAATTTCAACGACCTCCTCAATGGTGTCTCCTCCTGCGATTAAATCATCGACGTAAGAAATTTGTGCGTATGATTTTAGCTGCTACTGGAAACTCCGCTTCTTCATCGTAAGACAGCTGCTGCATTGCACGAATTGCCAAAAAAGCAGCAGGCTTCGTGCCATAGGTTACGGTGTCGAGCGAGTAAACTTGTACCTCGTCTTCTGGCCGATCGCGCCACAAAATACATTGTAGAAACTGATGGGGATGTGTAACCCGAACGCAGCGATACATTTTGCAAATATCTCCACACAAAGCAACCTTGAAAAATCGAAAACGAAGCAGGGTAGTGAAGATTTTTGGTTGAATGGAAGGGCCAGCGTACAACAAATCGTTTAACGAATATCCCGAAGTGGACTTCGCGGAGCCGTCGAAAACAACTCGCAGTTTTGTCGTTGTACTTTCCAACTTTTGGACGCAGTGGTGGGGTAGGTAATATTGATGAGCTGCAGCATTTTTAGTTGCTAGAGACATGTGGCCAAGGTTTAGATACTCGTCTATAAAGGCTTTATATTGCGACTTCAGCTCTAAATTTCTAGCTAATTTGGCCTCGAGTGCTTTAAAACGAAGAAGCGCACGATCGAATGAATCTCCTAGAACATCGAAACTAGTTTTGGCAGGAAGTAGTACCGAATATTGGCCAGATTCAAGCCGAGTGTATTCCTGCTGAAATAGCTGCTCGCATAGAGCTTCCTCTTTCGAAATGGTTTTTGTAGAATCTGCGCAATTGTCGATTTCCCAAAATTTCTTTAGTATCTCAGAGATCGACTCTGACTCCCAATGAGTGCTGGGCTCTTGAGATATGGAAACTAAAGATGAGCGAACGGAAGATCCTACTGTCAGACACCCTGAGACGATCCAGCCAAGTCTGGTTTTCTGCAGAGTGGGTAAATTGCTGCCTAATATATATGCTTGCTCCAATAAGCAAGTCGATGCGTTGACTTTTGTAGAAGAGCGGGTCGGCGAGCTCGAGATTTTCCGGTATTTTCCATTCAGACGCGTTAAGATCGAAATGCGGGTGATAATTGGTTATTGACTGGGTGACAGCAGCTGAGAGCGAAGTGCTATACTTTGCGTTACTCGACTGCGCGAAAATATAAACCGATTTATCCGAAGCGAGCGAGGATTCACCGATTCCTGATATGGAGATGACTGACCGATGGACCTTGAGCTGAAGCTGATTGGCGAAACGAGAGGTGACGAAATTGATTTGAGAAGCCGAATCGAGCAGGGCTCTGCATGGCACGAACACGCCAGAGCGATTTTTTACGTAGACTATGGCGGTAGCAAGCAGCACGTATTCGGATCTAGTCGGCGATGAAGCTAAAGGCTGTATTTTGGACAAAACTAGAGAGATCCTTGCGGAAGTATTTCTGGAGCAGGCTGGGGCAGCGTTGCAACGGGATTTGGTTCCAAGTGAAGAAGACTATGATGCCTCTGGCGGCAGTGTCTACAGTTGCCAGACTTGCATTGCTGTAGGCTGTGTCCCTTTCGTAGGCAGTTAAGGCAAAGATGTAGCCTTTTTGACTCTCTATACCGCTGATTGGGGTTCAATCCTAAGAATTGTGGACATTTTGTCAAATAATGTTCCCTAGACTCGCACAGGGTACATGCTGGCATAGTTGATGATGAAGCAATGAGGGTGCTACGACAAAATTTGCTAGCTACTTTTCCAACCTGTTTGCTAGGTGCTTGGTTTACCATAGCGTATTCCAAATTTTCCATCATGCGGCATCTAAGATCCAAAAACGATGAGAATTTATCCCAATTTGGCAGCTCCTTGGAAGGCAACCCTTCTTCCCACCTCTCCTGGGTCTAAATGTCCAGTTTTGAAACGATGAGATGGATTAAAAGGCCGTCATAGATTTCCTTCGTAGAGGCCATAGTAGCCAGGGCGCGCAAATGAGAATTTGCCTTGTCGCTCAACTGCCGCAGGCTACTTGCGGATCCCTTCTCCACCCCTGGTAGCTTGAATAAAGACCGAACATGAGCCTGAAAGTGCAATAATTTATTATCAAATCTCGAGGTTAATAATTCCAAAGCCCTGTCGTAATTATTTTCCGTGTGCTCTAGAGAGCGAATTGCATCCAGCGCTATGCCGTCCAAACATGCACGAAGATGCTGGAATTTTTCCACCTTTGTTAGGTCTTCGTTCTTTCCCACTACCGTGTTGAACATGGCGAAGAAATCCGGCCAATCGATGTATGCTCCGCCAAATCGCGGAAGCTGAAATTCCGGTAGCCTGGTGGGCCGCGAGTTGCACTTGAAGGCGGCAGTGTGGCCACCGAGGATGCCATGCAGCTCAGTTGAATTTGCCAACGACTTTCTCTTTTCACTATTGATATGGCGGCAGATCCTTCCTTTCGTCTCACAATATGCCGTGGTAAAGGTTAAGCGCGCATCCGACTCCAGATCACAAGCCGTTCGAGGTTAAGTCGAGAGCTATCGAAATCAGAGTACATGCGCTCGATTAAATCCAACCGCACCTGCAACTCACTTTCGTCGAATTTGGCCAACTGCTCCTCTGTTAGAAATAAATTTAGGGCAGCCAGCTGGCGTACCATAGAATTTGCCTTTGCCCGATAAAACTCCTCGCCGTCTGGAGCGTGAGGCGCGAGCTCAGGTTTTTTCGTATGTTTGGTTGACATTTTGAGTTTTTATTTAAAGTCTGTAGGGTATTCGAAAGTCACCGCACGAAATTTGCACTGCACCTGCACTTGGGCCAGCGAAAACCAAAGACCGAATTTGAGGGTAATGACGGAATCGAAAACAAAGGGCAACAAAGACCTCTGCCTGGCGCGCGAAGTTGTATAACACTTGCCGTTATGCAAAAGGTTCAGACTGCACAGCAGCCGATTCTAACTGTACACTGTATGTATGTATGTCGGTATGTGCGAATACCGTGCGAAGCGATGCGAAAAGGTTTGTGTGTGTGTGTGGTCCTGCCGCGGCACGTGCAAGGGGCGCTTAGAATTATTAAAACGATATTTAATAATTGCTTCACTTTAACACAAGTTCACGATCACGTCGGGGTCACCAATGTTTAGAGGAGGCATTAATTTATGCCACCTTTTTTGCGAATGTTTAACGAATTTTTAACTATGCGGTGTGTGAACGGTGTTAAAAGAAAAAGCCGAGAGTATGGTTCGATTTCAAATATGTATGTTTTATTGCTGGAAGCGAGAGCGAACGAACTGCTTCGTACCAGCGATCAAAAGCGAATGCAAAAATGAGAGTGCGCAGGTCCGAGAGATCAGCGAGCGCAGTCGCTTATCTCGGCTTATCTCACCCACGCATGCAGATAGATAAATGAGAAGCTTTTGTTTACATTGTTGTTGTCAGTGATGCTGACCAAAATAGAAAACAATAAATGGTTTTGAAATGATTTTAAATTGATTTCTGCGGCTGCTCCCGACAAACAACATGTGTGAATTTTTTGTCATCCAAAAATATTAAAAATTGAGTGAGATACAAGCAATCCCCGGCGACGCCTCGAAGAAAACACGATTTTGCGGTGTACACGATAACTGCCCACAGAGTCATATGAAATGAAAAAATCAAATTGCATTAGTTAAAGGACAAGATTCCTCAGATAACGCTGTCTAATTTTTATTTAAAAAAATTTTTTTTTTCGATTTATAAAGGCACTTGAAAGTTAAAAACCACAATTTTTGTCCAAAACGTCGAGTTATTTGTTGCTCTAAAAATAATAATTTTTCAAACAGCGTTACCTGAGGAATTTAGTAGAGAAATTCTGTGTAAAATCTCAAAACGATCCGTACGATAGATTTTGCAGGATCGTGTACACCAACTTTGAAATGGCAACTTTTCAGGAGAGCGTTTTAAAGTTTGGGACACCCAAAAATTGAATATAAAACACGATTTTGCGGTGTACACGATAACTGCCCACAGAGTCATATGAAATGAAAAAATAAAATTGCATTAGTTAAAGGACAAGATTCCTCAGGTAACGCTGTCTAGTTTTTATTAAAAAAAATTTTTTTTTTCGATTAATAAAGGCACTTGAAAGTTAAAAACCACAATTTTTGTCCAAAACGTCGAGTTATTTGTTGCTCTAAAAATAATAAATTTTCAAACAGCGTTACCTGAGGAATTTAGTAGAGAAATTCTGTGTAAAATCTCAAAACGATCCGTACGATAGATTTTGCAGGATCGTGTACACCAACTTTGAAATGGCAACTTTTCAGGAGAGCGTTTTAAAGTTTGGGACACCCAAAAATTGAATATAAAACGCGCTTACCTACGTTCAACTGCCCATAAGTTCGGAAGTTCGGATCGATCTAAAATTGTTGTGCATTCAGAAAAAAAAGAAAATAAAATGCCAAAAAAAATGTAAATACTATACCCCCCCTTAACAGTTTGATTCCTTCACACTTTAGAGGTGTCCGAATATGTTAAATTTTGATTCGTCCCAAAAAACCACGGCCTCCCAAAACGAATCCGGCTTGTCCACGTGCTGTTTTGCGAACTCCAAACGCTTTTCTTAGTTAATGGCGGAAATTAATTGCTTTTGACGAGCAACTCTACCATGTAAACCAGCCTTGTGCAGGTAGTTTCGGATGGTTTGGGGGCAAACATTTTTTGTTTCGCTTGTTCTCCATTCTTTCGAATTGTTGTTGACGTTGTTTTTTGATTTTTCAGGACTGTGGACATCAATTTCCGTTCCTCACGTGAATACAGATTCTTAGGTAAGTATTAGGTATTTTTGGATTAAACTATTTATTGTGAAAGGTGTTTTTCCAATAATACGACCGATTTCGCGATATCTATGATTTTCCAAACTATAACTTTAGTAAAGATTTTCGCAAATCTAGTGACAAATCTTGACCTCGTTCCATTTTGACCAATCGTTAAAAAAAAAAACAAGAAAGAAAAGCTAACTTCGGTCGGAGCCGAAGTTGATATACCATTGCAGAATATTCTCTAAATTATATTCTTCAAAACTATTCATATGATGCATTCTTAATACTCATAAAAAATCCCAACTTCCTAACTTTAAAAGCACCAAAGTTATAGCATTTCCGATCGTTCAGTTCTATGGCGGCTATAGGATATAGTCGGTCGATCCTTATGAAATTTTGGTCGGATTGAATAATAAAATAAAAAAAAATAAAACCCATAGAAAATCCCAACTTCCTAACTTTACAAACACCAAAGTTATGGCATTTCCGATCAATCAGTTATATGGCGGTTATAGGATATAGTCGGGCGATCCTTATGAAATTTGGTAGGTCGGATTGATTGGCCAAAAATTAAATCCATAGAAAATCCCAACTTCCTAACTTTACAAACCCCAAAGTTATGGCATTTCCGATCAATCAGTTGTATGTCAGCTATAGGATATAGTCGGCCGATCACGGCCGTTTCGACTTATATACTGCGTGCAAAGGAACGAAGGGTGTGTGCAAAGTTTCAATTCAATATCTTTAAAACTGGGAGACTAGTTCGCGTAGAAACAGACATACTCTACCATGTAAACTAGCCTTGTGCAGGTAGTTTCGGATGGTTAACCGAAACGTTTCAATTGATGAAACACATCATCTACGGAGCTATAGAGTGGACGCTGCTAAAGCTGTTTTATCCGAAGAGAAGACGATGAACTGGATTTCTGTAAAACTGGCCTTAATAAGAGCATTCAAGGACCATAGGCCATACGAAGACCTCGTTGACAACATAAACCAAAGGACTTACAAAGGAAGCATCAGAAAGTTCGTAGACGAGCTAAAACGTAAGTCCGCAAATATGATTAATAAATTAGAATTAGAGACAGACCCCACTGATAAATCACTTTATACAGCATCATTAAATAAAACCAAAAGATGCATAAAAAGGAAACTTCCTGATAGATTATTTAATGCATTTTTAAAACGGGATATTTCCACAATTAATAATTTAAAAGAAACATCAATGGTATTAGGACATTGGGATGCAGATAATTTTGAGAGCTATAGATCTGTGCATCAGGATAATCGCAGGAATTCGGAAAATACCCACCAAAATTATTATTGTCAAAGGAATAATTCAAATTATTACCTAAGACACAGTAATAATTTTAATAGTCATTCAAATTCAAATTCGTATTCAAATCCAAATCCAAATTCAAATTATTCAACAGTTCCTCAGTCCTCAGCCTATCCCGTAGCGGAGTGCACGACTGGTTTCAACGTTTTCAAAGTGGTCGTGAGTAGGGGAATCACTGTAATCACCGAAAATTCCATCGAAAGTGTGCGAAAATTTATCAAAAATCAACCGACATCATCATTGAAATTCATGGAAATGGAATTGAACATCTCCAAAACTTCGATTTCTCGCATTTTGAACGAACATTTGTGCTTACGAAAGGTGCGTGCACGGTTTGTTCCGCACAAATTGACTGACGACCAAAAATTGCTCAGAATCCAACATTCGAAGGACATCATTAAAGAGGTCAAAAAAAACAAAAACTTCCCTTACAATATTGTGACTGGTGACTGAAACGACAGAGTGCTGAATGAAAGGCACCGGAGGAGCCTAAACCCAAAAAATCGTGCATGGAGAAGTCAAATGTGAAAACAATGCTGATATGTTTTTATAATGCCAAGGGAATTATTCACACAGAATTTGTTCCTCCGGGACAAAACATTAATGCGGTATTCTACCTTGCAGTTTTGAAGCGTTTGGTGGCCAGTATCGACGTATTCAGCCCGAATATCGCGAATATGAAAGTTGGCGTTTGTTGCACGATAATGCGCCGTCTCATCGATCGACGCTTGTGATCCATTATTTGATCAAAATTCACATTTTAACCATTAACCACTCCCCGAATTCACCTGATTGGCACCATGCAACTTCTTCCTTATCGGAAAAAAGCCACAGATTTTTAGATGTTTTCATATGATTAATATTTGGTGGGTCCTCCCGAAGACTCGATGACAGCTTGTAAACGTCGACCTATGCTTTTTACCAAGTTGCTTGTCTCATTAGAGCTAATTTGATCCCATTCAGCCATCAATGCAGTTTTCAAGGACTCCTTGGACGAAATGACTTGCTTCGGAATCCTTTTCTCAAGAATATCCCACACCTGTTTTATTGGATTTAAATAGTTAATTCGGTGCAAATTCGGTAATTTTTTTTGAATTTTTATTGGCGATAATAATCTCAGCTCAATTTTGGTTTTTGCATGTGATAGGGCAACATTTAAACAACATGTGTGAATTTTTTGTCATCCAAAAATATTAAAAATTGAGTGAGATACAGGCAATCCCCGGCGACGCCTCGAAGAAAACACGATTTTGCGGTGTACACGATAACTGCCCACAGAGTCATATGAAATGAAAAAATCAAATTGCATTAGTTAAAGGACAAGATTCCTCAGGTAAACGTCCAATAATTCTCCAGGTGCACCTGTCAAGAGACAAAGAGAAAGCGATAGCAAACATAATAGGATGAATGTAAATTTTCAGCAAACAGCCTCGGAGCCAGAAAATTTTACCCTTATATTAGAGTAGGCAAAAAAGGTAAGCTTCTTAAAGCCATGGTAGACACAGGTTAATCTTTCAATATAATGAACGAAAACTTAGGGGATCTTGAAATTAACAATGAAAAATTAAAAGTCTATACAATAAACTGATCATTAGAATTAAAAAAGAGTGTAATGATAAAACCAAGTAAAATTTGTACAGATTTTATTTACATTAATTTTCGAACAATTATGATGTTCTAATGGACGGGATTATTTAACAGGATGTAAAGCTAAAATAAATTTCGAAGAAGGAACAGTAACCTTAGGTGAAGATAAGTTAATTTTCATGTATGGTGATGATGATAAGAAGGATAAGACCGCAATAAAATGCATTAATCCACCCTCATCCGAGGATCAATCTTTTAATTTCGCCATTGATAATGAACTTCCTGAATGCAATGAATTCAGTTTAGAGCATTTAAACAATGAAGAAAATAAATGTTTAAAAAAGGTTTTATTTGAATATTCAGTACAAATAAGCCGACGAAAATTTGACTTTCACAAATACAAATAAACATAGTTGACGCCGCTTGAACGACGGCCACTGGGAGTTGCCTTTAACCTGCTATACCGCACCGAAACAAGAAATAGAAAGATCTTGTAGCGTAAAATGGTATTGAACAGACAGATTTTATTCTGTAGGAATATTACAAGTTTATGATTAAACCCTACACATACAAGTTAACTTTACCGCAGTCTCGCCTCGCAGCTTCTCTGACCTCGTTGATCGGAATAACTTGGGAGCGGGAAACTTAGCTTTTCCTAACTTCAAGCTGTGTGACCATATTCACTAAACAGCGAGAATCCTCAACCGGTTACATTGAACTAAATATAATCTCTAAATTGTGGAGCTACATTTGAATTGCCCGACAATCGATAATTGGGTAAATCCGTTCCGCGACATCCCCACCCCCGTGAAGCAGCTGCATTCACCACGTCCAAAATAGCTAACTTGGAGACGGGACGCATAATTAATCTAGCTCGATCGTCGCTGGCAATTGGCACCGCTGCTCGTCGTGGAACTCCGTCAGCTTCTGGGTACACTTCCTCCACGACGCCTTTTCTCTATTCCCTGCGAGGGACGGCCGGATCACATATGTACACTAGATCCCCACGACGCATTGGCTCGACGCGCTCACACCACTTCTGTCTGCGAATGAGCGTTGGTAGATACTCGTGTACCCAACGCTTCCAGAATCGGTCGCTCATCATCCGCGCTATACGCCACTGCTTCCATGTGGCGCACATCTCTGGCGGGTGTCCGCGATCTGAAGGGAGGTCCGGAACGTTTGCTACTCCTCTCAGCATGTCGTTCGGCGTCAATGGAGCCTCCTGGTCCACCGTGACTGGCAAATGGGTAAGCGGACGAGTTGACATATTCTCCGCCTCGATAAGGAAGCTTTCCAGAACGTGTTCCTTAGGGGCCACCTCCTTCACGGTATGCGCCAACACCTTCTTAACGCATTGGACCATCCGTTCCCATACGCCTCCCGCAGACGGGTGAGCCGGGCAGTTGAAGATCCATTCGATTCCTTTGGATGACAGTTCACCCTGGATCCTTTCTGGCTCGAAAACTTCATCGAACCTTCTGGCTTCACGATTGGCTCCGATGAAATTCTTCCCGTTGTCGCTTTGCAATTTAATCACTGGTCCTCGGCGGCACATAAAGTTCCTCATAGCGATTATGCAGGAATCTGTCGACAGATCGTGGGCCATCGTCACTTGCAGTGGCCCAAAATAGTCCAGGCCGGTGTATTTAAATGGCCAACCGTTGGCCTCGAGCCGGTCCTTTGGCAAGGGACCCATTAGTGGCGGAGCTGGTTGCGCTCTCCGAAGTTTACATAATTGGCATCTGGTTATAACCTTCCGTAAAAGTCTCCTTAAATTTGTTATCCAGAACTTCGTCCGGATTTCGCTAATGGTCGCATATAGGTTTTGGTGCTTCATCTTCCTGTGGTAGTGATCGGTGATCATCTCTGACAGTGCGTGCTGGTGCGACAGTATGATGGGGCGCCGTGTGTTAACTTGGACACAACCGGCGGCATCGATTCTTCCACACGCACGTATGATTCCATCGTCGTCAAAGTATGGCGAAAGTCCTCGTAACTGACTGTCTTTCGCTACGGCTTTCCCTTGAGTTTCATCCGCGAACGCTTCTGATTGCGCCCGCCGGATTAATAGGCGCTCTGCCTCAGCGCACTCAGCAGCAGAAAGACCGTACTCCTCATGTACGTCACGCAGCCCACGGCACTGTCTAATGAACCTCAGGACCCATGCTGTCGATCTGACCAATCGATCGTAGCTCGAAAACCGATTGGCTCGAATCCACGAAAATGTGCAGCTGTAGCTCACGCACTTGTCCTACGCCGAAATAGTGGTGCGGAGACCGGAACTCTCTCACGTAGTTCATCTCCAGCCGCCAGCTCCCGAATGCTGTGGCTATCTCAACAGGCAGGGGCTCGTCCCATTCCACTGATCTCCTCCAGGTTTCCCTCATCAACAATTTGGCGGTCACCATGTAGCAGCTCAAGAATCCGAGCGGGTCAAATGTTGACATAACGAGGCTGAGCAATTCTCTTTTGGTGGGGCTACGTTGCCCAGTCATCACACTGCTGGGTACCCTGTGGTACTTTATACTGAATTTAAAGTCGTCAGTCGCCGGCTGCCAGTACATGCCCAGAATCTTCTTCTCAGCTTCGGTCCACTCGACGATCTCACTGGATCCTAGTGGGTCCAACGCCCTGGCCACACCTTCCGAACTGGAAGAAAACCGGCACAAATCGAAACCAGCACTAGCATGAATTTCCTTGATCCGGGTTGATACAGAAATAGCTTCGACATTGTTTGAGAAGCTATCTACGTAGTCGTCTACATAATGGTACTCGTTGATGGCCAGGACCGCGCGGGGGTCTGTACGGGCGTACCTTGAAGCATTAACTGTTTTCACAAGATGCGCTGACCACGGCGAACAAGCTGCTCCAAACGTCATCACCATCATTTCATACAGATCTGGATCCCGCTGGTCATCTCCATTTCTCCACATGAATCTCTGGGCGCATCTGTCTTGAGGCTGTATAAAGACCTGATGAAACATCTCCTTAATATCTGCGCAGACCCCGACGGCTCCTTCTCGAAAGTGGAAGAGCACGGCTGGCAGAGACTTGTACTGCTGTGGGCCTTTGAGCAGCGCTGAGTTGAGGGATATGTTGCCGACCTTTGCTGCGGCGTCGAAGACTAGACGGATCTTACCAGGTTTATTTGGATTCTCGACCCCGAAATGCGGCAGGTACCAGTCGTGGTACCTGACATAGTCCTCCATAATCCTATTGTAGGCCCGCGCAAATTCCACGTCGCGCTTCATTTTTCGTTTGATGTTGACGGGTCTCTTGAGAGCCATGTCATAACTGTTTGGCAGTCTCACCTCGTCATCCTTCCATAGCAGCCCGGTTTGATATCGTTGGCCCACTCTCTTAGTCGTCCCGTTAAGTATTCCCAAAGCCCGTGCGTCGCCACTAGCTGCGACTGGTGGCGCCGGCTTTACTACAAAGTTTTCTGTTTCGAAGTAGTCGGTGACCATCTTGTCCAGAAGACGATCTTGTGGGATGGCTAAGAGGCACGATTTATGAGTCGGTGAACTTACTTGTCCTTTCACCGGCTCGAACACCACCCATCCAAGCGTGGTGGCGGCTGCATATGGTCCTCCTGTTCCAAGGCTCCTATTTTTCATAGGCATTCCCAAGTGTGCATGGTCCAGTCCAATCAAAATCCTCGGGGCCGCATTACTGTTGGGCCTCATCGGCAGGCGTGCACCAGCCTTCGCCGTCTTGACATCTTCTCGACGCAGACTTTGCATCGGCGGATTGAGGTTTGGGACTGCAAACACGTTCCTTACGCTCGCTGGATGACTTGCCACCAAACCATTGGATATTGAGCTGCCGATTCTCACCTTTCAGGTCTAGGCTTCGAATGAGCTCGTCATCTATCATGGTTACGGAAGATCTCTCGTCGAACAGCGCGTGGATACCTACTTGCTTGCATTCCCCGTACAGAGTCACGGGCAGAATACGGTGTTAAGAGGAGGATTTATGGTTCACAGTTTTTTTGTTATAATCAAGCGCACTGGCTTAATTGAATTTATCAATACGTTTATTTTGGTACTCCTTTTGTTTGCCGTCGTCTCTCGACTGCCGGCCAATAATCTTTTCTTCGCTTAGCTCTATGTTGCGCAGTCGGCGCTGTCGGTCAAGCCGGCAGCGACGCAACCGCCTTATATATTAGCTAATGTTTATCTCTGAGAGCGGTGCCCAGAGAGAGGGAATGGAATGTTATGTGCATACATGGGTATATTTGTTGCAGTCGCCAAGCTGTGGGAATAAGCTAGCGCGACCTATCACTCGCTGATGGCGTGTGTTGTCAAATTACGTTTGCACTTGAAGAGTGCTGATCCTGCAGAATTGACTAACATTGTTGCCGATGGTACAGTGTGTATTCTGTATGTATGCACACTACATCTCCCTCCTTTTTAAAAATAACGTAATATATGAAGTTATTTTATTATAATATTATATATATATATATTAGATTTGTTTAATCTCGTAGCTTTGTTAGTGTAATTTACGCTCTCTATACTTGCTAGAACTCTTACTCCCTCTCAATCTCTCCCGCTCTATTTTATAACTGTAATTTACTCTCTATAAACTTCTGGTAGACTTTTTCGTTTATTTCTCTAACCCTCTCTCTCTCTTGCATGCTTTACATTGCATTTGTTTATGATTAAAGTTGTTGTGTTGCACAAGCCACGCTCAGTCGATATAAGATTTATTCTCTCGTGCTCTCTTTATTCGATTTAATTCGTGATCTCGCGCTCTTACTTTTTTCGTGTTTTGTCCCCTTGTGGTTTTTGGATTTGATCCCAGTGCCAAATTTAATTTGAGGAATTTTTCACTAGCGTCGCTTGTGAACAGTTGTGTTTACTTTTGTGCTCTGAGTTTTTGTATTTTTTCTGTGATTTTGTGCGAGTATTTTGTGTTCATTTATTTACAAAGCTTAACTTAATATCTGTGTTAGAAATTTTAAATAGATCTCAAAGTAAACGGGTATGTGTTTATAATTGTTTTAACATTTCTATTAGATTTGTTTAATCTCGTAGCTTTGTTAGTGTAATTTACGCTCTCTATACTTGCTAGAACTCTTTTACTCCCTCTCAATCTCTCCCGCTCTATTTTATAACTGTAATTTACTCTCTATGAACTTCTGGTAGACTTTTTTGTTTATTTCTCTAACTTTCTCTCTCTCTTGCATGCTTTACATTGCATTTGTTTATTGATTAAAGTTGTTGTGTTGCACAAGCCACGCTCAGTCGATATAAGATTTATTCTCTCGTGCTCTCTTTATTCGATTTAATTCGTGATCTCGCGCTTCTTACTTTTTTCGTGTTTTGTCCCCTTGTGGTTTTTGGATTTGATCCCAGTGCCAAATTTACTTTGAGGTATTTTTCATATTCTTATTTTTTTATTTGCTTTAAACTTACAATGGCTCTTGTCTGTTCTAAGAAAAATTGTACTCTTGCGTCTTCAACTAAAGACCCTTTTATTTTTTGCTGACTCTGCGATTCGATGATGCACATTAAATGTGCAGGATTTACTGGCAGAGTCAAAGATTTCATTGATCTTAATTCTGGTCTTATGTGGTCATGTGGGTCCTGCAAGGAAATGGTAGTTGAGATGAGCGGTTTTATGAAGCAGACTCGAGACAGCCTATTGAATATCTCAGGAGCTTTTAAACAACTCAATGAGGGGTTCAATTCCGTCTGTGCCCAGTTTAATAATAAAAAATTATTAACCGAGTCGCCTAAACGTAAAAAAGGCAGTTTAACCGCCGTTAATATGATTGTGGAATCCACCCCAAATCCGAACTTGGTTGCAGCAGTTTCTGTTGACACAGGGGTAAATGAACCAACTGTGCCTATGGATACAGCTAGTTCGTTTGGAGTCCCTGTTTCCAGAATAAAATCTACAGTACTGGCTAAGTCAAAGAATTCGTTGCCGACCGTACCTACAGGTACAGTAGGCGCCGTTCCTGGTTCTCAGCCCAGTGAGGTTCAGACTGCAGCTGGGGGGCGTAAGAAACTTTCAGTTGTTCTAGATTCACCCCAGATACCACATCTGAGGATGTTTTGGAATTTATACGTGAAAAATTCCCATCTGAGGATATTGCAGTTGAACAATTTCGATTTTCATACGCTCGTAGGATATCGTCTTTTAAAATATTTGCTCCGCCTGATGTGTTTAATGTGTTACTTTCTGAAAGTTTTTGGCTTAATGATGATTTAGTAATTAAAGAATTTGTTCCAAATAAACCGAGAACAAATAACAGGCCTTCCACTGTGCCAAAAAACTAAAAAGTTTATTCTTGGCGTATCAAAATGTTAGGGGGCTAAATATGAAGCTACACAAGCTTTATGCTGACTCCTCTGCATTCACCGAAGATATTTTGGCTTTTACGGAAACTTGGCTAAAACCAGAGATATCTGACTATGAAGTTCTGTCAAATAACTTTAATACTTATAGGACCGATCGCCCCTCACGTAGGGGGGGCGGTGTACTGATTGCCGTTACCTCTAGCCTAACATCCGAAAGAATTCTCACTCATATCCCTAACGAAATTGAATTTGTAAGCGTGAAAGTTTCCTTGCAATCTTTATCTATTTTTGTTACATGTTCCTATATTCCACCTGGTTCTGATCTAGTAATTTATGAGCACCATCTGTCCGCAATAAAATCCGTACTATTCCTTCTTTCTAACAGAGACCTTTTGATTATTTTAGGTGACTTTAATCTACCTGATATTTCTTGGTCTCCTCCCACTGACTCACTTGTCGCTATACCTTTATCCGTCCATGATTTTGTAGATGGCCTTTTAGAATTATCGTTACAGCAAGTAAGCTTTATACGAAATTCTTTAAATAGACAATTAGATCTTGTATTTGTTTCACACCCGTCAGAGGTCACGGTATGTAGAATTGACGCTCTTGTTGTACCTGAAGACCGATATCATCCAACAATGAAATTGACAATTTGCCTCCCCTGCTTTGATACCCTCTCTCCTTTAGTGCCCCAACTAAAATGAGATGTTTTCGTAAATGTGACTATAATAAACTTAACGATATGATTTCTCATTATAATTGGACAGACTTGTACAATTGTACAGACATTGAAAGTGCCACTGAACTATTCTATATAGCGTTAAATACTTTTTTTAATGAATGCGTTCCTGATAGGTTTAATTTAAACCTAAACAGGCCTTCTTGGTTTACCAATGCGCTTCAAAGACTTCAAAACCTTAAATCAAATACTTATAAAAAGTATAAAAAATCGGGTAAGCCATCTGATTTTTCGAAATATGTAGTGGCTCGATCGGATTTTAATGTTCTCAACAGTAAATTTGAATTTTCAAATGATCCGAAACAGTTTTTCGACTTTGTTAATGCCAAGTCATCGGCATTGCCTTCATCGGTACGTCTAAACTCAACATCAATGGATTCTGACATTGCTGATTTATTTGCTGAGTTTTTCCAAACCACTTATAGTTCGACAGCTTGGTCAAATTCTAACTACCCTAATTCCTTAAATAGGGCAAATTGTATTTTTACCCCTTTAGTTACTGAAAACTCTCTCTTAATAGATTTTGAAACAACAACGCCGACTTATTCTCCCGGTCCAGATGGACTTCCTGGAAGTGTGCTCAAGTTTTGTGCGTCAACCATTTGAAAACCGAATCTTAAACTTTTTAATTTGTCTATTTCATCATCAGTTTTTCCTACTATCTGGAAGGACTCTTTTATTATTCCACTTCATAAAAAGGGTGCGAAGGCTGATGCCAAGAATTATAGAGGTATTTCCAAATTGTCGGCAATTTCTAAAGCATTTGAACGTATTATCACTTCTCATTTGCAACATTTATGTTCCTCGCTTATATCACCGTGTCAGCATGGTTTTGTTAATATTAATAAATGGATTTCAGAAAAAAATGTAGACTGACGTTATATATACAGATTTTAGTAAGGCCTTTGACTCCGTCAACCACTCTCTTCTCTTATTCAAATTAGATCTGCTTGGGTTTCCTGGTAATCTATTAACTTGGATTTCAAGTTACTTGAATGGTACGACACAGAGGGTTATATTCAAGAATTCTGTTTCAAAATTGATCTACGTGACATCTGGAGTCCCTCAGGGAAGTCATCTGGGCCCTTTGCTGTTTACTTTGTTTATCAACGATCTTCCCTCTATCATAACACATTCTCGTGTACTAATGTATGCTGATGATCTTAAGCTTTGTTTATCATATAATGATATTGCGTCGGGATTTAACTTACAGTCAGATATTGATTGTTTTCATGAATGGTGTGAGTACAACCTTTTAAAGTTGAACTACCTTAAATGCAACGTTATGACTTTTTATAGGGGTACTCCTACGTTTATTAGTTACTTTCTTGAAAATACGCCACTCGACCGTATATATTCAGTTAACGATTTATGTGTTCTTCTGGACCCTTAACTTAAATTTGACTGCCAAATAATGTCCACTGTTAACAAAGCCATGAGTGTTATTGGCTTTATAAAGCGTTGGTCAAAAGAATTTGATGACCCTTATACGACCAAATTATTATTTACCTCCCTTGTCCGTCCTATTTTGGAATATTGTGCGTCGGTTTGGAGTTCACAATATCAAGTGCACATTAATCGTATTGGGTCGGTACAAAAAAAATTTCTTCTATTTGCCCTTCGTAGTTTGAACTGGGATCAAAACGTAAGGCTAACTTCCTACCAGAGTAGATTACTGTTTCTAAATTTACCTACACTTGTAAATTGTAGAAAAATGCTTGGTACTATTTTTATGCATAATCTTATAAGAGGTGATATTGATTCTGCAGAACTCGTAAACCGCCTAACTTTCAATGTTCCTGTTATACTAACAGGAAATTATATCCCTCTAAATTTGCCACGATGTTCATAAAATTTTTGTCTGCACGAGCCCTTTCGCGTTTATGTAATAATTATAACAACCTTTATAATCTAATTTGCATTTCCTGTTCTATCCCGTTATTAAAAACTAATATTTTAACTCATTTGCTTTTCTCTTAATTGTGCCTTTTATTTTTCACTTGTGTCTTGTCTCTATTTAATTTATGTATTTTCCTCGCGAACTCGAATTTTTTGCCCAAATTGATAATAGGGCTAGCGCGTAACAAGCACGTGCTTGGTGTCGTTGGCCCACTTGGTTGTACTGCTCGTAGTGCATCAACGTCCATCAGAATAAAAAAAAATATTTTTCTTAATTAAAACGATGTTTAAAAAAATTATATATTTTTGCTTTTTCTTTTTGTTTGTTTTTTTTTTTGTTTTTGTTTTGATTTGATTTTTTTTTTGTTTAGTGCGAATATATATTTGTATTTATGTATGACATTAAAATGGTCTTACTTAGTAGCAAAAATGGGTTATTTGAAAATATAACAATATTAAATGTCAATAAAAAATGTAATAAAGTTTAATAAAAAATTATAAAATTGTAGTTAAAAGTAAAATTACGAAATATAAATTGGAAATATAATTGGAAAATGTTGTTGTAATGTTCCTTCTTCTTCTTCTTTTTTTTTGTACCCGTATGGTTGATCAGGCCATACGAGATAACAAAGTATTTATACGTGAAAAATTTTAAGCCTATCCTTATAAACAACTTGTTTTTTATTTTTATCGCTCATTACTACTATGTTTTCATTTTCTTTTATTTCTACCACTTTGTAAGGGCCTAAATATTTTTTATCTAATTTATTACCGGTTTCATTTCTCAATTTTTTGTTTATTTCTCTAACTTTCTCTCTCTCTTGCATGCTTTACATTGCATTTGTTTATTGATTAAAGTTGTTGTGTTGCACAAGCCACGCTCAGTCGATATAAGATTTATTCTCTCGTGCTCTCTTTATTCGATTTAATTCGTGATCTCGCGCTTCTTACTTTTTTCGTGTTTTGTCCCCTTGTGGTTTTTGGATTTGATCCCAGGCCAAATTTACTTTGAGGTATTTTTCATATTCTTATTTTTTTATTTGCTTTAAACTTACAATGGCTCTTGTCTGTTCTAAGAAAAATTGTACTCTTGCGTCTTCAACTAAAGACCCTTTTATTTTTTGCAGACTCTGCGATTCGATGATGCACATTAAATGTGCAGGATTTACTGGCAGAGTCAAAGATTTCATTGATCTTAATTCTGGTCTTATGTGGTCATGTGGGTCCTGCAAGGAAATGGTAGTTGAGATGAGCGGTTTTATGAAGCAGACTCGAGACAGCCTATTGAATATCTCAGGAGCTTTTAAACAACTCAATGAGGGGTTCAATTCCGTCTGTGCCCAGTTTAATAATAAAAAATTATTAACCGAGTCGCCTAAACGTAAAAAAGGCAGTTTAACCGCCGTTAATATGATTGTGGAATCCACCCCAAATCCGAACTTGGTTGCAGCAGTTTCTGTTGACACAGGGGTAAATGAACCAACTGTGCCTATGGATACAGCTAGTTCGTTTGGAGTCCCTGTTTCCAGAATAAAATCTACAGTACTGGCTAAGTCAAAGAATTCGTTGCCGACCGTACCTACAGGTACAGTAGGCGCCGTTCCTGGTTCTCAGCCCAGTGAGGTTCAGACTGCAGCTGGGGGGCGTAAGAAACTTTCAGTTGTTCTAGATTCACCCCAGATACCACATCTGAGGATGTTTTGGAATTTATACGTGAAAAATTCCCATCTGAGGATATTGCAGTTGAACAATTTCGATTTTCATACGCTCGTAGGATATCGTCTTTTAAAATATTTGCTCCGCCTGATGTGTTTAATGTGTTACTTTCTGAAAGTTTTTGGCTTAATGATGATTTAGTAATTAAAGAATTTGTTCCAAATAAACCGAGAACAAATAACAGGCCTTCCACTGTGCCAAAAAACTAAAAAGTTTATTCTTGGCGTATCAAAATGTTAGGGGGCTAAATATGAAGCTACACAAGCTTTATGCTGACTCCTCTGCATTCACCGAAGATATTTTGGCTTTTACGGAAACTTGGCTAAAACCAGAGATATCTGACTATGAAGTTCTGTCAAATAACTTTAATACTTATAGGACCGATCGCCCCTCACGTAGGGGGGGCGGTGTACTGATTGCCGTTACCTCTAGCCTAACATCCGAAAGAATTCTCACTCATATCCCTAACGAAATTGAATTTGTAAGCGTGAAAGTTTCCTTGCAATCTTTATCTATTTTTGTTACATGTTCCTATATTCCACCTGGCTCTGATCTAGTAATTTATGAGCACCATCTGTCCGCAATAAAATCCGTACTATTCCTTCTTTCTAACAGAGACCTTTTGATTATTTTAGGTGACTTTAATCTACCTGATATTTCTTGGTCTCCTCCCACTGACTCACTTGTCGCTATACCTTTATCCGTCCATGATTTTGTAGATGGCCTTTTAGAATTATCGTTACAGCAAGTAAGCTTTATACGAAATTCTTTAAATAGACAATTAGATCTTGTATTTGTTTCACACCCGTCAGAGGTCACGGTATGTAGAATTGACGCTCTTGTTGTACCTGAAGACCGATATCATCCAACAATGAAATTGACAATTTGCCTCCCCTGCTTTGATACCCTCTCTCCTTTAGTGCCCCAACTAAAATGAGATGTTTTCGTAAATGTGACTATAATAAACTTAACGATATGATTTCTCATTATAATTGGACAGACTTGTACAATTGTACAGACATTGAAAGTGCCACTGAACTATTCTATATAGCGTTAAATACTTTTTTTAATGAATGCGTTCCTGATAGGTTTAATTTAAACCTAAACAGGCCTTCTTGGTTTACCAATGCGCTTCAAAGACTTCAAAACCTTAAATCAAATACTTATAAAAAGTATAAAAAATCGGGTAAGCCATCTGATTTTTCGAAATATGTAGTGGCTCGATCGGATTTTAATGTTCTCAACAGTAAATTTGAATTTTCAAATGATCCGAAACAGTTTCGACTTTGTTAATGCCAAGTCATCGGCATTGCCTTCATCGGTACGTCTAAACTCAACATCGATGGATTCTGACATTGCTGATTTATTTGCTGAGTTTTTCCAAACCACTTATAGTTCGACAGCTTGGTCAAATTCTAACTACCCTAATTCCTTAAATAGGGCAAATTGTATTTTTACCCCTTTAGTTACTGAAAACTCTCTCTTAATAGATTTTGAAACAACAACGCCGACTTATTCTCCCGGTCCAGATGGACTTCCTGGAAGTGTGCTCAAGTTTTGTGCGTCAACCATTTGAAAACCGAATCTTAAACTTTTTAATTTGTCTATTTCATCATCAGTTTTTCCTACTATCTGGAAGGACTCTTTTATTATTCCACTTCATAAAAAGGGTGCGAAGGCTGATGCCAAGAATTATAGAGGTATTTCCAAATTGTCGGCAATTTCTAAAGCATTTGAACGTATTATCACTTCTCATTTGCAACATTTATGTTCCTCGCTTATATCACCGTGTCAGCATGGTTTTGTTAATATTAATAAATGGATTTCAGAAAAAAATGTAGACTGACGTTATATATACAGATTTTAGTAAGGCCTTTGACTCCGTCAACCACTCTCTTCTCTTATTCAAATTAGATCTGCTTGGGTTTCCTGGTAATCTATTAACTTGGATTTCAAGTTACTTGAATGGTACGACACAGAGGGTTATATTCAAGAATTCTGTTTCAAAATTTCAAAAATAGCTTTAGCTACTGATTTTGCGCTTTTGTTTGGTATTGGTATGGCAATTAAATATTTCGTTAAGTCGCATAAATGCCATAGTTGGAGTCTCTGTTAAAGTTAATGGAGTTTTTGTGTGTTTAGTTATTTTGGATTTCTGGCATTTTGGACATGTCTTTACGTAGTTTGTTATGTCCTTAGACATGTTTTTCCAATAGAAATGTTGTCTAATTTTTGACAAGGTTTTGGCTATTCCGGTATGGCCGCCTTGTAGTGGATCGTCATGATTTTCAATATACAGTATAGCTTCTTTTTCTTTCTTATCTTTTATTATGGTCACTGGTTTGAGTAGCGCTACTCTTAATTTTTTTAATATTTTATTGCCCATTTTTTTTAACGAATCAACTGAAATATTTGCATAGATTTCTTCACACAGTGCCATTTTAAGTTGGCTGATCTTGTATATACCGGCTTCTTTTTCAAGCCTTTGGAAAAATTGACCTAAATCAAATGTACCATTGGTAGATCGCTAACATTTATTCTTGCAATAATTTTACCATGCTTAAAATAGCATTTGAAATCATTTAAATGCAAGGTCACTACTTTCTTTACTTCGTCGTTGTTAAGGACGTCATATATATATATTATAGAAGCTTTTTCAACACACTGCATAGGCAGCTGTGCTTGATTTTTCCCTGCGCAGGGTTTATTCTGTCTGTACCGATTTCCTGTGGTGACTTGTAAGATTTGCTTTTCTATGTTTTTTAGTTCTGTGATGGTTATTCTAGATAACGCATCAGTAACGTAATTGTCCTTTCCCTTAAGATACTCAAATGTAAATTCGTATTCTTCCAAATCTAGTCTTATTCTTTTTAATTTAGAGTTTGGATTAACCATAGAAAAGGGGAATGTTAATGGTCTATGGTCTGTTTTAACTAGGAAATGTCGCCCATAAACGTAAAGTCTGAAATGGTTACTTGCCCAATGTATTGCTAGTAGTTCTTGTTCCGTTGTGCTTTTATTTGATTCTCCTTTAGTAAATGATCTCGATGCATAAGATACAGGAAGCTGTATGCCATTATGTTCTTGTGTAAGGACTGCTCCGTAAGCTTGCTTACTTGCGTCCGTGATTATGCAAAATTCTTTAGAAAAATCGGGGTATTGAAGTAGTGTTGGACTAACTAATTTTTTCTTTAAGTAATCAAAAGCACTTTGGCACTCTGGTGTCCATTCGAATTTAAGACCTTTTTTGCATAATTTAGTTAGTTTTAATGAATCGACGATAATAATTGAAAAATGCAATACATCTGCGGGCGCTATCAGCGTCCGTGGGGACTGGGTATTTTTCAATGACTTCATATTTTTTGTCATCTGACATTATACCTTGATCTGTACACTTGTGACCAAGAAAGGTCACTTCATGCATGAACAAGAGAGAACGCTATAGTCGTGTGCCTCGACTATTAGATACCCGTTACTCAGCTAAACAACTTTAGATTTTGCATTAACATAATTTGAATTAGAGTGACCACAGAAAAAAAGGACAACAAGTTCAAATTATCAATTTGAATTAGGCGTTCTCTTAGCGCTGGCAGCTTTACAGCACGAGCATCAGCACCAGCGATGCTTTAGCGCAGGCAGCATTTGTCCTGCACCAGCATACAAATTAACTATAACTTTAATTAAAGATTCTAATTAATATCGTAAACAATTTATTTTGGCAGAGCTTGCTACTGAGTTCTCACGGGTTCTTATCTTATAAACATTTCCACCCTCGCAAACGGCGAGCCAAGCTTGAGACAGACGTAAACAAATTCCCCCTAGCTAGCCGCCAAAGGCCAGCCAAACTTTAGACTAAACATCCGTTAGAATCCCAACACCGCGAACCCTCTTTTTTAGGCATCGCGTTCGCTTCCAAATTTTCCATGCTGATCACAGCAATCTTAATCGGGAATTAGCTTCGGAAACCAAGACTTCGGAAAATTACGAAGATAAACTTTAAAAGCTTCGATCCCGAGGCAACAATGGAGGAGAACCAACTCAAGCTTGGGCAGTCGTGAAATAAGTCTAAGAATGATTGTATTCTAAGTTTAAGTGAAGTTTTTTAATAAAAATTATATTTTTTAGATACATTCGGTATCGTATTTATAATTGGCGCCCAACGTGGGGCCCGCGCTGTAAAAAATATCGAAATGAAATAAAAGATATTCGCGAGTGTTCCCATAAAAATAAATCATAGACCTGAAAATAAAAAAGGTTTCCATGTAAAAAAACAAAACGTACCGGATAAAAAAAACCAGAGCATAAAGTGAAGATATTATTGTGCTGAGAAACAACTAAAGTGAAAATCTAAAAAACACAATTAAAAGTGCAACACTTTAAATAAAGAAATAAAAAAAAAAGGCCAGAATACGCCAAATAATAAAAGTGAAAAATTACAATAATATATTATATATAAATTATCCAGGAAAATAAACAATCGCAAAAAGTGCAAAAGAAAAATAATAGATATTTCCAATAAAAAAAAAATAAAATAAAATAAAAAATTTAATAAAATACTTATAAAACGCCAAATACAATAAAAAAAAGAGAAAACATATAAAAAACATACAAAAAGCTACACGAAAACAAAAAAAGAAAAAAAAATATAGAAAGTGACACACACAAACAATTTGATAAAACCTAGAAGTACCAAGAAAAGGAACGAAACAAAATTACTGAGAGAAGGCTAAGAAGACCCAGGACCCACCAGGACACAGAAGACAACAAATCGTGAGAGTAGAATTAGCATTATAAAAATATTTAAATAAGAAAGAAATTATTATCTACAATTCTAAACAATATTCAATATATATAAAACTAATCTTCATAAATAAACAAAGATTTTGCTAAAAGTGATAGATTAATCCTGGAAGAGTTAATAAACGCATTACAAAATTTTAAAATGACTGATACATATGGTCCGTCGACTAGCCGAAGCGCTAACAAACAAACACCCGAACAAACATTAACCACAGATTTAATTGTCTGATTGATTGCTAGTAATGTAACCCCTTTACAAGACGAAATAAAAAATGTACGTACCCTGTTAGAGTCAAGAGCTAATTTAGTAACCGAATATCAAGTCGAACAAATTGACGATAACATAACATGCGACGAAACTTTGGAGGTAGTAAAATCCGTTCCCCAGTTTTCCGGAAGTTTAGAAAATTATGTGGGCTGGCGGGAAGCCGCTGAAACCGCAATGGCATTATACGTTCGTAAAAGCCGCAGGTATTTTGTAGCTTTAACCATTTTAAGAAATAAAATAATAGGAAAGGCAAATGATGCCTTAAAAAATCACGGAACGGTGTTAAACCTCGACGCAATTTTAGCCAGGCTCGACTTCGTCTTTAGCGACAAAAGACCTATCCACATAATTGAACAGGAACTAAGCGTCCTTACACAAAATAAATTCTCAGTTATGGACTTTTATAATTTGGTTAATAAAAAATTAACCTTACTAATAAATAAAACCATTATGACTTACGGGAAAGAAAATCCCATTACCACAGAAACAAACCTCAGACATAGGAAAAATGCCTTGAGAGTGTTTATAACTGGCCTAAACGGCTCAATTTCCGGCATGTTATTTTCCCTCAACCCTCCAGACTTGCCAAACGCATTAGCCAGAGTGCAAGAAATGGAAAGCAACCAGATGAGGGCACAGTTCGCTTATCGTTTTAGCGCTCCTCAACGCCGCTTTAACGAAAACCCACGAACTTCATATGATTCATATTATAAATTTGACAACAATAATCAGGGCAATCAATTGCGCCTGAATAGAACCAATGATAATATTCAAAATTATCAATGGCAAAATGCCAACTACCATTACACTAACAAACATGGCTATCAAAATAATAGTTATCAAAATAATAATAACCCTCAAATTACTAATAGCTATAAAAACCCGAATAACTATCAAAATACTAATAGTTATCAAAATCATAATAACTATCAGTATAACAACGCTCGGTTCAATTCAAACCCAACTAATAATGTTTGGACACAAGCGAATAATACTTATCAAAGCAGGAGTGAGCCAATGGAAGTGGACGCCAGCATCCAATTCCAAAATAAAAATTATAATCCTAATAATCAATCATTTCCCAAAGGCTGGCAGTACCAAAACAAAAATAATAATTTCCAAACAAACTCCTATAACCAAGAAAGAAAACTATTTCAACAAGCAGAACAGCCAGCTAAGCGCACACAAGTTGAGTCATCAGCTCAACCAAAAAACAAACAAATGCGCATAAATAATACTCAAGAGGACCATTTTTTAGAAGAACAATAGGCCTGCCACACATTTTTCGGCAGGACAAGAAAATAAATAAAAAATTTAATATTTTGATAGACACAGGAGCTACAGCCTGTTATATAAAAAAAGGCATTTACCAAAACGGGATAGAATTACCTATTTATAAGAGAGTATCCACAGTCAATCGATACTCAATAATTAAAATATACCACTACATAACAATTTTTCAAACAAAACACATATTTTATGAAATAGAAGGTTTAAAAGCAGATTTAATAATAGGATATAATTTACTAAGAAAGATAGGAGCAGTTATTGACATAAGCAATAATACAATAAAATATAATGGGAAAACGGAACAATTGCATTATGAAGAAAAATTAAACTTATTAGAATCAAATAATGAAACAACCATACTTCCCCTAAAAAAATATATACTAGATAGATATTTTAACCATGCAAGTTTTTCGAATAAAAATACAGCTAGCATAGAGAGTTTGGGGTATATAAACCCCGAACAAGCCATTAATGTCAATTCCGACACAATCAGTTTGGGACAATCAAGTTCCGAACGCGCCGTCGACAATATTTCCGACACAGATGAGTCAAACAGTTTGGGATCTTCAGATACCGACCACGCAGTAGATGTCAAGCTCGACTTAAACAAAATAAACATTTCAGAAGACGAAAATATAGGTAGCAACTTCGACAATACCCTCGATATTAATAATTTAGAAAACACTACAGACGAAACAATAATAACCAATTATACAGAAAAAATAGTAAATACAATAAAAAAAGTACACTCAGAAATAAATACGAATCTTCCATTCCGGACAGATTTTAGATGCGAGATAGACACAATTAATGACAAACCAATTTATTCAAGACAGTACCCATATTCAGAAGCAGTAAATGGGTTTGTGAATCAGGAAATAAGTCGTATGCTTGAAGACGAAATCATTAGACCCAGCAAAAGCCCTTATAATTCGCCTATGATTGTAGTATCAAAGAAAGGTACTAATGAAGACGGCACCCCCAAACACAGACTCTGCATTGATTTTAGAAAATTAAACCTCAACACAATTCCGGATAGATACCCCATGCAGGATCCGTCGGTTATTTTATCTAACCTAGGAAAGGCCAAATTTTTTAGTACGATAGACTTAGAATCAGGTTTCCATCAAATCTTGATGAAAGAATCAGACGTAGAAAAAACTTCATTTTCCATTAACAACGGAAAATACGAATTCATAAGAATGCCATTCGGGCTTACAAATGTGCCCAGAATATTCCAGAGAGCAATGGACGATATACTTAGAGAACATATTGGCAAATTCTGCCATGTTTACATGGACGATATAATTATTTTTTCTCACTCCCTCAAAACACATTTAAATGACCTCAATTCGATAATTACCATTCTACACGAAGCCAATATGAAAATATCACTAGAAAAATCCCAATTTTTTAAAATGGAAACATCATTTCTAGGATATGTAGTATCACAGAACGTTATTAAAACAGACCCTCAAAAAATAGAAACCATATCGAAATATCCGATTCCCAAAAATATCAGAGAGCTGCGTAGCTTCCTGGGACTCACAGGATACTATAGAAAATTCGTAAAAAATTACGCGTCCATTGCCAAACCCCTAACCAGATTTTTAGAAGGCTCCAATGGAAAAATTTCAAAGAGAATGTCAAAGAATGTCTCAATTACTCTCGATGATCCGGCAATCCAGGCCATTAACGAACTAAAAGAACAACTAATTAGCTACATAGAACTAGTTCAACCAGATTACACAAAAAAATTTACATTAACAACAGACGCCTCTGATTTAGCTATAGGAGCAGTGCTCACCCAAAGCGGAAACCCAATTACCTTTATATCTAAGACACTCAATAAAACCGAAAGAAATTACGCTACCAATAAAAAAGAACTTCTAGCGATAGTTTGGGCACTAAAAAACTTAAGAAATTATTTATACGGAGTATCAGGACTAGAAATACATACGGACCATCAACCGCTCTCTTACGCTATTTCGGATAAAAACCCAAATGTTGAATTAAAAAGATGGTTTAATTGCATAGAAAGTTTTAACCCAAAAATTATATATAAGCCTGGTACTACTAATGTAGTAGCGGATGACCTTTCTAGAATCGAAATAAATAATATAACAGAAGAAGAGAATGAAGAATCCACGGATTCTGGCACTCAACATTCAGCCGAAAGCAGCTTTGATAACATAATTAACGAAACAAAAAAAACCCCTTAATCAGTTTAAACAACAACTTCTATTAGCAAAAGGAAACTTTACAATACACGAACAAATCAATGTCTTCGACAACAGAAGGCATATCATAGAATATGACCAACCAGAAAACTTAATTACAATTCTAAAAGAATTTCTACAACCAAATATTAGCACAGGAATCCACTGCACCCCTGAAGTATTGTACGAAATTCAAATTCCACTAAAAGATAATTTTACAAATAAATTTCTATATACAAAAATTTTTTTTCAAGATATAACAAATAACGAAGATAAAGCAATAATAATAGAGGAAACCCATTGTCGAGCTCACAGAGGATTAGATGAGAATTATAAACAAATCAGCAGGCTATACTATTGGCCAAACTTATACAAAAAATTAAAGGAATATATCACGAATTGCGAAATTTGTAATACAAATAAATACAACAGAAATCCAACACAAATCCCTATCGGAGAAGCTCCAATTCCAAAAATAGAAGGTCAAAATTTACATATTGATATTTATTACGCACAAAATCTAACGTTTTTAACTTGCATCGATTCATACTCTAAATACCTCGTTGTAAAAGAAATTAGTAACAAAAAAAAACATTGACTCAAAAGTATACGAATTACTTCAAACATTTCCACTAGTAAAAACAATTATGACAGATAACAAGCCGAGTTTCGTATCGGCACATTTTAAATCCTTTTTACAACGTTCTGGAATATCAATTTATTATACAGACCCTAGACATAGCCTATCAAACGGGCAAGTTGAAAGAGTTCATTCAACCTTAACAGAAATAGCTCGTTGTATTAAAGACGAGTACCGCCTCCTAGATTATTCTGAAATTATTATAAGAGCAGCTAAAAATTACAATTTGACAATTCACTCAGTGACAAATCAAAAACCTTACGTCATCTTGTTTAATAAAATAAATCATAGCGACTTACCAGTCAAATTACAGATAGCACAAACTAAAATGTTAGATCATCAAAATAAAAATAGATTACAAAAAAATTATCACGTAGGAGAAGTAGTATACGAAAAAAGATTCGGAGAGAGAAACAAACTAGGTCCAAGATTCAAAAAACAAGTCGTTCAGGAAAACTTACCAAACAAAGTAATAATTAATAATAAAAAAAGAGTTATTCATAAAGATTATATTAAATAATTCATCTCTTACAGACGATGGAAATCCCATTTGTCATCGCTATTTTGATTACTTTTTGCCACTCGGAAATTTTTGACTACACTAACAACGAGTATTTACTACTTAAAAACGAAAACGATGTAATGACTTACGACTCCTTTGAGGACCTATTCCATATTACTAATATAAGTTTTTACAAAGAAATAATTCAAATTGAAAATAATATTAGTAATAAAAGTCCGAATTCTGAATTAGAATGGGACATTGCACAAAATTTAAACATTATAAAATACCCAATAATTAATAATATTTGTAGTTTGTATACATCAAGGGCAATTGCCCAAAATAATGGAAAATTAATAATAGACGATAAGACAGCGTATTGCAACGGAATATTTTATAAGATAACAAATTTTAAAAAATAAATATTTAATAATTATTGTAAACTTTCTAACGAGAGTTCCTGTTTCATAAATTTATTAAATGGAAAAAAAGCAAACTGTTCAAAAATTAGGGAAAAAAATAAAAACTTTGAAAATTTAGATGATGGCGCCATTCTCCTCACCGGAGAAAACATTGTTAACGAGACAAAATTAAACGGCGCATTTCTGATTTTATTTAATGATAGGATCGTCATTAATAACGTAAAATACATTAATGAAAAGCAAAAAATGTTAGAATACATAACACAATATAAATATAATAATTATATGATCACAGACTACATCTTCTCAAACGATTCCGAATTAAGTTTAGATAACATAAACATCATAAATCCATTTTTAAAAATCGGAAATACAAAAATACCCCTAGAGCTAATATTGTTAATATTAATAATTACCTCCTTAATCATATACAAATCACCCAAAATCTTAAACAAAATAATACAACATATTCAAAAAAAACGTACCAAAACAAAAATAGAAATAGAAATCCCAGAACCCGAAAATACAATTGAAACCATTACAGAGAATGAACCCGAAAATAATATAGAAATAACATTTGCTGAACTTAACAATAGAATCTCCTCCCTCGCATCACACTTGTAATAAATCGGGACGATTCATCTTAGGAGGGGGAGAATTAATTATAACTTTAATTAAAGATTCTAATTAATATCGTAAACAATTTATTTTGGCAGAGCTTGCTACTGAGTTCTCACGGGTTCTTATCTTATAAACATTTCCACCCTCGCAAACGGCGAGCCAAGCTTGAGACAGACGTAAACAAATTCCCCCTAGCTAGCCGCCAAAGGCCAGCCAAACTTTAGACTAAACATCCGTTAGAATCCCAACACCGCGAACCCTCTTTTTTAGGCATCGCGTTCGCTTCCAAATTTTCCATGCTGATCACAGCAATCTTAATCGGGAATTAGCTTCGGAAACCAAGACTTCGGAAAATTACGAAGATAAACTTTAAAAGCTTCGATCCCGAGGCAACAAGGGAGGAGAACCAACTCAAGCTTGGGCAGTCGTGAAATAAGTCTAAGAATGATTGTATTCTAAGTTTAAGTGAAGTTTTTTAATAAAAATTATATTTTTTTAAATACATTCGGTATCGTATTTGTAATTTACACACATACGCCATTGTTTGACTCAGACCTCCAATTAAGCTAACTTGATTTGATTTGCATAGTTCTTGGGATATAGTTCGGTATTGACAAATGAAAACCATCGCAATTTCCTTTAATAGAAATCCTTATCGAGAATTAACTTTGACTCTGTTGGGCACCTTCGCCAGCTGTTCCAAAATCATCCGTTAGATGGCGCTATTGTATTGCGCCATCTACCCGGGCCATGAAAGGCGGAAATGTAGGCGCTAGCCAGGCTTAAGCGTTTAATGAGTTTTTGGGCGTTAGAGTGGGCGTGGCAAACTTTAATTAGGCCAATCGATAGGTATTGACGAAACAAATACATATCAATTAAAATTTTCATAATAGCATCAA
This sequence comes from Drosophila prolongata, assembly GCA_036346975.1. NCBI lineage: Eukaryota > Metazoa > Arthropoda > Insecta > Diptera > Drosophilidae > Drosophila > Drosophila prolongata. Next base: position 6,960,777 of record JAYMZC010000387.1, read on the forward strand.
AACTGGGGCCACAGCTTGTGGCTTGTGGGCGTCAGAGAGGGCGTGGCACCATTTTGAAACAAACTTGCGCTGCGTAGGAACTCCTAAAATCTACATGCAAAATGTCAATCTTCTAGCTTTTATAGTTTCCGAGATCTCAGCGTTCATACGGACAGACAGACGGACAGATAGACGGACAGACGGACATGGCTAGATCGACTCGGCTAGTGATCCTGAACAAGAATATATACTTTATAGGGTCGGAAACGCTTCCTTCTACCTGTTACATACTTTTTATTTTTTTTTTTTTAACATAATGTGAATTATAGTGACCACAGGAAAAAAGGACAAAAATTTCAAATTATCAATTTGAATTCGGCGATCTCTTAGTGCTGGCAGCTTTACAGCACGAGCATCAGCACCAGCGCTGCTTTAGCGCAGGCAGCTTTTGTCTTGCACCAGCAGCTGTGTTTATGTTTATGTATGTTTTTGAGTGCAATAAATTGACTAGAAATACATACATACATACATACTTATATTGGCTAAACACATACATTCTTAAATAGTATTATGTATATTAAAGTCTAAATGTTTGCACAACACGAGTAACAGGTATTTCGAATAGCTTTCTTTGAAAGGAGTTATCTTTGCCGGGCAATTGCAACTGTGTACAATGTGAATACTTACATATGTACATATATGCTTACATACATACACACATTCGCCATTGTTTGACTCAGACCTCCAATTTGGCTAACTAGATTTGATTTGCATAGTTCTTGGGATATAGTTCGGTATTGACAAATGAAAACCAACGCAATTTCCTTTAATAGAAATCCTAATCGAGTATTAACGTTGACTCTGTTGAGCACCTAGGCCAGGTGTTCCAAAGTCATCCGTTAGATGGCGCCATGAAAGGCGGAAATGTAGGCGCTAGCCAGGCTTAAGCGTTTAATAAGTTTTTGGGCGTTAGAGTGGGCGTGGCAAACTTTTATTATGCCAATCGATATTTATTGACGAAACAAATACATATCAATTAAAATTTTCATAATATCATCAAAACTGTGGCCACAGCTTGTGGCTTGTGGGTGTCAGAGGGGGCGTGGCACCATTTTGAAACAAACTTGCGCTGCGTAGGAACTCCTAGAATCTGCATGCAAAATGCCAATCTTCTAGCTTTTATAGTTTCCGAGATCTCAGCGTTCATACGGACAGACAGACGGACAGACAGACGGACATGGCTAGATCGACTCGGCTAGTGATCCTGAACCAGAATATATATACTTTATAGGGTCGGAAACGCTTCCTTCTACCTGTTACATACTTTTGCACGAATACAATATACCCTTTTACTCTACAAGTAACGGGTATAATGAGCAACCGTTTTACAAAAAACCATACAAATATCCTCAAGCTTACGACCAAGAAGTCGATTCGCAAATGAGAGATATGATAAAACAGGGAATAATTCGAAAGTCAAATTCCCCTTATTGCTCACCCATTTGGATAGTACCAAAGAAAGGTGATGCATCTGGAACAAAAAAGTTCCGTATCGTAATTGACTATCGTAATTTAAATGAAATTACGGTAGATGACAAATACCCTATTCTGGTCATGGATGAAATATTGGACAAACTTGGTAGATGCCAATATTTTACCACTATTAACCTTGCAAAAGGTTTTCACCAAATACAAATGGATGAAAATTCTATTCCAAAGACAGCTTTTTCCACCAAAAATGGCCATTATGAATATACTCGAATGCCCTTTGGATTGAAAAATGCCCTCTCTTAGAAGATTTGATCTACAAGGATTGTTTGGTCTACATGGACGATATTATCGTGTACTCCACTTCATTGGAGGAACATGTATTATCCTTGCGAAAGGTATTTGAAAAATTACGAGAAGCTTCAACTCGACAAATGCGAGTTTATGAAAAAGGAAACAGAATTCCTTGGACATATTATAACAACAACTGGTATAAAACCAAATCCTCTCAAAATAGAGGCAATACAAAATTTCCCTATACCCAAATCCCCAAAAAAAAAAAAAAATTTTTAGGTCTTTGTGGATTTTATTGGAAATTTATCTCAAACTTTGCTAAAATAGCAAAACCAATGACAGCAATGCTTAAAAAAGGCGTAACTTTAAATATAAAAAATAATGATTATGTACAAGCGTTTGAAAAACCTAAACTCTTAATAATGTCCGATCCAATACTTATATACCCAAATTTCGAAAAACCATTTTCATTAACAACAGATGCAAGTAATATTGCTATAGGAGCAGTATTATCGCAAAATCATAAACCAATCTGTTATGCCAGCAGAACTCTTAATGAACAAGAAATTAATTATTCAGCAATAGAAAAAGAACTTTTAGCTATTGTCTGGGCCACCAAATATTTCAGGTCCTATCTTTTTGGCAGAAAATTTCTAATTCTAAGTGATCACAGGCCTCTAGTTTGGCTCATTAATATTAAAGAACCTAATATGAAATTACAACGCTGGAAAATCAAACTAAATGAGGAAGCCTATTTAGGAGAGACTTCCAGTAATTCAAATACAATAACAACAGTAGCTACAGATCATAGTGCACCAGAAGATAACCAAAACCACATTTCAATAACAGAAAGACCACTGAATTATTATAACAGACAACTAGAATTTATAAGAGGAGACTTAAATGAAGTCGAAGTAATAAATTATTTTCATAAAACAAAAATTATAATAACATATAAAGAGATGACAATAGAATACGCAAAACAATTAATAATTGAATACTTTTCTAATAAGAAAAGCGTAATATACTTTCTATTGAAACAGACTTTTTAATTTTTCAAAAGGCATACGTTGAAATTATTTCCCCAGATAACTTAACTAAAACAATGAAAACTAATATTAAATTAATAGATATTAATACTTACGCAGAATTCAAAGAAATTATTATTAAAACACACAGAGAACTATTACATCCAGGAATAGAAAAACAAACAGCACTTTTTAAAGAAAAATATTATTTTCCCGATCACCAAAAATGAATTCAAAATTTTATTAATGAATGCGAAGTATGCAACATCGCAAAAACAGAACACAGAAATACTAAATTATAATTCGAAATAACCCCAGAAATTTTTAATCCAAGAGAAAAATATGTCATTGATTTTTATATGATAGATAATAAACAATTTTTATCTTGTATAGACATTTATTCAAAATTTGCCACCTTAATAGAAGTCAACAGTCGAGATTGGTTAGAAGCAAAAAGAGCATTAACTAAAGTTTTCAATGAAATGGGTAAACCAAGCAAAATTAAAGCAGACAAAGATTCAGCTTTCATGTGTGCAGCATTGCAACTTTGGTTAAAATCTGAAGATGTTGTTATTGATATAACAACAAGCAAAAATGGAATTTCTGACGTTGAGAGATTTCATAAAACGGTAAATGAAAAGTTAAGAATCATAAACAGTGAAACAGACATAGAAAATAAGCTAACAAAATTTAAAACTATTCTTTATGTCTATAATCATAAAACAAAACATAACACGACAGGCTGAACTCCTGCAGATATTTTTATTTTCGCTGGAACTCCAAAATATAATACACAGTCAAATAAAATCACTAAAATAGAAAAACTGAATGAATCACGAAATAAATTTGAATTTGATACTAGATATCGACAAGCTCCACTAGTAAAATCAAAAACCACTAATCCGTTTAAAAAGACAGGAAAAATCACAAAATTAGATGATAATCATTACGAAGTTAACAGAGGAAGAAAAATAATACATTACTAAATATAAGAAAACAAAGAAAATTAACGAAAATAATTACGATAATTCCAGATGCACGCCAAATGAAAACCAAACCTAACTTGTTGATCAACACTATCAACATCTTATTAATTTTAATACATTTTACAAAACTTACCAATCGCCAAAATTTGGAAATCAATCCCGTTCAAGCAAAAAACGGTTATTTAATATTTAAAACAGGAACCTTGGACTTACCAACTAATTACGAATATCATTGCTTAACCGTCAACTTAACCAAAACTGAACTAACGTATACTAATTTAATTAAACAATCAGAAGAATTTTCAGGTTTAAAACAAAATATACACTTCACAGAGAAATTAAACAGAGAAATTAATGAATTAGAATTGCAAAACGTAGCAAAAGAGGTCTTATAAATTTTATAGGCACAACATACAAATATCTATTTGGAACATTAGATGAACAAGATAAAGAAGAATTAATAAATAAAATTGAAAATTTAGAACAAAACACAATTCAAGTCAATGAACTTAATAAAGTAATAGATGCGGTAAACAAAGGTATTGAAACAATAAATCATTTAAGCTTGGTCTATGATGTAGACGAAAGGCTAGCATTACTTATTTTTAATCTACAAGAATTTACTGAATATATAGAGGACATAGAACTAGGAATGCAACTTACTAGACTAGGCATTTTTAACCCTAAATTACTTAAGCATGATACTTTAACACATGTAAATTCAGAAAAAATTAATAATAATAAAAACCTCTACTTGGTTACAAACCAATACTAATAAAATATTGATAATTTCTCATATCCCAAAAGACATTATAAAAACTTCAATATTCAAAATTTTGCCTTACCCAAATGAATTTAATGACATATTAACAGAACCTTTAGAAGACAAATACTATTTTCAAAATAATCAAATATTTTCATTTAACACAAAAGAAAGAGTTACAAATAAATGCATTATAGGAATATTAAACCAAGCCAATGCCGAGTGTAAATACACAAAAATGTATAAAAACAAGAGAGAACGCTATAGTCGGGTGCCCCGACTATCGGATACCCGTTACTCAGGTAAAGGGAGTGCGAGGGAGATGGAGATAGAGATAGAAACTTTGATCACGCATAACTTTTTAACGAATGGTCCGATTTGAAAAATTTCTTCTACATTTCGATAGGTATTGATAAACACAATAAAACTGCATTTTTACTTTTCCGAAATATTTAAATTTTTAAAATCGTATATAAGCGATTGTGGGCGTTAAAGGGGGGGTGGCACCTTTTTTAAACAAACTTGCGCTGCGTAGGAACTCCTAGAATCTGCATGCAAAATGCCAATCTTTTAGCTTTTATAGTTTCCGAGATCTCAGCGTTCATACGGACAGACAGACGGACAGATAGACGGACAGACGGACATGGCTAGATCGACTCGGCTAGTGATCCTGAACAAGAATATATTTTTTATAGGGTCGGAAACGCTTCCTTCTACCTGTTACATACTTTTTATTTTTTTTTTTTAACATAATGTGAATTATAGTGACCACAGGAAAAAAGGACAAAAATTTCAAATTATCAATTGAATTCGGCGATCTCTTAGTGCTGGCAGCTTTACAGCACGAGCATCAGCACCAGCGCTGCTTTAGCGCAGGCAGCTTTTGTCTTGCACCAGCAGCTGTGTTTATGTTTATGTATGTTTTTGAGTGCAATAAATTGACTAGAAATACATACATACATACATACTTATATTGGCTAAACACATACATTCTTAAATAGTATTATGTACTAGCAAGGTAGCCCGCAGCTTCGCCTGCGGAAATTAAGATTAGCAATTTCCTAACTATATCGCTTAAAACTATACTTTTGATTAACTTTTTTATTTGCTACTTTATTTAAACTAAAACCATTCCACATTTCCACACCACCATAGAGGTGGAGGTTTTGGCGCGTTTTTTTTTTGTGGTTTCCCCATGAGGCCTATTCCACAGTGCATTTTAATTAGAAATGTTTAACATTTTTGCAAGACTTCTCTATAAACGATATTTTTTGATTTTCCTTCTGGCGCTAAAATAATTAAAGACTCAGAGGAGCTAACTCTTGAACAGGCCACATAAAACTGACCATGAGAGAAGCAATCGTCCCTTAAATCTAGTCCAGCTAGTTTTAAGGTCTGACCTTGCGATTTATTTATCGTTATTGCAAAGCAAACTTTTACAGGGAACTGAAGTCTTTTAAACTGAAACGGTAGATTTGATGGTATTAGGGGTATTCGTGGTATAAAAACAATTTCTCCTTTGGCACTGCCAGTAAAAACCACAGCTTCGATTAAATTGTTATGAAGAGCTTTTACTTGCAATCTTGTACCGTTACATAGTTTTGGAGGTCTTAAATTTCTCAACAGCATAATTGGTGCACCAATCTTAAGCTTTAGAATGTGTAAGGGAAGTCCAGGTGGATTTTGTTGGTTGAGAAATTCAACCGGAAAATGAACTGCTTCATCAACTTCAGTGACTGAATCAATAGACTTATACGTAACTTCAATACCATCAAATGATTTTAACAGTATATTATTTATTACCACAGCTCTATCATTTCTAGCAGTTAATATTGCTCTCTCCGAAAACCAATCTAATGATTTGGTTGAGATTTTTGAAATTTCCGGAAATATATTTGATGTGAGCTCCTCAAGGGAAGTTACAACAGTTCCTAAACCTGAAGGAATAATTATTTTTCCTTCGACAGTTGGAAAAAGACCGTCTCCAATTCGCAATAATGTATGTGCAAAAATTCCAGCAGTTGTATCGCCTTTTAAATGCACACGCATGTTTTTTGTTAGGCACAATTTTTGAATAGTAGGCCAAAGAAATGATGATTTTAAGCAGGCTTGTATTTCATCTGCCCTTGTTCCTCGAGGAACTACAGGAAGCGTTTGACGAAAATCTCCAGATAATAAAACCGTCATACCTCCCATTAGAAAATCATTACCACGAATATCTTTCAACATTCTATCCAACGCTTCAAAAGCACTCTTATGAGCCATTGTGCATTCATCCCAAACAATAAGTCTACATTCTTGAAAAACCAATGCCATATTACACCGTTTAGATATTGAGCAACATGGTGTTTCTACATTTATTAAATCCAATGGGAGTTTAAACACAGAGTGGGCTGTGCGTCCCCCATTTAACAGCGTAGCAGCTATACCTGAAGAAGCAACAGCCAATGCTACATTATTATTATGTCGTAATTTTGCTAACAACAAATTCAATAAAAATGTCTTGCCTGTGCCACCGGGGGCATCCAAAAAAAATATTTCACCGTTTTCATTTGAACACTTTGTAATATTTTTTGAAATGCCATTCTTTGCTCATCGTTAAGAGAATTTTCGTCTTTACTTAATTCGAATTCATTAATATTGTAATTTATTTCGTTTAAATATTCCCTATTTTGAAGTGGTCTACTAACTCTAATCGGTTCGGGCAAACCATAGTCTAATAGACACGTACCTCCAATGGACAGTGTTATATCTTCGATTAAAATAAGACATTTATTAAACACTCTATCCAGTAGATCTTGATTGACTTCTGCCACTATTAGAGAAAACTCGTACAAAATGTCTTCTGAAAAGCTTTCTTTATACATTTCCCAAAGATGTGCGGCATCAGCCATTTGACAATTTACTAACATCACCGCAAATAAATCACGTAATTGAATTGGCGATTTACATAAAGCTGCTTCCTTTAGGGTATATTCCCAGTGTGTGTCATCTTCTAGTAAGCCCAAAGCCTTACATGCCAATTGAAATGTAGCATACGTAATGTTATTAACTGTTTTAAGAAATAAGAATGAGGTGGTCCCCACACTTCAGGAAGAAGTAGTCTTAGGTAATAGCATTCACTATTTTTAGGGTGTATGGTATACACTCGACCTAAAACATCATCCATTCTAATTCCAGGAAAACCAGGTACAATATTACCTCTCTTTCTCCTTTGGAACTTTTTATTGTTCCACGTGAAATAGGAAGGTACTTCAACATAAAGAAGGGTCCTTGCAAATGAATCCGTTTTACAAAGTTCGAAAAACCCAGTCAGTGTCGTTATTGAAGCGTTGGTTAACTGGTTAACTAATTGATTTTGATTATTAGGATCAAAATATATCCGTTGACCATTTTCCAAATGCACGGCCAAATGTACAATTGCCGGATACCTTTCATGTATGGGGAATGCAAGAATTCTCCACACTGCTTCAGAACTACTGATATATCGACCGCTTTGATATAGTTGAACCTCATTAGTAGGGCTTTCCACAGTAAATGTAGCTTGATCACTGCCCTTATTGATGTATTTGCAAACGTATTTAATGGATTTAATTGAACTACAGAGCTCTACATTAATATGAGCCTCAAAGGTCCGCAGGAGAACACAATTATAGGGCACTACCCACCTATTGTCAATTATGTTTCCATTAATTTCCATGGTGAAGCCACCATCTTCAGGTGCTCTTCGCCTATATTTAGGGTAACCATCTTTTCCAGTAACAGTTTCATTAAGCAACGATCGCGGAAACTTTTTGGATCAATTACCCTCGTTCATACAGGGCGATTTTAGGTTTAAGCGGCCACATGGTCCATGAATCATATTAGCCTTAACAATCTCATATAGGAGAGGATCCTTTTCAGAATCTGAAATTTCTGCACATATAATTGAATCAATTTGTTGAGGCGTGATCTTAGACTTTAACCAAATCAGTATATGTGCATGTGGGAGACCACGTTTCTGCCACTCTATCGTATACATAAAGCATTGCACTTCCCCAAACAAACTATGACTATTAATTAAAGACATTATAGCTTTGACCTTTAAATGAAAGACTCGAGCAATGATATCATGCCGATCGTGAGGCTTCTGCCCTAAAAATAGTGCACTTTTAATTTCTTTCCATTTAGGATTACAGGTAAATGTAATAAAAAGATCAGGACGACCATAATAACGAACATATGTCATGGCATCTTGAGTTTTTTCGTGCATGTACCGTGGCGAGCCAGTAAAGGATGAAGGTAAAATTACCATCTGTCCAAACTGTGCTAAATCTACATCATTCCTTGCATCTTGAAGATGTATGTAGCTTTCTGCTCTCAGCTTTTTTTGATTTAGCCGAATAAAATTAAGCCTTTCTGTTTCTATTTTAGCATACATATCAACCAAAAATTGACTAAAGAGAGCTCTAAAATAGTGCAGGTGATTCCATACATTTTCTCTAAGCATTATTCGGAAACTGTAAAAATCTAACGCTGAGACTGTTTCTTAACGTTTTTTTTGAAACGGGGTCAATTTTGGGTATATCTATAGTGTAACCATCTTCTCCATGACAAAACATTAATGGATATTGTAGGGCGTCATAAGATCGGTGAAGTTCACTGATTCTTTTTAACTGATTATTATAACCCTCAATAATAATGTCCCTTTTTTCAAATTGTTGGTCAACTAATACCAAAGCGACCTCATTTGCTTGGGGTGCGTTATAACGACCTCTATGAGCCCTAACAGGCTTTTTATTGGCGTGAATAACCATTTTAAATTGGCTACAATTCTTCGGAACTCTTTTAAGAGCAGTTTTAAAATCCTTAACATATGGATTACTTTCATGCAGCATCAACTGTAGTGATTTAACTAACGCATTTTTAACTCCAGGACTGTTTTTACACCTGAAATCGGCTTCTACATTGTCCTCACCAATAAAATAAATTTGGAGAAACTGAGCTTCTTCTTTAGAAGCTGGCAAAACGCTACCAACTAAGTGGTAAACTTGCCCCTGTACTTTAAATGTGGGCATATAACCTTCATTAATAACTTTTGTCGCACCAAATGAAGTCATTTGAAAACAATTATTATATTTTCTGGTAAGCCCCATAAAATGTGTATGGTCTGGGTGATCACCATTTAAAAGACTTAAAAGAGGATCTGGTAATGTTTTAAGAGATGGAAGCTGGACTTTTCCCTCTTTGCAACACATACCTTTTGACTCTTCCTTCCATTTTAAGGCGCCACAAAATGAGCATCTCTTATTCATTATTCCAATATCAACTGATTTATCAGAATTGTATGCCAGATTTAAATCGTATAAAAAAGCGGAATTATGTTTTACTTTCCACGAATGTGCACTCTTTGTATTCTTTTGTTGTGTTTTTTTTGCAGTTTGAATTTCCTCACGATGCCTAACATGATAGTTCTTATTTTCAATCTTTTTCTGTTTTTTTCGAGAAAAATCAGTAAGTTCACCTCTTCTTTGAATGTTCTTTTTTTTCATAGAAGGAACTTCTAATATATTTTGAGTGGGAGAGCTTCTATCATTAAAGGTTTCAATAGGCTTGTAGACATCATAATGTCCACCAGATAAGCTTCCACTGAATTAATTATATTAATTTTAATTTTTTTTTAAATACCGATCGCTTACATTTTATTTTGCCACATCTTTTGTTTTGCAGTTAAGGGCGTAATGTATTTTGAAGGACAAAAATAAAAACAAAGTGTTTTTCAAAAACAATCTAAAATTAAGACTCTTCATTGTTTTTGTTTATATTTAGATTAGAACTCTTTATTTTTAATTTTTAATTTTTTTTTTTATTTTTTTTAATTACAAATTGAAATTAAAGAATTAAAATTTTAATTTAACAAATATACATTTTTTTAACATTTAAGCCATGCTATGTTTACTTTCTTCTAGTGATGTTATTGCTTGACAAATAATATTAATGTACTATTACTATTACAACCGAAGAATGTAGAAAAGGTAATTTTATGCACATTGGTAACGAAAGGGTTAATAAAAAATCACATACTGTTGACGATTTAGAAAAAGTTTAAAAGAGAATCCACAGTAGACAACGCTTATAAGGAAAGCAAATATTTATGTAAGAAAAATTAAGAAATATGCCAAAGGAAAAGTTAAATGCGTCCCCAATAATACAATTTCCTTTATTTTTATCTTGGTTAACAATTTTAAGAGGCTGTCCATCTATCACCTAATTACAGTTTTGGCGTTTTTTGGGCCCCCAACCCCTCTTTACACACCTTCTTTCCACACATTAAAAAAAAAAAACAATTGGCAAATAATGAAGTATTTGTACACGACCAACAGGTTATGTTTCACTTGAATTAATTACAGCAAACGGTCATTTAATGGGACGTAAAGAAGTATGCAAAAGAAAAAGATTATATTAATAATAAAGACAGGTGGGGGACGCCGTGAATCAAATTGTTTAAACATTTGCATTTGTTTAAACAATATGAGGCACGTGTAATAAAGAGCGTGAGAATCAATTGGTTTGAATATTTAATGTTCTTTTAATATTATCAATGCGATTTGAATTTTAAATGACAAAAATCGGTTACAAAATGTCTTAAATCTGTTGTGGAAATGTAAATTAAATATTCTTTTAGCAAAAGGATATCAGTATTATCTTGATTTTTTGGATATACATATTTCGTGCGTGTGTGTGTACATAGCAGAGCGAATCATTGTTTATTTTTGTTTTTTACAAATCCAAAGTTTGTAGATAACTCAACATTTGAAAACAAATGAAAAGATTTGCGATATAATCGATTTTTTAACCGCGCATTTTAAATTTTTTGTGACTGGTATTTTCATTTTTTCCCCTGCGCGGTCACACTTAAAATGCTACAAACACTCATTTACGACTTAAGCCTAGTATCCAGATCGACAAACGATTACGCTAGCGTAAAAACTTTAATCTTTCCAGTGTGACCAAAAGTTTAAGAGTTTATCAGATTTAAGCGTGCTACGGTCGTACTGTCAATCAGCTGGGTTTGTTGACAAGCAGTTAAAATTTAAATATCGTATTTGCGGGAAAGAGCCTTTAAAAGATATTATCAACTACCTTGGCAAAACAAGTCTGCCGCTGTACAAAGAAATTAAAAAACAATACAATTTAAATTTAACAGTTGTTTTTTTTAATTTACTGATAATTATTTGCTAATTTAAAGTTCATAGCTGCACTTTTATTATGTTTTTTCGTACATTCTGGACCTAAAAAACATTTTGCTCTGACAAGAGGCACCCCAGATGGTATTAATGTTATTTTGTCCTCACATGTAAACACCTGTAATCGACTTTTGTGAGTTTTTTGAGTTTTTCCCTCCATTTCTTATAATGTTCAGTGAGAAGCGCACGCCAAAAGATTAAATTTTTAATCTTTTCGCTAGGGTTCACGTTTCCGCAGACTGGCAACGCTATGGAATTTTCTGGTATTTTTTTCGTCGATCAGGAGACCGACGTGAAAAAAAGGCCCGACGAAAAGTGAACGCCAGCTGTTTGCCTCTCGCTCTCTCTCATGACTGGCGTACGGTTTTCGTCGATCAGGATACTAGGCTTTAATGTAAAGTGCGCCAGCAGAACATACATACAAACATATGTGGAGGCCGTGACGTCACGCATAAGAGAATTGGAAAATATTGGGGACTTGGTTAAGAAGGCTGAATTTCCAAAAAATTTAAATGCAGTTAGTTGCGGCTATGCCATAAGATTATGATCATAATTTTTTTAAACCATTTTAACAACATTTATAACAGAAAAATGGCAAAAGAAAGAATTTTAAAAAAACGAATCGAATTTTGGGGCACTTTGGGGTCGTTTATTGTTTTAATTTGTACCTCACACACGTCTCCTAATTATTTCAGAATTATGCGGATTTTTCTAGATTTTTATGTCAATCCGCTCTGGTAGGAATTTACCACTGACCCATTTTTTATTCGAAGACTTTTATATAGTAGTTTAGATATTAAAGTCTAAATGTTTGCACAACACGAGTAACAGGTATTTCGAATAGCTTTCTTTGAAAGGAGTTATCTTTGCCGGGCAATTGCAACTGTGTACAATGTGAATACATACATATGTACATATATGCTTACATACATACACACATTCGCCATTGTTTGACTCAGACCTCCAATTTGGCTAACTAGATTTGATTTGCATAGTTCTTGGGATATAGTTCGGTATTGACAAATGAAAACCAACGCAATTTCCTTTAATAGAAATCCTAATCGAGTATTAACGTTGACTCTGTTGAGCACCTAGGCCAGGTGTTCCAAAGTCATCCGTTAGATGGCGCCATGAAAGGCGGAAATGTAGGCGCTAGCCAGGCTTAAGCGTTTAATAAGTTTTTGGGCGTTAGAGTGGGCGTGGCAAACGATATTTATTGACGAAACAAATACATATCAATTAAAATTTTCATAATATCATCAAAACTGTGGCCACAGCTTGTGGCTTGTGGGTGTCAGAGGGGGCGTGGCACCATTTTGAAACAAACTTGCGCTGCGTAGGAACTCCTAGAATCTGCATGCAAAATGCCAATCTTCTAGCTTTTATAGTTTCCGAGATCTCAGCGTTCATACGGACAGACAGACGGACAGACAGACGGACAGACAGACGGACAGACAGACGGACATGGCTAGATCGACTCGGCTAGTGATCCTGAACCAGAATATATATACTTTATAGGGTCGGAAACGCTTCCTTCTACCTGTTACATACTTTTGCACGAATACAATATACCCTTTTACTCTACAAGTAACGGGTATAATGAGCCAACCGTTTTACAAAAAACCATACAAATATCCTCAAGCTTACGACAAGAAGTCGATTCGCAAATGAGAGATATGATAAAACAGGGAATAATTCGAAAGTCAAATTCCCCTTATTGCTCACCCATTTGGATAGTACCAAAGAAAGGTGATGCATCTGGAACAAAAAAGTTCCGTATCGTAATTGACTATCGTAATTTAAATGACAAATACCCTATTCTGGTCATGGATGAAATATTGGACAAACTTGGTAGATGCCAATATTTTACCACTATTAACCTTGCAAAAGGTTTTCACCAAATACAAATGGATGAAAATTCTATTCCAAAGACAGCTTTTTCCACCAAAAATGGCCATTATGAATATACTCGAATGCCCTTTGGATTGAAAAATGCCCTCTCTTAGAAGATTTGATCTACAAGGATTGTTTGGTCTACATGGACGATATTATCGTGTACTCCACTTCATTGGAGGAACATGTATTATCCTTGCGAAAGGTATTTGAAAAATTACGAGAAGCTTCAACTCGACAAATGCGAGTTATGAAAAAGGAAACAGAATTCCTTGGACATATTATAACAACAACTGGTATAAACCAAATCCTCTCAAAATAGAGGCAATACAAAATTTCCCTATACCCAAATCCCCAAAAAAAAAAAAAAATTTTTAGGTCTTTGTGGATTTTATTGGAAATTTATCTCAAACTTTGCTAAAATAGCAAACCAATGACAGCAATGCTTAAAAAAGGCGTAACTTTAAATATAAACAAGAAAGGAAAGCTAACTTCGGGCGGAGCCGAAGTTGATATACCCTTGCAAAATACTTTGTATATTATATTCTCCAAAATTATTCATATGATGCATTCTTAATACTCATAAAAAATCCCAACTTCCTAACTTTAAAAACACCAAAGTTATGGCATTTCCAACCGTTCAGTTATATGGCAGCTATAGGATATAGTCGGCCGATCCTTATGAAATTTCGTAGGTCGGATTGATTGGCCAAATATAAAACCCATAGGAAATCCCAGCTTCCTAACTTTACAAACACCAAAGTTATGGCATTTCCGATCAATCAGTTATATGGCAGCTATAGGATATAGTCGGCCGATCCCGGCCGTTCCGACATATATACTGCGTGCAAAGGAAAGAAGGATGTGTGCAAAGTTTGAATTCGATATCTTTAAACTGAGAGACTAGTTCGCGTAGAAACAGACAGACGGACAGACAGACGGACAGACGGACATGGCTATATCAACTCAGGAGGTGATCCTGATCAAGAATATATATACTTTATATGGTCGGAGATGTCTCCTTCACTGCGTTGCAACACTTTTGACCAAAATTTTAATACCCTCTGCAAGGGTATAAAAATAATGATTATGTACAAGCGTTTGAAAAACCTAAACTCTTAATAATGTCCGATCCAATACTTATATACCCAAATTTCGAAAAACCATTTTCATTAACAACATATGCAAGTAATATTGCTATAGGAGCAGTATTATCGCAAAATCATAAACCAATCTGTTATGCCAGCAGAACTCTTAATGAACAAGAAATTAATTATTCAGCAATAGAAAAAAGAACTTTTAGCTATTGTCTGGGCCACCAAATATTTCAGGTCCTATCTTTTTGGCAGAAAATTTCTAATTCTAAGTGATCACAGGCCTCTAGTTTGGCTCATTAATATTAAAGAACCTAATATGAAATTACAACGCTGGAAAATCAAACTAAATGAGGAAGCCTATTTAGGAGAGACTTCCAGTAATTCAAATACAATAACAACAGTAGCTACAGATCATAGTGCACCAGAAGATAACCAAAACCACATTTCAATAACAGAAAGACCACTGAATTATTATAACAGACAACTAGAATTTATAAGAGGAGACTTAAATGAAGTCGAAGTAATAAATTATTTTCATAAAACAAAAATTATAATAACATATAAAGAGATGACAATAGAATACGCAAAACAATTAATAATTGAATACTTTTCTAATAAGAAAAGCGTAATATACTTTCTATTGAAACAGACTTTTTAATTTTTCAAAAGGCATACGTTGAAATTATTTCCCCAGATAACTTAACTAAAGCAATGAAAACTAATATTAAATTAATAGATATTAATACTTACGCAGAATTCAAAGAAATTATTATTAAAACACACAGAGAACTATTACATCCAGGAATAGAAAAACAAACAGCACTTTTTAAAGAAAATATTATTTTCCCGATCACCAAAATTAATTCAAAATTTTATTAATGAATGCGAAGTATGCAACATCGCAAAAACAGAACACAGAAATACTAAATTATAATTCGAAATAACCCCAGAAATTTTTAATCCAAGAGAAAAATATGTCATTGATTTTTATATGATAGATAATAAACAATTTTTATCTTGTATAGACATTTATTCAAAATTTGCCACCTTAATAGAAGTCAACAGTCGAGATTGGTTAGAAGCAAAAAGAGCATTAACTAAAGTTTTCAATGAAATGGGTAAACCAAGCAAAATTAAAGCAGACAAAGATTCAGCTTTCATGTGTGCAGCATTGCAACTTTGGTTAAAATCTGAAGATGTTGTTATTGATATAACAACAAGCAAAAATGGAATTTCTGACGTTGAGAGATTTCATAAAACGGTAAATGAAAAGTTAAGAATCATAAACAGTGAAACAGACATAGAAAATAAGCTAACAAAATTTAAAACTATTCTTTATGTCTATAATCATAAAACAAAACATAACACGACAGGCTGAACTCCTGCAGATATTTTTATTTTCGCTGGAACTCCAAAATATAATACACAGTCAAATAAAATCAATAAAATAGAAAAACTAAATGAATCACGAAATAAATTTGAATTTGATACTAGATATCGACAAGCTCCACTAGTAAAATCAAAAACCACTAATCCGTTTAAAAAGACAGGAAAAATCACAAAATTAGATGATAATCATTACGAAGTTAACAGAGGAAGAAAAATAATACATTACTAAATATAAGAAAACAAAGAAAATTAACGAAAATAATTACGATAATTCCAGATGCACGCCAAATGAAAACCAAACCTAACTTGTTGATCAACACTATCAACATCTTATTAATTTTAATACATTTTACAAAACTTACCAATCGCCAAAATTTGGAAATCAATCCCGTTCAAGCAAAAAACGGTTATTTAATATTTAAAACAGGAACCTTGGACTTACCAACTAATTACGAATATCATTGCTTAACCGTCAACTTAACCAAAACTGAACTAACGTATACTAATTTAATTAAACAATCAGAAGAATTTTCAGGTTTAAAACAAAATATACACTTCACAGAGAAATTAAACAGAGAAATTAATGAATTAGAATTGCAAAACGTAGCAAAAGAGGTCTTATAAATTTTATAGGCACAACATACAAATATCTATTTGGAACATTAGATGAACAAGATAAAGAAGAATTTATAAATAGAATTGAAATTTAGAACAAAACACAATTCAAGTCAATGAACTTAATAAAGTAATAGATGCGGTAAACAAAGGTATTGAAACAATAAATCATTTAAGCTTGGTCTATGATGTAGACGAAAGGCTAGCACTACTTATTTTTAATCTACAAGAATTTACTGAATATATAGAGGACATAGAACTAGGAATGCAACTTACTAGACTAGGCATTTTAACCCTAAATTACTTAAGCATGATACTTTAACACATGTAAATTCAGAAAAAATTAATAATAATAAAAACCTCTACTTGGTTACAAACCAATACTAATAAAATATTGATAATTTCTTATATCCCAAAAGACATTATAAAAACTTCAATATTCAAAATTTTGCCTTACCCAAATGAATTTAATGACATATTAACAGAACCTTTAGAAGACAAATACTATTTTCAAAATAATCAAATATTTTCATTTAACACAAAAGAAAGAGTTACAAATAAATGCATTATAGGAATATTAAACCAAGCCAATGCCGAGTGTAAATACACAAAAATGTATAAAAACAAGAGAGAACGCTATAGTCGGGTGCCCCGACTATCGGATACCCGTTACTCAGGTAAAGGGAGTGCGAGGGAGATGGAGATAGAGATAGAAACTTTGATCACGCATAACTTTTTAACGTATGGTCCGATTTGAAAAATTTCTTCTACATTTCGATAGGTATTGATAAACACAATAAAACTGCATTTTTACTTTTCCGAAATATTTAAATTTTAAAATCGTATATAAGCGATTGTGGGCGTTAAAGGGGGGGTGGCACCTTTTTTAAACAAACTTGCGCTGCGTAGGAACTCCTTGAATCTGCATGCAAAATGCCAATCTTTTAGCTTTTATAGTTTCCGAGATCTCAGCGTTCATACGGACGGACAGACAGACGGACATGGCTAGATCGACTCGGCTAGTGACCCTGATCAAGAATATATATACTTTATAGGGTCGGAAACGCTTCCTTCTAGCTGTTACATACTTTTGCACGAATACAATATACCCTTTTACTCCACGAGTAACGGGTATAAATATGAAACAAATTATATAGAGCCAAATATTATAATTACTTGGAACTTACCGAAAACTATTTTAAACCAAACATGTATAAATCAAGCAATAGTTGTCGAAGGAAATAAAATCGTAAAAGCATTTAATTGTTCTGTACAAATCAAAGAAATCTTAATAACAAATACTATAATGGATTACACACAAACTATTTATGTAAACAATAATGTAACAACGCTGTCAATAAATGAAGCAAAAGCTATAATAAGAATACATACAAGAAAAAATAACACATTTCAAATTATAATACTTACTATTTTAATTGTAATAATTATAATTTTAATTCTTTACTTCATCTATAAATTTAAGAGTTTCCCGAGAAACATTGTAATTAAATATAAAAATCAATACAAAAACAATACTAAGAACCCAGAATTAAACAATATGATGAAAATGAAAATACCCTACAATTAAACGAAAATACTACACAAACTAATATACCCACTCACATATACCCTAATATATCCGCCTGAGGACAGGCTCTTTTCTAATGGATGGGGAAGTAACATACCCACAGCCACATATCTACCACATAAAGTAACATACCCACACCCACATATCTACCACATAAACATATTTACATTACGCATTTGTCACACCCAAAATCATCGGCTCCCAAGAGTCGCCAATTAATATAAACATCCTCTTGAGTTATAAACAAATGATAGAACCCCAAATTGTCGGCTCCCACGATCCCACATTATAAACAAATGTCCCCAAACTCCAAAAAGCTTTTATCCCCCAATACTGTAAAATTGCAGGCGCAGCTCAAACCTAGATCGCTCTCATGCTCAGTGCTCTCATTTTGGACACTCAATTTATCAATAAAGTTCTTTCTCCCAATCGAAGGTTTGATAAGCGCCAGCTTAGTTTATAAGTTCGAGTTTTAAGTTGAATCTTGTAAGGAGCAGACCTATCTCTCCCAGTTCGCGTTTACACTATTTTGATAAATAAAAATTATATTTTTTGCAAAGTGTTAAATCCCGAATTTGTTATTATATATATTTATTTATGTTCGTGGCTAATATAAAAATAAATTAAAATGAGTCCAGATAAGCCAAAATCTCAATTACATGAACAGATCGAAGATTTAGATGATGGCGATGAGTTCGGAGAAGAGTTGGAAGAGCTTTCAATAATAACCAAGGCGAAAATAATGTCGCTTATCTTAGCCTTGAAGACGGCAAGCGAAACCAAAATAATTGGATCAGCTTCTGTAGCCCCAACTAGAGCTCGACTTCCGAATTTGGCATTGCCGAAATTCAGCGGCAAATATTCGGCGTTTAAGAATTTCATTGGCCTTTTCGAAACTCTTGTTCATCAAGACAACAGCATTCCCGTTATTGAAAAATTCAATAACTTAATTTCTTGTCTTTCTGGTGAAGCTTTGGGAACTATAAAGGCCTTCCAAGTCACCGACAGCAATTATGAAAAGGCTATGTAAGTGTATGATAACGAATGTTTAATTTTTATGAATAATATTGTTGAATATTGTTTAGTCTTCCGAAAATAACGCAACAGTCAGCGTCGTTTTTAAGAAATATTATCGACACCGTATCATCTATATACGGTTCTTTTTATCGATAGGAGACGACACCAAGATTTCGAATGCAGTGTTGATCTATCTTGTTTTGAACAGAGTAGACCCAGTGACCAAACAAAAATGGGAAGAACAATTAGATTATGAAAGGTTACCGATTTGGTCCGATTTTGAAAAAATGTTAAACCGCCGATACCAGCATTTATCCGCTGAAGAATCGACAAAACAAAAGCAAAATAAAGTTATGTAGAGCAAGCTACATAATCGTAGCTCATTTTCTTGTTCTTCGTCCAACAGTAAATCCCAGCAAAGTCGTAGCTATTGCAATGCAGGAGACCATATCCTAGCGAACTGTGGTCCGTTTGGTCGCCATTCTGTATTGCAAAGGTTCGACTTTGTAAAATTTGCTTTCTTATGCATCAATTGTATGCGAAAGGGTCACACTGTTTCGAAATGCAAATTTAATAAATGTCGAGTTTGTGGCCGCTCGCATCACGTTTTACTGCATAGATATACAGTGTCCGAAAATAGTTTAGCGTTGCCACCACCCCAAGAGATTCTTTCTCCCTCTTTAAATCAAGATCAGCCTTCCACATCATATGTTATGCATGCGACATCATTGGACAGAGTGATTTTAGCCACGTCGATCGTAAGTGTAAGAACTAAAAAACGGTGAATATATTTGGCCCGAGCACTTCTTGACTCTGGGTGCCAAACGTATTTTATAATAGAGGACCTTGCTCACCGCTTACAGATCCGTAAAGAGGAGTCCTGTATAAACTTACTTGGTATTGGCGAGTCCAATTCTCAAGTTAAGAAAAAGGTACACACAATGGTGAAGACGCGTATAAAGCAATATATTTTATATTTCTTTCATTTTCAAAAGAAAAGACACTTATTAAATGTATGTATTTTTGATTTTAGATAACATATTTATTGGAAGAAAAATACATTGAGTGCGCAGCAAATCTAAAGGAACCGTTTAAGAACATTGAGGACTTTGCTTTTACCTGCGACGGGGTTACAATCACGAACTCTACTCGTGCTTATTTAACTGCAAGCAGTCTGTTTGCAAGCAATCAGAATGAACCATTTTAGTTTATTAACATCTATAAGATTGTTTTTATTTTTGTTTTGTGTGCGTTTTATTCATGTGCTGTAAAATGGTCTTTGTCCAATATGTGTTGTATGTTCATTAAGAAAAGTGGTATTAATTTAAAACATTTTCCTCAATTGATTTAGTCTCACACAAGCGAATATATTTGTTCTCTGTTAAAAAATGCTTGTGAGGAGTTTGGCATTGGGTGTACAAATTGGAGAACCCTCACGACTGATAATGCCAATAAATTGAAGGCAGCAGCAAGATTGTTTGTTGGTAACGGAAAGCACGTACCGTGTCTTGCGCATACTATTCATCTAGTAGTAGATGAAAGAATAAAAGAGATCCCATCCCATCATTGAAAAAACTCCAAACTGGTGAAGGAGTACCTTCCGGTCAGATAAGGACCTTAGTGCAAAATGTTGACACTCGCTGGAATTCGTGTTTAGATATGCTTATCTCATTTATAGGTCTAGCACAGAAAGTGGCATTTGTACTAATAGACCGATCAACTATAGTTAAGAATCTTTCTGAAATGCTCTCAACTCATTATTTAAATATATGTCGAGATTTCTGCCAGTTACTCAAACCGTTTAAAGAAGTTGCAGAGAAGATAAGCGGGAAAAATTACGTGACCGTCAGTTTAGTAATACCACTAATTTCAATTCTGTCAAACAAATTACAAACTTCAAAAGTTGACTCGGTCGACGGACTAAAGACAATAAAAATTGAAACATGAAAGTTATAGACTCTTGAAATTTGTAAAAGCGAACTTTTGGACGCTGTAAAAATGTAATTTTAAAGTTTAAATGCACTTTTGCATGTTTTCCTTTGTGTATATGTGTTAGTACATATGGAAACTGCAATGCAAAACTGGAAATGTGTATATTGCTGTGAATCCAACATCTGTATTCTTGATAAATATCTTCTTTTCTGACTGTAATACATATTTTATAACCGTAATTACCTGTTACTCGCCCAAGTTTTCTTTATCTAACAATTCGGAAACTATTAATCTAGTATATTTTAAATAATATTTAACCTTAAAAAAAAATAGTGTTAATAACAAAGATTTTGTTGTATATTATAACTTATAATATGAATCTTACAGGTTTCCTTCGATTTGGAATCGGAAAGCAGCGAAATGGAAGTTGATCAAAATGCCAGTTTTTCTGCGGCACATAGACGCTCGATGAAAAATCGAAAAATCCGACCAAGAAGAACTCAAGATGTACATGAGCATGCCTCACACCGACTGGGACAGCGATCCGGTGGAATTCTGGTACTCCCAGAAAGACAATTTACCGAATCTTTCGAATGTGGCACTAAGCTACCTAATTACCCCGGGTAGCTCAGAGTCGTCAGAGCGGTTAGCGTCGGCTATTAAGTGCGTTGTCTGCGACACACGCAGCCGCATGACCGACCTCCACATAACCGAAAGGGTATTTTTAAAATCCATATGCAAAGAGTTATGGAACTAATAAAATAACAAATGTAAGAAAATGTATTTTATTTGTATACTTTTCTAGACCTTTTACATTAATTTTAAAAGTCTTGTTTCCTTGTTATTAGCTAATTTACGCGGCTAAAATTTTGAAATTAATCTGAAAAAAAATATCAAAAGTATCTGTTATATCGATATTTTTCGCGATATATTAAATATCAAATTAATATATTTCTTAAGGAAAATATATCAGCGATACGATATTTTAAAAATATTTGACATCCCTAACTATAACAAAACCAAAAACCAGAAAAAGAAGATTTTAAATTACTCTTTTAAAGAACTCGTTAAAATGCTAAAAAACGCATTTGCGTTTACTTCCCGAATAGAAGCCCTTAAGAAGTTATTAATCTGACAGTTTGAAACGATCCAGTTTTAGTTTCAATAATCCAGTCATTCAGTCAGGGTAGCTGTTGTCTGGAACTTGTTAAAATGCGATTTATTGCTGAGTACTGAACACATAAGAAGGTTTTAATCTGACAGTTCGAAGTTTAGTTTTAATAATCCAGACATTTTCAGTAGTTAGATGCTACAGGCTAATACTATTTTTTTTGCCATTATACATATGTCAGATTCAGGAATTATTAAATTCAATAGAAGAACAAATTAATCCACATCCCAGTTATTAACACGCCTCCAAACACCTCTTCTGTGGATAATATGGATAATTCTATGCGTCGTCACAGTGAACGGTCGTGTTTTTGTTTAGCGCTCCGAATTTTCATTTTTATTATTGAAACCACCGGGGTTTACTTAAATCTGTTTAACGTTTCAACACCTTTAAGTGCCTTCTAACAACGTTCCGTTCGCTTCGCGAGTGCATCGTGATTAACTTGTGTTTAGAAAATAAAAAGTTTTTATCATAATTTAATTCGGTGCTAGTTTGTTGTTATTATTTTCTATTGCCCCTCATTTCAGTCTTTCTCTTCGTCGTTGAGCGCTGTTGGAACGGCACGCACTCCAACGGTAATATTTCTCAGAGGTGTTTTATACCGGAGTTAATCGGTTAATAATCCCGCTATCTCTCTCTTTTCGTTTCTATCTCGTTTCGTGGTGCCTAACATCAAAGTTATTCGGTTTTTAGCTCCCGCTCTGTCGCTCCCTTTGTTCTCTCATTAAAAAGTTCTTGAGGGCTTTCGATTTTTTGTCCGCATAGTGCACAGTGGTCTGTGGTCAGTGATAATGGCTTTCTGTTCTTTAAAAAATTTCAAAAAAGTTATCTCGGCTGGACAGCAAATGCCATACATGTGATAAAATTTATCACGCAAAGTGTCTTGGCTATTCTGGCCTGGTTTGCGATGCCATCGATAAGAGGAGTGGAACTGCCGTAAAAATACGGACCTGCTCGTAGCTCACTAGTCGCATGCTAGCTGAGCCCGATTCCCCAAAGCGCAAAAAAGTCGCGGTCGGTGGGCATTCTATGGCAGGTGCCGTGCAACCTGCTACCCGCGATTCGATTCCAGCTCAGCTGCCAATCATAGGCGCCACTCAAATGGTACTAAGATCTGGGGCAAAAAGTGATTCGGTACCCGAAGTTGCTGGAATCGATGTAGGTACTGGTAGGTGCTGGTACGGTTACTTGTGTTCGGGTGCCCCAGCTAAAACATGTATTTGTTTCACGGCTCGCCCCAGACCTCTCATCACTGGATATTACGGCTTATATCCGTAACAAAATCCAAGTTGATGATTTGAAGGTCGAACAATTTAAATTTTCTTATGCCAGGAAAGTATCATCATTTAATATTGGTATTCCTTGTGCTCTGTTTGCATCTGTGTGTTCCACCAGTTTCTGGCCCGAGGGCATATTTGTAAAGGAGTACGAAGCTAAGAGAAAAAAGAATAGTTCAGGGGAAATGGAAAATACCATTATAGAATCATCCCCAGCGCCCTCCACATTCTCTTCCGTCCCAAAAAACTAGCCTCCTCTTTTCTTCTTTGCTATCAGAATACAAGAGGCTTACTTAGTAAGCTGACTAAATTGTATTCGGGTAGTTTTTCATTCCCATATAATAATATGGTATGTACAGAGACCTGGTTAAGGCCGGATATTCTTAGCTCCGAAATTCTCCCGGGTAAGTACACAATTTATAGGCTTGATCGTCAGTCCAGACGGGGAGGTGGAGTCCTGATTTCTGTCTTTCGAAGAATTTTAGGACATCGAATTCCTAGGTATAAAATTATAGTTTTCCGGTAGTTTTGTATATATTACTTGTTCATATATCCCACCATCATCTGAGTTTCCAATTTACGCAAATCACCTTTCCGTTATTCAGTCCATTTCCAAAAAACTGTCAGATCGAGATCAGTTCTATCTCGTTTCGTGGTGCCTAACATCAAAGTTATTCGGTGTTTCGCTCCCGCTCTGTCGCTCCCTTGGTTCTCTCTATTGGGTGATTTTAATATACCTAGTGCCACATGGTCCCCTGACGAAAACTCAAACATTTTACTTCCTTTAGCGCAGCATGACTTTATTGACGGCTTGCTTGACATTGCGCTATCCCAAGTGAACCATGTTAAGAACTCCTTAGGACGTTTACTGGACTTATGTTTTGTTTCAAATTCTGAAGGCGTTTGCCTATCAAGAACGTCACCACTTACACAACCGGAAGATCCTTATCATCCAACTCTAGAGCTGACTGTAGACGCAAGAACAGAGCTGAATAAAAAATCCAAAAAGTCGGTTAAACGAATCCGCTGCTTTCGTAAGGCAAACTTTCATATTTTAAATACTTTTATATCCAGCTATGACTGGTCCGAATTTTATTCATGCACTAACATGGCTAAGGCCGTTAATATCTTTTATAATGCATTGATTTCCTTCATTTATATGTGTGTTCCGTTATACTATCCGTCAATTCTAAATAAACATCCGTGGTTTAATAAAGAGTTGTCACACCTAAAAAATATTAAGTCCAGACTTTTCGATAAATTTAAAATGTGCGGTTCACAATCTGCCTTCTCTCGGTACCTAAGGGCTCGGTCAAATTGTATCGTGCTTAACGCCCGGTGTTATAAAAGCTATTTGACTCGTTGTAGGGTCCAATTTTCAGAAGATCCAAAACAGTTTTAAAATTTTGTTAACAATAAGCGTAAATCAGCCTGTTACCCTGCATCGCTATCATTCGAAAACTCTACGGCAAACTCTGATCATGCAATTGCCGATCTATTTGCCCAGTTTTTCCAGACAACATATTCTGTTTCATCCCGTCCAAATCCGTCTCATTCAAATGCCATACCCAAATCGAACTTGATTTTTTGTCCGAGGTTAAGCGAAAGCTCCCTTCTTTTGGATCTCCATAAAGTTAAGCCTGTCTATTCACCGGGTCCGGACGGAGTTTCAGGCTGCGTGCTGAGGTACTGTGCTGAAACTCTGTGTAGACCTCTGTACAAATTGTTTACCTTGTCTTTAAAAACATCTCATTTCCCACTTATTTAAAAGGAGTCATTTGTCATTCCCCTTCATTAGAAAGGAAATAAATGCAATACAAGTAATTACAGAGGCATATCCAAATTATCCGCCATCCCAAAGCTTTTCGAAAACACTATTACACCCCATTTGCAACATCTTTGCAGATCGATTATATCTCCATGTCAACATGGACTTATAAGGCGAAGATCTACGACGACAAACCTCTTGGAGCTAACGTCTTTTGTAATAAATGGCTTTAGAAAGAACATGCAGACTGACGTAGTTTACACTGATTTTAGTAAAGCGTTTGATTCAGTAATTCACTCGCTTCTTGTATTAAAGCTAGACTTATTAGGGTTTCCATGTGATCTTCTAACATGGATCTCAAGTTATCTGAGTGGTAGGACTCAACGAGTCCTCTTTAAAAACTCGATCTCTGATTTGATCCGAGTTACTTGAGGCGTCCCACAAGGAAGCCACCTTGGCCCACTTCTTTTTACTTTATTTATAAACGATCTCCCTCTAGTCTTGACAAAGTCGCGTGTCCTTATGTACGCAGATGACGTTAAGTTATGCCTGCAATATAACGAAATTTCTAGCAGTTCAGACTTACAATCTGACCTAAACGCTTTTCAAACATAGTGTTGTGAAAATCTTTTGGATTTAAATAGCGCTAAGTGCAAAGTAATGACATTTTTTCGGGTGAACCCACAATATGCAACGTATACGCTGGGTGGTTGGGCGTTGTCTAGAATTACGCATGTTGATGACCTTGGCGTCCTCCTTGACCCTAAACTTAAGTTTTGTGACCATATTACTTCTATGGTGAATAAAGCCAGGGGATTTATTAAAAGGTGGTCAAAGGAATTCGATGATCCCTATGTTACAAAGACTCTGTTTATTTCACTAGTCCGTCCAATCCTGGAGTACTGTTCTGCAGTTTGGAGTCCTCAGTATGGTGTACATATAGACCGGATAGAGTCTGTGCAAAAGAACTTTTTATTATTTGCTCTACGGGGCCTTAACTGGAATGCAAGCCTTATTTTACCATCCTACTCTAGTAGACTTCTCCTAATTAATCTACCATCCTTAGTAAACCGTAGAACGATGCTTGGCACAACTGTTATCTATAAACTTATTCACGGGGATGTGGAGAGTCCCGAGTTACTGGGTCGCATAAGCTTCTCCGTGCCTAATAGAATTACCAGGAACTATGTTCCTCTTACATTAAATATTTGTAGATCTAACTTTGATATGCATGAACCGTTTAGAGTACTGTGTAACGACTATAATAGACTATACCATGTTATTTCTACTACCGACTCTTTGCCAAGCCTAAAAGCATTAATTTTATCTTACTTAGCACAAAATTAGTATTAGTATTAGTTTTGTACGTATTTCTAATCTTAGTCTGTCCGCTTCTAAATTGTGCTTTTTAACTTCTCGCGATCTCGTTTTTACGCCTATTAGGCTCCGCGCGTAACAAGCACTGCTTGGTGTCGTAAGGGCCACTAGTGCATCAACGTCCGAATAAAAAAAAAAAATTCTGTCACCTGAGCAAAAGTTATGTGAAGAACACTACCGGAAGACTACTCAGGGTTTGCCATCAGGTCGGTTTAAAGTACGACTGCCGTTTAAATCGGATCCAAATGAGTTAGGCAACTTTTTTGAAGTTGCAAAACAGCGGTTCTTTTCGCTTGACAGAAGGCTGTCTCGAGACCCTGAGATGAACAAAATTTACCTTGAATTTATGGAGGAGTACCTTTCCTTAGGTCATTTGTCTCTCATAGATAAACTTCCTTCTGCTCC
Organism: Drosophila prolongata; assembly: GCA_036346975.1. Taxonomy (NCBI): domain Eukaryota; kingdom Metazoa; phylum Arthropoda; class Insecta; order Diptera; family Drosophilidae; genus Drosophila; species Drosophila prolongata. The sequence goes on from JAYMZC010000387.1 coordinate 6,988,070, forward strand.
ACATTATGTTATCCCACATCAATGTGATCTGAGACCCCAAAGTACAACAACCAAGTTAAGTGTCGTTTTCGATGCGTCTTGTAAATCGTCAACTCAGAAGTCTCTAAATGACATTTTGATGGTTGGGCCGACAATCCAAGATGAGTTGCACTCAACGTTACTGCGCTTCCGGCTGCATAGGTTCGCCCTGACCACCGATGTAAAGAAAATGTATCGCCAAGTGATGGTGAATGAAGCAGATAGGCAGTTTCAACTTATAGTGTGGAGAAGAGACCCCTCTGAGTCCTTGAGATTATACAAGCTCAACACTATGGTATTGCCCCAGCCCCGTTTTTGGCTATTCGGTGTTTAAAAAGGTTAAGTGAGTCTGCCAAACTTTCTTTTCCTAGAGCTGCTAAGGTTATTGGATCCGACTTTTATGTCGATGATATGTTGACTGGTGCTGCATGCGTAGAGGAGTTAAAGACTATTAAGTCTGAAGTATTTCAGGTTCTTCAAACTGCAGGTTTTGAATTGACAAAGTGGTTTTCAAACTCACCTGACGTTACCGCATCTGAAAGCACAGTTAAATCCATACCCATCTCGGACACAGAGTCAACTAAGGCGTTAGGAATATCGTGGTTGCCTGACAAAGATACCTTCAAGTTCCAAATTAACTGCTGTCATGGGTCTCCGAGCGACAAAACGCAACATACTATCAGTGACATCGAAGCTCTTTGACCCCCTCGGCTTATTAAGTCCTATTGTAATTAGAGGAAATTGGGATTGGGATGAGTCGATTCCTATTCATTTGCAAACAGCGTGGAATATGATAAAAATGACATTGTCTAAATTAGAGAAAATATCTATTCCCCGGTTTGTGCATACCGATCCGATGTCACCGGTCCAATTACATGCCTTTGCCGACGCATCCTTAAGAGCTTATGGAGCTTGCGTCTACATTCGTAGCACAATTGCAGAAGGTAATAAAATATCGCTGTTGACTTCAAAGTCTAAAGTAGCGCCGCTCAAGACTAAGACACTCCCAAGGCTTGAGTTATGTGCCCCTCACGTTCTCGCAGATCTTTGCCACAGAATCAAGCCCCTATTAAAGGTACCTATCGAACGAATTGTTTATTGGTCGGATTCTGAAGTTACGCTTCATTGGATCCGGTCTCATCCATCTTCATTATCCTCATTCGTATCGAATAGAGTTGCGGAGATTCAAGAGTGGTCAGGTGAAGCTACATGGCGGCGAAACAGAACCCAGCAGATATTGTATCAAGAGGTTGTGACGTCGACGAAATCATACAGTCAATATGGTTTACGGGACCTGTGTTTTTAAAAGAGGAAGATGCAAACTGGCCCCAGAATGCACACTTTGACCTAGATGAAGAAGTCCTACTACAAGAATCGAGGAAGACTGCTGTCGGACTGACCGCTGCTGTAAGAAATTTGGATTTGGTTTCGGGTATTCGTTTATATGTTCCGCTTCATAAGAAAATGCAAAGACAAATGTATGGTATTCGAAAAAACTTTGTCGCCGACTGAATATAATGAAGCTTATCTAAAAATTGTCGAGATATTACAGAAGCACGAGTATCATGAAGAAAGAGAAAAAGTTCGTAAAGGATCCAGAGTTGGCCCAAGTCTTCAGCGATTGAATCCATTCATCCATGAAGACAATGGGACTTGGTGTCACTTTTCTTTGTTGCGAGTTAGGGGGCGACTAGCTAATGCTCCTATATCATACGATGCCAAGTTTCCATTGTTGTTAACAAAACGCTCCCAAATTGTGCAGAGCCTTGTTCGGCATCTTCACCATTCCAATTTTCATGTTGGTCCACGAGCCCTTGTGAATCTCCTTCGACAGCGTATTTGGATCGTAAACGCTCAGGAGGTCTGCAGTCAGATAGTTCGATCATGCATACGCTGCTTTAAGTGTAAGCCTCGACTAATGACACAAATTATGGGAAATTTACCCGCAGATCGTCTCCGTGCTCTCCGCCCATTTGCTATATGTGGCGTTGATTTTTGTGGCCCTGAAAATTCGTGTTAGGCCTCCGTATAAGTCCTACATTGCGCTTTTCGTTTGTTTTGCGTCCAAAGCGGTTTATCTAGAAGTTGTTTCAGATTTAACCACAGATTCCTTTTTATTGGCTTTTCAAAGGTTCGTTGGGCGCCGAAGATGTCCCCAAGTCGTCCATTGCGACAACGGGACGAACTTCGTCGGAGCGAGTCGCCACTTCCGGGCCCTTCGAGAGAGGATATAGGACGAAGCCGACGCGATACGCGAATTCGCATCAAAAAGGGGATGCGAATTTGTGTTCACACCACCGCGGGCTCCGCACATGGGCGGACTATGGGAGGCAGGTGTCAAAACGGCGCTGACTCCCGGGCAACTACTGACAGGCGGGCCGCTACTCGCCACACCAGCACTCCGGACCCCGGACCAGGAGACCCTCCTCCTAAACTGCTTGCGGCGATGGCGGCTTGTCTCGTCAGTCAAGCAAATGTTCTGGCGGCGATGGTCCCGGGAATATGTCCTGGGCCTCCAAATTCGGGGCAAGTGGGACCAGCAGCAGCCCAACATCAGCGAGGGAGATCTCGTTCTCGTAGCCGAGGACAACCTGCCGCCCCAACAATGGCTCCTCGGCAGAAAAGTCGCCAGGCACGCTGGGGAGGACGGCATGGTCAGGGTCGCCGACGTGCGGACTAGTGGAGGAGGCCTTTTCCGGCGGGCCATTCACAAGTTGGCGCCGCTTCCGTTATGTTGAAGCCCGATGGGTGTTCAACGGGGCCGGTGTTGGCTCAAATTTGAATTTGTTATGGAATTGTAAAAAGTTGAAGTTTAGTGTAAGTTAGTTTAGGGCGAAGGCGGGAGCACAATAAAGTTCTCTCTCGCTCTCGGCGAAGTCGCCCCGTCTTCGCCAACCTTCGTTAAGCTAGGCTCTAAGTACTTTGTCGAAATATAGCATAGACATTCGTTGAAATTGATTTGAGCCGTCGACACCTTTTTTTCGTTTTCGTTTATTTTCGCTATTAATAATTTTAGCCACCGCAGTTTTTCGGTTTGAATAAATTATAAAACTATCTAATTTTTCAGGCTTAAATAAAATAAAATAAAGTTGTATTATTAAACCAAACTTACGGTACGAACATTAAATTATATATTCATTAATACAATTTTAACGTAAATGTGAAAGGAAGGGTAGATGGTCGAATCACAGCCCAATCGTGTTAAGATCAATCGACAGATAAGCGTGTGGGGTAGTGCAGACTCTTGACAGACGAACATTACAATTAATTTCGATTACTCCCCACGTTTAATATTTATTTTGGTTACGTTCGAGAGGGAAGATTCTTGCCTAAAAAACTAGAAAAACTGGAGGAGAGGCTTGGGGCTGGTAACTCACCCCAAATCCAAAGGACAACGAATGTCTCTTAAATTGGGGTTAGGTGAAGTGAGTGAAACCATTTGCAAAAGTAGGGATCGACCTGACGACCAATGTAAGGATTTTTGTATCCATTCATAAAGGGAATAAAATATTTGCAAGGTGACCAAGACCGCTTCCAAAGATGTTCTACCGTTAATGGGTGAACAACGTATCAGCGAACGGGCGGGCCAAAGATTGTTTATTCCCCAAATTCGATTGGACATAGAACATGATACAAGCAGTCGCCACCGAGGTCCTTGAGGTAAACATTTTTCATCAGTTCGGAGTTCCAGAATACTTGTATTCCACTAATGGAAAACTGTTCGTGTCACACATATTTGCCGAACAACTTACACAATATACAGATCAACACATAAGATCAGGGCTTTACTTACCAAGACCCAAACCAGTGAAGCAATTTAATCGATCGGTACTCTAAATGTTAAGAGCCACAATTGCTTACGATTAGCGAAATTAGGGCTCCCAGTAAAGTCGAATTCCCGGTTCCCTTCGCACTGGCTTACATGAGATGTTTGGAATAGAGCCGTATTATGTGATGCTCCGAACCCGAATTATTACACATGTACTTCAAGTATTATCTCTGCCTGACAAAATGGTCATAGTCCGACAAAATGAGAGCTCCAAATCATGTCCCAACAGTAAAACAAAGTTTGCAAGTAATCTTAATTTTTCTGCCAAGACAAGATTATATCAAGGCCCGAGCAAATGCACGTATATATTTATGAACGATCGAACGTCCGAAAACCGACACCGGCAAACGGCTTTCTAAAAATCAAGCGATTGTATTGTGAATGCTGCGCGGGACCCTCATCGTCTTAAAAAAAAAAACATAATTGGCGCTGAACGATATTTAACCCGATCGGTTTCGCAGGAGGTTTTTGGAAAATAAATACTCAATAAAAAATGTGAGTGAGCTTTGTTTGCGAAAAATTCGTTTGGTATTGGACTTTCGCAAACTGAATGAGAAAACGATAGTAGGGTTTATAGTCACTAACAATGGTGCTACAACAGACCCGAAAAAATCAAGGCAATAAATAAACTTCCTAAGAACATATTCGAGGTAAGGTCATTTCTAGGCTTTTGTTAAAATTTTCGCATCGATAGCAAGACCCATTTCAGATATATTGAGAGGAGAAATACGGAAGTGTCAGTATACACAGATCTAGTAATATTCAAGTACAGTTTACAGAAGCTCAACAGCAAGCTTTTCAGAGATTGCGTAATCTAGCATCCGAGGATGTCATCCTCAGGTACCCAAACTATACAAAGGCATTTGATCTAACGAAAGATGCCTCGGCGCCGTGCTGTCCGAGAAAGGGCGTCCTATAACAATGATTTCAAGGACATTAAAGGATAGAGAGTTTAACTGCGCTACCAACGAAAGAGAGCTGATAGTCATAGTATGGCTATGGCTAAATAATGGCCAAATAATAAAATAAAAGACGCCATTCTATATTTCTATATTTCTAAATTTCAAATATTCTAAATTTCTATATTTCTATATTTCTATTTCTAAATTTCTAAATTTCTAAATTTCTAAATTTCTAAATTTCTAAATTTCTAAATTTCTAAATTTCTAAATTTCTAAATTTCTAAATTTCTATATTTCTATATTTCTATATTTCTATATTTCTATATTTCTATATTCTATATTTCTATATTTCTATATTTCTATATTTCTATATTTCTATTTCTATATTTCTATATTTCTATATTTCTATATTTCTATATTTCTATATTTCTATTTTCTATATTTCTATATTTCTATATTTCTATATTTCTATATTTCTATATTTCTATATTTCTATATTTCTATATTTCTATATTTCTATATTTCTATATTTTCTATATTTCTATATTTCTATATTTCTATATTTCTATATTTCTATTTCTATATTTCTATATTTCTATATTTCTATATTTCTATATTTCTATATTTCTATATTTCTATATTTCTATATTTCTATATTTCTATATTTCTATATTTCTATATTCTATATTTCTATATTTCTATATTTCTATATTTCTATATTTCTATATTTCTATATTTCTATATTTCTATATTTCTATATTTCTATATTTCTATATTCTATATTTCTATATTTCTATATTTCTATATTTCTATATTTCTATATTTCTATATTTCTATATTTCTATATTTCTATATTTCTATATTTCTATATTTCTATATTCTATATTTCTATATTTCTATATTTCTATATTTCTATATTTCTATATTTCTATATTTCTATATTTCTATATTTCTATATTTCTATATTTCTATATTTCTATATTTCTATATTTCTATATTTCTATATTTCTATATTTCTATATTTCTATATTTCTATATTTCTATATTTCTAATAGTTCTATATTTCTATATTTTCTATATTTCTATATTCTATATTTCTATATTTCTATATTTCTATATTTCTATATTTCTATATTTCTATATTTCTATATTTCTATATTTCGATATTTCTATTATTTCTATATTTCTATATTCTATTATTTCTATATTCTATATTCTATATTTCTATATTTCTATATTTCTATATTTCTATATTTCTATATTTTCTATATTCTATATTTCTTATATATTTCTAATATTTCTATATTCTTATATTTCTATAGTTCTATAATTTGCGTATATTTCTATAATGTTCTAGATTTCTATATTCTATATTTCTATATTTCTAATATTTCTATATTTCTATATTTCTATATTGCTATATTTTCTATATTTCTAATTTCTATATTTCTATATTTCTATTTCTATATGTCTATATTTCTATATTTCTATATTTCTATATTTCTATATTTCTATATTTCTATATTTCTATATTTCTATTTCTATATTTCTATATTTCTATATTTCTATATTTCTATATTTCTATATTTCTATATTTCTATAATTTCTATATTCTATATTTCTATATTTTCTATATTTCTATATTTCTATATTTCTATATTTCTATATTTCTATATTTCTATATTTCTATTATATTTCTATATTTCTATATTTCTATATTTCTATATTTCTATATTTCTATATTTCTATATTTCTATATTTCTATATTTCTATATTTCTATATTTTCTATATTTCTATATTTCTATATTTCTATATTTCTATATTTCTATATTTCTATATTTCTATATTTCTATATTTCTATATTTCTATATTTCTATATTTCTATATTTCTTATATTTCTATATTTCTATATTTCTATATTCTATATTTCTATATTTCTATATTTCTATATTTCTATATTTCTATATTCATATATTTCTATATTTCTATATTTCCTATATTCTATATTCTATATTTCTATATTTCTATATTTCTATATTTCTATATTTCTATATTTCTATATTTCTATATTTCTATATTTCTATATTTCTATATTTCTATATTTCTATATTTCTATATTTCTATATTTCTATATTTCTATATTTCTATATTTCTTATTTCTATATTTCTATATTTCTATATTTCTATTTCTATATTTCTATATTTCTATATTTCTATATTTCTATATTTCTATATTCTATAGTTCTATATTCTATATTCTATATTTCTATAATTCTATAGTTCTATATTTCTATATTTCTATATTTCTATATTCCTATATTTCTATATTTCTATATTTCTATATTTCTATATTTCTATATTTCTATATTTCTATATTTTATTTCTATATTTCTATATTTCTATATTTCTATTCTATATTTCTATATTTCTATATTTCTATATTTCTATATTTCCTATATTTCTATATTTCTATATTTCCTATATTTCTATATTTCTATATTCTATATTTCTATATTTCTATATTTCTATATTTCTATATTTCTATAGTTCTATATTTCTATATTTCTATATTCACTTATTTCTATATTCTATATTTCTATATTTCTATATTTCTATATTTCTATATTTCTATATTTCTATATTTCTATATTTCTATATTTCTATATTTCTATATTTCTATATTTCTATATTTCTATATTTCTATATTTCTATATTTCTATATTTCTATATTTCTATATTTCTATATTTCTATATTTCTATATTTCTATATTTCTATATTTCTATATTTCTATATTTCTATTATTCTATATTTCTATATTTCTATATTTCTATATTTCTATATTTCTATATTCTATATTTCTATATTTCTATATTTCTATATTTCTATATTTTCTATATTTCTATATTTCTATATTTCTATATTTCTATATTTCTATATTTCTATATTTCCTATATTTCTATATTTCTATATTTCTATATTTCTATATTTCTATATTTCTATATTTTCTATATTTCTATATTTCTATATTTCTATATTTCTATATTTCTATATTTCTATATTTCTATATTTCTATATTTCTATATTTCTATATTTCTATATTTCTATATTTCTATATTTCTATATTTCTATATTTCTATATTTCTATATTTCTATATTTCTATATTTCTATATTTCTATATTTCTATATTTCTATATTTCTATATTTCTATATTTCTATATTTCTATATTTCTATATTTCTATATTTCTATATTTCTATATTTCTATATTTCTATATTTCTATATTTCTATATTTCTATATTTCTATATTTCTATATTTCTATATTTCTATATTTCTATATTTCTATATTTCTATATTTCTATATTTCTATATTTCTATATTCTATATTTCTATATTTCTATATTTCTATATTTCTATATTTCTATATTTCTATATTTCTATATTTCTATATTTCTATATTTCTATATTTCTATATTTCTATATTTCTATATTTCTATATTTCTATATTTCTATATTCTATATTCTATATTTCTATATTTCTATATTTCTATATTTCTATATTTCTATATTTCTATATTTCTATATTTTCTATATTTCTATATTTCTATATTTCTATATTTCTATATTTCTATATTTCTATATTTCTATATTTCTATATTTCTAGTTCTATTTTCTATATTTCTATTTTCTATATTTCTATAATTCTATATTCTATATTTCTATATTTCTATATTTCTATATTTCTATATTTTCTATATTTCCTATATTTCTATATTTCTATATTTCTATATTTCTATATTTCTATATTTCTATATTTCTATATTTCTATATTTCTATATTTCTATATTTCTATATTTCTATATTTCTATATTTCTATATTTCTATATTTCTATATTTCTATATTTCTATATTTCTATATTTCTATATTTCTATATTTCTATATTTCTATATTTCCTATATTCTATATTTCTATATTTCTATATTTCTATATTTCTATATTTCTATATTCTATATTTCTATATTTCTATATTTCTATATTTCTATATTTCTATATTTCTATATTTCTATATTTCTATATTTCTATATTTCTATATTTCTATATTTCTATATTCTATATTTCTATATTTCTATATTTCTATATTTCTATATTTCTATATTTCTATATTTCTATATTTCTATATTTCTATATTTCTATATTTCTATATTTCTATATTTCTATATTTCTATATTTCTATATTTCTATATTTCTATATTTCTATATTTCTATATTTCTATATCTATTTCTATATTTCTATATTTCTATATTTCTATATTTCTATATTTCTATATTTCTATATTTCTATATTTCTATATTTCTATATTTCTATATTTCTATATTTCTATATTTCTATATTTCTATATTTCTATATTTCTATATTTCTATATTTCTATATTTCTATATTTCTATATTTCTATATTTCTATATTTCTATATTTCTATATTTCTATATTTCTATATTTTTCTATATTTCTATATTTCTATATTTCTATATTTCTATATTTCTATATTTCTATATTTCTATATTTCTATATTTCTATATTTCTATATTTCTATATTTCTATATTTCTATATTTCTATATTTCTATATTTCTATATTTCTATATTTCTATATTTCTATATTTCTATATTTCTATATTTCTATATTTCTATATTTCTATATTTCTATATTTCTATATTTCTATATTTCTATATTTCTATATTTCTATATTTCTATATTTCTATATTTCTATATTTCTATATTTCTATATTATTTCTATATTTCTATTATTTCTATATTTCTATATTTCTATATTTCTATATTTCTATATTTCTATATTTCTATATTCTATATTTCTATATTTCTATATTCTATATTTCTATATTTCTATATTTCTATATTTCTATATTCTATATTTCTATATTTCTATATTTCTATATTTCTATATTTCTATATTTCTATATTTCTATATTTCTATATTTCTATTTCTATATTTCTATAATTTCTATATTTCTATATTTCTATATTTCTATATTTCTATATTTCTATATTTTCTATATTTCTATATTTCTATATTTCCTATATTTCTATATTTCTATATTTCTATATTTCTATATTTCTATATTTCTATATTTCTATATTTCTATATTCTATATTTCTATATTTTCTATATTTCTATATTTCTATATTTCTATATTTCTATATTTCTATATTTCGATATTTCTATATTTCTATATTTCTATATTTCTATATTTTCTATATTTCTATATTTCTATATTTCTATATTTCTATATTTCTATATTTCTATATTTCTATATTTCTATATTTCTATATTTCTATATTTCTATATTTCTATATTTCTATATTTCTATATTTCTATATTTCTATATTTCTATATTTCTATATTTCTATATTTCTATATTTCTATATTTCTATATTTCTATATTTCTATATTTCTATATTTCTATATTTCTATATTTCTATATTTCTATATTTCTATATTTCTATATTTCTATATTTCTATATTTCTATATTTCTATATTTCTATATTTCTATATTTCTATATTTCTATATTTCTATATTTCTATATTTCTATATTTCTATATTTCTATATTTCTATATTTCTATATTTCTATATTTCTATATTTCTATATTTCTATATTTCTATATTTCTATATTTCTATATTTCTATATTTCTATATTTCTATATTTCTATATTTCTATATTGCGATATTCTATATTTCTATATTTCTATATTTCTATATTTCTATATTTCTATATTTCTATATTTCTATATTTCTATATTTCTATATTTCTATATTTCTATATTTCTATATTTCTATATTTCTATATTTCTATATTTCTATATTTCTATATTTCTATATTTCTATATTCTATATTTCTATATTTCTATATTTCTATATTTCTATATTTCTATATTTCTATATTCTATATTTCTATATTTCTATATTTCTATATTTCTATATTTCTATATTTCTATATTTCCTATATTTCTATATTTCTATATTTCTATATTTCTATATTTCTATATTTCTATATTTCTATATTTCTATATTTCTAATTATTTCTATATTTCTATATTTCTATATTTCTATATTTCTATATTTCTATATTTCTATATTTCTATATTTCTATATTTCTATATTTCTATATTTCTATATTTCTATATTTCTATATTTCTATATTTCTATATTTCTATATTTCTATATTTCTATATTTCTATATTTCTATATTTCTATATTTCTATATTTCTATATTTCTATATTTCTATATTTCTATATTTCTATATTTCTATATTTCTATATTTCTATATTTCTATATTTCTATATTTCTATATTTCTATATTTCTATATTCTATATTTCTATATTTCTATATTTCTATATTTCTATAGTTTCTATATTTCTATATTTCTATATTTCTATATTTCTATATTTCTATATTTCTATATTTCTATATTTCTATATTTCTATATTTCTATATTTCTATATTTCTATATTTCTATATTTCTATATTTCTATATTTCTATATTTCTATATTTCTATATTTCTATATTTCTATATTTCTATATTTCTATATTTCTATATTTCTATATTTCTATATTTCTATATTTCTATATTTCTATATTTCTATATTTCTATATTTCTATATTTCTATATTTCTATATTTCTATATTTCTATATTTCTATATTTCTATATTTCTATATTTCTATATTTCTATATTTCTATATTTCTATATTTCTATATTTCTATATTTCTATATTTCTATATTTCTATATTTCTATATTTCTATATTTCTATATTTCTATATTTCTATATTTCTATATTTCTATATTTCTATATTTCTATATTTCTATATTTCTATATTTCTATATTTCTATATTTCTATATTTCTATATTTCTATATTTCTATATTCTATATTTCTATATTTCTATATTTCTATATTTCTATATTTCTATATTTCTATATTTCTATATTTCTATATTTCTATATTTCTATATTTCTATATTTCTATTTCATATTCTATATTTCTCTATATTTCTATATTTCTATATTTCTATATTTCTATATTTCTATATTTCTATATTTCTATATTTCTATATTTCTATATTTCTATATTTTTCTATATTTCTATATTTCTATATTTCTATATTTCTATATTTCTATATTTCTATATTTCTATATTTCTATATTTCTATATTTCTATATTTCTATATTTCTATATTTCTATATTTCTATATTTCTATATTTCTATATTTCTATATTTCTATATTCTATATTTTCTATATTTCTATTTCTATATTTCTATATTTCTATATATTCTATATTTCCTATATTTCTATATTTCTATATTTCTATATTTCTATATTTCTATATTTCTATATTTCTATATTTCTATATTTCTATATTTCTATATTTCTAATTTCTATATTTCTATATTTCTATATTTCTATATTTCTATATTTCTATATTTCTATATTTCATATTTCTATATTTCTATATTTCTATATTTCTATATTTCTATATTTCTATATTTCTATATTTCTATTATTTCTATATTTCTATATTTCTATATTTCTATATTTCTATATTTCTATATTTCTATATTCTATTTTCTATATTCTATATTTCTATATTTCTATATTTCTATATTTCTATATTTCTATATTTCTATATTTCTATATTTCTATCTATATTTCTATATTTCTATATTTCTATATTTCTATATTTCTATATTTCTATATTTCTATATTTCTATATTTCTATATTTCTATATTTCTATATTTCTATATTTCTATATTTCTATATTTCTATATTTCTATATTTCTATATTTCTATATTTCTATATTTCTATATTCTATATTTCTATATTTCTATATTTCTATATTTCTATATTTCTATATTTCTATATTTCTATATTCTATATTTCTATATTTCTATATTTCTATATTTCTATATTTCTATATTTCTATATTTCTATATTTCTATATTTCTATATTTCTATATTTCTATATTTCTATATTTCTATATTTCTATATTTCTATATTTCTATTTCTATATTTCTATATTTCTATTCTATATTTCTATATTTCTATATTTCTATATTTCTATATTTCATATTTCTATATTTCTATATTTCTATATTTCTATATTTCTATATTTCTATATTTCTATATTTCTATATTTCTTTTTCTATATTTCTATTTCTATATTTCTATATTTCTATATTTCTATATTTCTATATTTCTATATTTCTATATTTCTATATTTCTATATTTCTATATTTCTATATTTCTATATTTCTATTTTCTATATTTCTATATTTCTACTATATTTCTATATTTCTATATTTCTATATTTCTATATTTCTATATTTCTATATTTCTATATTTCTATATTTCTATATTTCTATATTTCTTATTTCTATATTTCTATATTTCTATATTTCTATATTTCTATATTTCTATATTTCTATATTTCTATATTTCTATATTTCTATATTTCTATTTCTATATTTCTATATTTCTTTCTATATTTCTATATTTCTCTATTCTATATTTCTATATTTCTATATTTCTATATTTCTATATTTCTATATTTCTATATTTTTCTATATTTCTATATTTCTATATTTCTATATTTCTATATTTCTATATTTCTATTTTCTATATTTCTATATATTTCTATATTTCTATATTTCTATATTTCTATATTTCTATATTTCTATATTTCTATTTTCTATATTTCTATATTTCTATATTTCTATATTTCTATATTCTATATTTCTATATTTCTATATTTCTATATTTCTATATTTCTATATTCTATATTTCATATTTCTATATTTCTATATTTCTATATTTCTATATTTCTATATTTCTATATTTCTATATTTCTATAT